>CM019183.2:56770338-57360771 GCA_009739505.2 Apolygus lucorum | reverse complement strand
AATCGCCGCAATATAGAGTATGGAAAATATTATATGGTACTTAAAGCTATGTGCCACACCCACTTCGTACAACTGAAATAAATAGTGAGTACCTACCTACTGCCACCCTCACGGCAGTGGTTTGTAACATTATTAATCCAAATTACTGGTCCAATAAATATAGAAAAGAATATGTTGATTTTAGGAAGATGCTATGTGCTCCACACCCTCCTGGTAGTATAATATGTATTGTTTACTACACTGTTATTGTTGTTAAACTGTTTTGTTTACGGTTGCAATTTATAAAGTTAGTTTGTTATCTGGCCGTGTTTGAAATTAAACCGTTATCCAAAATTATAATTGGACTGGTTTTGTACATTGGGGGCCCGTCCGAACTGGTTTAAGAGAGGAGGAGGAAGAAGGATTGAGGTATTATGCCACCGAAAAGTAATACACACGGCTCAGCGAACGATGTCAACCCGAAGTTATTCAGTTAACTCGGTTGGGACTTCAGCTCTCTCATAGTAATCAGACTGACGCTCAAATATCACCCGCACCTAGATCACGATCTAGATCCCCAGTGGCTCTGTCAGGAAACCAGAGGTCGACAGAACTGTTGACCGTCACTTCGACCATGCAGGAAATGTTGGGGACTATGCATCAAATGCAGACACAAATGTTACACTCAAATGAGCCAATTGGTTGACGAAAATCGTGCATATCGCCAACAGCTTGATGAAAGAGTCTCAGCCTTACAACCTTTCCAGGAAGTAAGCAACATCAATGGTCAGGCATCTCAAAGTTGTTCCCCTGTTCCCTCACTTCATCAGCCAGGGAGAGAAGGCGACTCTCGAGGACAACAAAAGAAGTCATGCTAATACCCTATGATGGCAAAGTAACCTGGGAGGAGCATCAAGTTCATGTGGAGGTAACTTCTATGAATAATAATTGGTCTGTTAAAACGAAGGGGTCTAGGTTAGCGCAGAGCCTAAGAGGACCTGCATTGAGCGTTCTATCTGATTTGCCCGTATTGGACAGACTTGATTATCCATATCAGAAGCTCTTGCAAAACAGTTTGGTCAAGCAAGATTGACTCCTAATTATCAATTACAGTTGGAAACGCGATCACAACAGACAAACGAATCTCTCACAGAGTTGGCTGCTGATATTGAGAATTTAGTCAGAGGTGCTTACCCAGAGGAGACACGCATCAGTAAAAGCAAGAAAGCTGTTAAAGTGTTCATAAAAGCATTGCAGGATAGGGAACTGGCCAAATTAATAACATTGACGAAACCTACAAATGTCCAAGAGGCTCTGACAACAGCTTTGCAGTTGCAAGTTGTGGAAGCACCTGCATCTAAAATTAATAATGAAGTTCGCTGTTGGGGTTGTAAAGCTACGGGCCATTTGAGATCACAATGTCCCAAAAGAACAAAACAACCAGGGAAACTAGAAAGAGGCCACGCCAAGGGCCACGCACTGGCTTCAGGTAAAAGGCCCCTGGGTTTTGTTAGAACATTTCGAACAGGGACAGAAGCTTGTTTGTAGAGGCGGTCATTGAAAAGAAACGAATGGAAATGCTTGTCGATACGGGAGCTTCTGTTTCTATCTTGCGTCCAGATGTCGTTAAGAGTCTTAAACTTCTAGTCAAGCCATCTTTATTCACTCATTTGACAACAGCAGGAAATGACAAGTTGAAGGTAACAGGGGAATGTTCACCAAATTTCAAAGTAGGTGACAAAAATATAAGACACAGGTTCCTCATTGCTGGAGTGAGAGATAAAGGCATTATCGGTTATAGGCATTATAGGTTTAGATGCACTCCAAC
This sequence comes from Apolygus lucorum, assembly GCA_009739505.2. Lineage (NCBI taxonomy): Eukaryota > Metazoa > Arthropoda > Insecta > Hemiptera > Miridae > Apolygus > Apolygus lucorum. The sequence continues at coordinate 57,358,964 of CM019183.2, read as the reverse complement.
AAACTCGGGGCTACCTTGGATTTATCTTGTGAGGAACTTCGTGTGGGAAGAAGACACATCCCGCTCCACCGAAGATTTCAATGTGTTTCCCGATCTCTTCAAATCAATCTTCTTCCAAAGGAAAGTGATTGGGGTGCTGAGATGCTGAAGTCATCAAACCTGAGTCCTGGCACCAATGATTACTCTGCCGCATGTCAGGTGTTCAATAAATTTCAAGATGTGTTTGCAAGTAAAGGGACCATGTTAGGCAGAACACATGTTGTGGAACACTGTATCGACACAGGTGAGACACAACCCATCAAGCAACCCCCCAGAAGAATACCTTTTGCGTCGAAGGATCAAGTCAATAAACTCATTCAGGAAATGTTGGATGTGAAAAAAACGATACCTTTATTTCGAGAGCTTTCGAGCTAGGGCACTCTTGAAAATTTCAACCCTTAATTTTCACCCCTTAGAAGTGACCTACATCAACCAAAAGCTTCGCGGCACAACTAGACCCCAAATGGATCCCATATACCAAATTTGAACCAAATTCGGTCCAGTGTTGCTAAGAAAAGTGCCGCGGACGGCGGACGGCGGACGGACATTGCAAATTTGGATTCTACGCACCTTGAAACGTAAAGTGACAAAGTTTGAGGGGGGGTTATAAAAATTTTTGCGATACGATCACATAGGCTTATTATTAGAAATAATAAACCAAAAGGACTCTTATGCTCTCCCAACGGTACAAGCTCTCCTGGATGCTCTAGCAGGGTCAGCATGGTTTTGTACTTTGGACCTAAAAAGTGGGTACTGGCAAATTGGGATGAGAGAGGGAGATAAAGAAAATACTGCTTTTGCTGTAGACCACCATGGACTTTGGCAATTCAAGGTCATGCCTTTTGGATTGTCTAATGCGCCGGCTACTTTCCAGCGGTTGATGGAGGCAATAATACCAGCCGATCTTGCACTGGTTTATCTTGATGATGTTATAATCCATGGGCCCGATGTTCAGACAGTGCTAAGAAAGCTGATCAAAGTTCTTGAACTGTTCAAAAAAGCAAATCTTCAACTAAACCCCAAAAAATGCAGTTTTTTCACTCAAAGGGTTCAGTATTTGGGTCACATTATTTCTGCTGAAGGGATACATACAGACCCCATGAAAACCGAAGCAGTTAAGAACTGGCCAATACCAAAAAGTAAACGAGACGTCCGCTCCTTTCTCGGGTTTTGTTCGTATTACAGGAGATTTGTGCCAAACTTCGCTGAAATCGCACGACCCTTGTATTCGTTGACAGAGGACAAAAATGAATTTCACTGGAGCAGATCTTGTGGAGACAGTTTCCAGAAACTACAAGCTCTCATGACATCTACTCCGATCCTGGCTTTTCCAAATCTTCAACAACCCTTTGTATTGGATTGTGACGCAAGTGGCCATGCTGTTGGGGCGGTGCTGTCTCAGGTTGATAATGGTGTGGAAAAAGTAGTTGCATACTATAGCCAAGCATTAAGCCAATCGGAACGTAACTATTGCGCCACACGTCGTGAGCTATTAGCAGCTGTAAAGAGTATCGAGCATTTTCATTACTATCTTTATGGTCAGAGCTTCATCCTTCGAACAGACCACTCTGCTTTGAAGTGGCTTTCATCATTCCACAGACCAGAAGGACAGATGGCTCGTTGGTTGGAGACTCTTCAAATGTATACTTTCGAAATTGTACATCGGCCAGGAAAGAGTCATGGAAATGCGGATGGGTTATCCCATCAGACATGCTACAATAATTGTTCATACTGCAGTCACCAAGAGAGAAAAGCACACGTAACAGCTATCGAATTATCTACTGTGGATGAGGGCTGTCAGCTGGAGGATGTCTCGATTCAACGACTCCTTGAGTGGAAGAAGAAAGATGTATGCCCGGAAGCAATAGAAATGGCTGCTGAGGGCCCCCAGGTGCATCGCTTGATGTTGCGATGGGACACATTGGAAGTTAAAGATGGTAAGCTCTTTCATAGATGGGTTTCAGGAACAGGTACACACCTTCAGCTAGTCGTCCCCACCTCCAAGGTTCTATTAGTACTCCAGCAATGCCATAATAAACCATCGGGGGGCCATTTTGGTTACTGGAAAACACTTGCAAAAGTAAGACGTCTGTATTTTTGGCCAGGGATGACTGGCGATGTTAAAGCTTGGTGTCATTGTTGCCTAACATGCCAAAAATAAAAACAAGTAAAAGCCCACCAGCACCTCTACAACAATGTCCAGTTGGAGCACCGTTTGATAGAATTGGGGTGGACATTCTCGGCCGCCTCCCAGTGACAAAGCGTGGAAACAAATACGTATTGGTTGTCTCCGATTATTTCACTAAATGGCCGGAAGTAATTGCGATTCCGAATCAAGAGGCTGAAACTGTGGCCAAAGCTCTAGTTGAGCATGTCTTTAGTAGAGTTGGTGTACCACTTGAGATACACACTGACCAAGGAACTAATTTTGAGGCTTATCTTATGCGGGAAATGGCTCAATACTAGCTTATGGCCGCACTAGAGCAACTCCTTTGCATCCTCAATCCAATGGCCAAGTTGAAAGGCTTAACAGAACCTTGACCAAGTATTTAGTGGCGTTCATTGGTCAGCAACAGGATGATTGGGATGAGAAGATTCCATTGTTCCTGCTAGCCTACCGTTCCACTCCCCACAGCACTGTAGGATTCTCGCCAGCCCAATTGGTCTATGGTAGAGATCTTCATCTACCCGAAGAACTGTACAGAGCAAGCGTTAATGAAAAGGCAGTAACGACGCCTCATGCTTTTCAACTCCGTTCTGATCTGGAGATGGTAAGGGAGTTTGCAAGAAACACGATGAAAACAAACAGCTTATAGATCATTCACATTTTCTGAAATATTTTCGAAAACGGGACTCCTATTGCCAAAACCTCTTTAGTATTTTCCTAGAATGTGCCCCTAATGATTCTAACTGCACTCCCGGCTTAATCCGATTTAATGGGGCGGCTGGGGAGGGGTCCCTGAGCGCGACGCTCAGGTATCACCTCAAGAGGTCTATTTACTCACGTATAAATAGAGCAAGTCAGTAACAACCCAAATCATTATTTTTCAAGTTTCTTTGCAGTTTACATAGTTTCTAGTCGAGACATATTTTCTACAAGGGTTCCAGTCTTCCAGTGCATTTTTGCTACATTTTATAGGCACTTGATGCTATAAAAAAATATATTTTTTCACCAACGCTATGTGCTATTTATGTCTGCAAAATAACTGAAATTTGTTTATTGCCTGAATGCTAAGTCATCATACCGTATTATAATCTTGTCATTATATGAGTAATGAGAGCTACCAATTTTTCTGGGCTATATGATAAATTTATGTATATACTGCATACGCGCATTGCTTTTTGATATAACCCCCCCACCAACATTTTGTTAGTAAACTATCTGAGAGTAAACATACGGGATTTCAGGTCGGTAGGACGAATAATAGCAGAGTTATAATGGAAAATGTACAAAAAAAACAGGGCCTGGGACATAAAACAATTTTTATAAATTTTATTAAACATTTTTTAATATACCCCCACTCATATATTTTGTCATTCAACAATCTGAGAGTATACATACGAAGTCGTAGGTCGATAGGACAAATAATAACGGAGTTATAGCAAAAATTGTACGAGAAAACGTGACTTGAGCACGGCACTCAGGTACATATCACCTCCAACCCTCGTTTAAGGGTGATCACCTCTCGCGGGTTAAGGAGATAGAAAACCCCCGAAGCCCTCCAAAAACAGGCCAGAATGAGAGAATTGATTAGTTCAAAAAATTATCGTCGAGCAGCACACAACGAGCTTTGGAAAAATAGAGGGGGAAGTGACTGACTGACCAGTTGTAACGCGCCAGTACGCGTATGACACACAAACTGAATGCAGTATTTCACTATCACAACTGGTCATTTGGTTTGGTTTGGTTTTCTAATTAAATTAAATAGTTTGCGGTAATTATGTTGGTTTTTTCTTTTTGAAACATGTTCTCTAATGATTGTAGAAGGAGATAAAATTATTTTTAAAAAAATTCTGGGTCGTTTTCGATTTTTTGGGGGCCGCTAAAGTTGACCTACACAACTGGTCATTGGAAATAGGACCACAATGCACCTCAATGACCAGGTATGCGGTGGCTATACGCAGCAAATGACCAGGAAGCGCCATGTACGATACCACATACACACACATACACACACACACACAGACATACACCTATGGTTTTTTTCGCGGATTTGGATTCAGAATGGTCTAAAACGGATTACTGTGTGGTTATTTTTTTTTTCTGTTGAGTGTTGTCTTCCTTCACCCCAGATCGATCGCATAAGGACGCCCAAGTCTTACTGTGGGACGTCCTAAAAAGGCGGGCCGCTATAAATGCACACACACTAGGCAAGGACTACGCCGCGGACTACGCCGCGCGCGTGTGTGAGTACTATTTTGTAGTATCCAAGAGGTCTTTCAAGGGTTTCCGTGCATGGATACTTTTTTCAAAGACAGTAGGCTAGCTACGTCACGATTGGCTAGCTACGTCACACCGTTCAAATCTTCAACTTTCCTTAGCTTCTCAGATTTTTTAAAAACATTTTCTCGACGAACAGACCCAATTACCGTTATTCCTGAGCCATACTCTTTTGAAAAAAAAAATTAAAAAAATTGACCGAAATACCCCATTGCAACAGCTAACAAAAATTAACAATACCCTTAAAATTTTAAAATTTATATGTAGAAACACCATGAGTAGAAACAAGTAGATTTTTTTTTCCAAAAAAAAACTCGGCGCTTTGCGCCTCGGCGGGGGGCTCCGCCCCCCTGCACCCCCCGGTTTATTTCTTTTTCCATACTCTGTATGAAATCATAGGAACACAGAATGTGTTTTTGCGATACTAGTCATCCGTTAAATAAAAAACAACAATAATAAATGTGGAGTTGACATTAACATGACAACCAATAAACATATCACCAGATGTTTTTTCTGTCGCTTTTTCGTGACGATTTTTTTTCGGTAGGTCATCGCAAAAACACATTCTGTGTTAAAAACCCAAATCCTAAATAGATCCTTTGATCCTAAATAGTATACTCGGAATTAGTTTAAAATTTCCTGTAATAATTATTATTATATCTAATTTATGAAGTACAAAATTATTAAAGTCAAGAATGGCTGAAAATCGGGTAAAATATGTATTGCAAAATTCGCTCACTCACTCATACTGCACGAAAAGGTCTTTTTCCACCTATACTTATTCAATAGGTATCAATATTAAGCACATAGGTAAACCAATCCCTTACCTACCCAATTTCCTAGATTCAATATGAATTAACGCTAAGAACTGTCTACTTTTTCTGACTGAGGATGACCTCAAGTAGGTAGTTAAAGACCGTGCTTGCGATTACTAGATAGTGAGGAAGGTATAGCCAACTTGTTATACTCACTAAAATATCCAAATTTGCCAAAAGAAACCGCATTCCAACTCTGATTGAATGATATCTTAAATTTCAATTTTAAACCACGAATTTCCCATCCATGCCATCCAATCAAAAAATTGAAATTGGTCTTCAGCAAGATTGGTATCACAACCACCGACACCACGACTGAACTGAAGCATAAGAATAAGTGATGGAAGCACGCGACACCATGAAAACAGATAACCTACCCAAAGGAGGGTGGCGGAAGTCGTTGTAGGTTCACAGTTCCTGAAATTTCTAGGAAGGCCGAAGAAGAAGAACTTCTATAGGTACTCAGTGGTTGGTAAGAACGGAGGGCCTCAATCTCTACCTCAGGTATCAAAAACAGCCTCGATGGCCTTCACCACGATACCAAGAAAACCGTACCAAAGCACAACACAGTATGTCATACTGTCACTCATTGAGTGAACAGAATTCTACCGCGAAGTTCCCCATCCCTCAAAGTAAAAATACCCCAAATTGTCAAATTCGTTATGATAGATCTACAGCGTTTTGACAAGACTTGTTCACGCTAATTCAAGTAGAAAAAAAACGGGAAACTGTTTAAGGCCACTATGTACAACTTATTACACAAAGTTTATTATTTTTCTGTAAAGATCAGCCTCCTTCGAAATGCTTTCCCATCAATAATTCTCGTACCTACCAACCATACTATCGAGCAGTATGTATTTTGACAGAAAGTTCCTACCCGCTAAATATCGTTATCCCAAAGTTGTGGGTGCCCTCAATCAATTTGATTCTAGGTTGAGTGACATAAAATTCTACTCAAACAGAACTATTCCCGCCGACGTTTTTGGGGTTTCGGAGATCCCCTTCGTTTCGTTAGTAAAGGTTTTGAAACGCTTTGCCTAAGTAACTGAAATGCCCAATAATTTAAGTATCTTACCCTATAAGTCATCAATTCCTTGCAATAACTAAATAACCGGTTCTTCCGATTTTGGTGAGTAACATTTTTACCTCTAAGAACTTTTTCACCACAATTTTTCATCCGAAATCGACTTGCAGATTTTGGCAGTTCGGCCAATGGGTGACGATCGTGATCGACGACCGGTTGCCAGTCAACAAAAGCACTAACGAGCTCATTTTCATCCAGTCTTTCAGAAAAGAGGAGTTCTGGAGCAGCATAATTGAGAAAGCGTATGCAAAGTAAGAACGACAACTTCCTGAACAATTTTGGTTCCGTGTCTGTCTGTCTGTCATGAAATTCTTGTACCGCCCGAAACTATACGAAGTTAATGTTCAATTTTGATGAAACATTTTGAGGGATAATAAGCGGGTTGACGGTCCCCTATGAAAATCATCGCCCCAGTATCAATCAATAATATGTTTAACATACTACCATAATTATGATACTTAACCATTATCTGAATGAAATTAACACAGAATCTTTCTCATAAGTTATTTGTCTATGTGTCTTGCTTTTTAGGAAATTTCGCCCAATTCGATCATCCTCAAGACAGAGAAGTTGGAAATGGGAAGGTTGATGGTAGCTGCCTATTAGGTGGCCAGGAAAAAGAATAGATCTATTCTTTTTGGTAACTTTTTGGTAACTTTACCAAAGAGTGCATACTAGCAAAACATAAATGTGAAGGTCGGGCGGGCGGCGGCGCGTTTGATCGCCGCTATGATCCGACGGCTATGATCAATTTAGAAAAATTCCGCAAACGGATTCGTATTCTGATGAAGGTTCTGCAAGTAGCTCTAAGGCCACTTTTTGAAAATGTTCAAAATTTGAACAAATTTTGTTGGAACTGTGTGCAAACAATTTTTGCACACTTTCTGAACCAATTACCCGGAATTCTGCGGTGATCTCGAAGAGAAATCCGTTTGCGGAACTAAAATATCTCGATCCGTTCTCAAATGAGGAGTAAACGAAATCTTCTTCATTTTGGTGCTGCCACATGGTGGCAGATTTCACAACTAAACTCGGGACATTTGGCATTACGATAAACAGGACCACAGCAAGCTAAAAACGTCTGCCAAGTCGGTTGGGACATAACTTTCTCGTACCCATAACCCGATTGAATAGATGATACGATGCATAGTAGTCACAAAACATCAATCTCTGAGTACCTTGCACTACCCTCATACCCAGCTCACCAACTACACCTCATACTACGCTCATACCCTCAACCATCTACTCACCAACCTATATAGCTGAAAATTTCGTTGAAATTGGATGGAAAATGCGGAAGTTAAGGCTGTTAAAATGAAATTCACGTTTGCGTATGCTCAGAGGCTTCTATCAGTCAGGGATCGATGATTTTCATAGGGGACCATCTAAACGCCAACCCGCACAATCCCTGAAATTTTCATTGTTATCGGACTATTTCGTCATGTAGTTTTGCCCAACAAAATTGTTCAGGAAGGCCTAAAACGTAAATAGGGTGTGCGCCTGGGTAGGAAAAACTGTTTATTGTTATTTTTAATCTAACGTAGACCTCTTTCTGAGAATTTTTGTACCAACCGCGACCCTCTAGCGTGCGTAAATCTTTTCCTATGAATTTTTAAAGTTTCGACCGTTTATGACGTCACAGTGGGCTGGGGGGTCCCGCCCAGGCAAGAGGGGCGCGTGACGTCATAAACGGTCGAAACTTTGAAAAATCACAGAAACAGATCTACTCAGTCTAGAAGGTCGCGGTTGGTGACAAAATTCTCAGGATGTAGTCTACTTTCGATTAAAAATCTGAAAAAAAATCAAGGCGCACCCCTCATTGCGAGAAGAAATTTCGATTTTGGAGGACATTTTTTTTCAACCTTGAAAAGTGAAAACAATGCTTCTGCTACCTTCGTAGACTCGGAAGCAATTCAGGACCTATCGGATCAAGATGATAACCTGAACACGCTCCAGAATATTTTCTTAGTGGGAAACACAAGGAATCTTTTCAAGTCTGTCTGGCTTTTCAAGTCAAATCTGTCAAGGAATTTTTCGCGACACTTTTTTTCCACTAAAAATGCAACGCGGATACCAGTAAACGGATGACTACATATCGGTAGCTATGAAGCAAGGTTCTCTTGAATACTGCGATATTACGTGCGATCGGAGAGTTTATTTTTTCAGAAAAAAAAATCTGTTTATTCATAAAAAAAGTAAATAGGTAAACATCCCTCTAAAACTAATCAGTTTGTGATTTTTTCTCTGTTGAGTGTTGTTCAACTTAACCACAGATCAATTGCATAAAGACGCCCAAGTCTTACTGTGGGACGTCCTTAAAAGGTTTACTGGTACCTACTACGTATTTCTGGAAAACGTGCTTGTTAAATCATGGTTGAAAGTTGAAGCTTTATCCGGAAAATACACACTCAAAACTTTGAAAAAAGGAAAAATTTAAAAACAAACAAAATTGATTGTAGAATTTTGTAAACATAAAAAGACGCTAGAAAGACGTTTTGATGAATGCAACGAAAGATTTCTCCACATTTATGACAAAGTAGGTAGAAGAATTCTGTTGGAAGGTGGCACTTGTTCAAGCCTAGAACCCTCGTGGCGTGAAAATAGAGTGATTCCCAGGTACGCGGAAACGTTTTCAAAAATACCAACAACAAAAAAATTCGGGACAATTTCTCATTTAGGACTGGACACGTCGAAGTTTAAAACAAGTCCCGATTTTTCGGGATGTACGGCAGCCCTATTATAGGTAGCAGTGCCAGTAGTAGTAGGTATTATAGGTAGAATTATAGGAGTAGTATCAGAATAATCGTGTTTTGAACCATATCTCACACTTAAGAAACTGCTAGGTAAACTTCTCTAGGAAAACCATCAAGCTATCGTGTTATTAGCAATAATTGCCTTGAAGTGAGAAGGTACACACAGAAAGTTGATTATAAACAACGAACTTCTTTTCTATCTATGAATAATAAGAGTATTTTTAAAACTTATTGTTTTACAACAGGTTTTACGGATGCTATGAGAATTTACACGGAGGGCGTCCAAGTAGCGGTTTGTTGGACCTAACCGGAGGTATTTCCGAGTGGTACCAAGTCAAAGCTTTACCTCCGAATTTCCACACCCGGCTCCTCAAGTACAGGAACAGCAATTGCATTCTCTCCTGCGGTATTGTAAGTTTCGACCGCTTGAACTACGTACGGTAGAATTATGGTTTTTCAGAATAATTATTTATGAATTCAATAACTATTTCGTCAAAAGGTGGACTTGTTTAGCTTATTTATTCGATATATATGAGTAGTAACTAGAACAAACGAAAAAGGGGTAGGGCGTAGTTAAACTGATTTTAAACTGAGTTTTAACTGAGTTTAAACTGAGTTAAACTGAGTCCCATTGATCCACACCATCACAAAGACGGTTTTCTGGATTGAAAAATAGAACCAGAGTACACGTGAAAAATCAATTTTATGTAGATGGTCCCCTATGAAAATCATCGCCCCCAGACTAATAGTAGAAGCTGCGCTTGCGCAAACGTGAAATCCTTGTAACAGCTATAACTTCTACATTTTCCAACAATGTAGAGGATAGTGGAAGGCACTTAGAGATTGATACTTTGAGATTAACTATTATGCATCCGATCATCTATAGCATTTCCAAGTCAAATTCAACCTTTTCCAAGTCAAATCCAACCTTCACCAAGTCAAATTCAACCCTTTCCAGGTCAAATTCAACCTTTTCCAACTCAAATTCAAACTTTTTCAAGTCAAATTCAACCTTTTCTAAGTCAAATTCAACCTTTTCCAAGTCAAATTCAATGTTTTATAAGTCAAGTTCAACCTTTTCCAACTCAAATTCAAACTTTTTCAAGTCAAATTCAAACTTTCCAATTCAAATTCAAACTTTCCAAGTCAAATTCAACCTTTTCCAACTCAAATTCAAACTTTTTCAAGTCAAATTCAACCGTTTCCAAGTCAAATCCAACCTTTTCCAACTCAAATTCAAACTTTTTCAAGTCAAATTCAACCTTTTTCAAGTCAAATCCAACCTTTTCCAACTCAAATTCAAACTTTTCCAAGTCAAATTCAACCTTTTCCAAAACAAATTCAAACTTTTTCAAGTCAAATTCAACCTTTTTCAAGTCAAATCCAACCTTTTCCAACTCAAATTCAAACTTTTCCAAGTCAAATTCAACCTTTTCCAAAACAAATTCAACCTTATCACCATTATTAGGGAAATTACCAAAAATATATACAAGCCCTAAATGTAGTACCAATTGCTTGTCGGTGATAGAGGACTGGGCTGAAAACAATACTCCCACGCAATAAGTAGGTACCTGTACATAAAACAAAATCATGTTTTAATAAAAGAAAAATCAAGAAAAATATAATTTTTTTTTTAATTTCCAAGTCAAATTTAACTTTTTCCTAGATGCAGATTTAAAAAAGAAATTAGTCTAAGTATTGATTCAAATTTTTAGATGACCCTTTCGCCCTTTTTTTCCAAGTGAAAAAAATCGAAGATAGACTTTTTACAAGTAAGATTTTTAATTTTGAGACTTTTAAAGTATTAATTATGTAAAGAAGTGACACAATTTTTTCTTTCAAAGAAATGTTGGTTTTTTGTTATTATATTTTTTGTTGATTTCTTTTCTAATAAAACATGATTTTGTTTTATGTACAGGTACCTACCTACTGCGTTGGAGTATTGTTTTCAGCCTAGTCCCCTTTCACAGACAAGCATTAAATGCTTGTAGTGTAAATTTTGGTACTACATTTAGGGCTTGTATGTATTTTTGGTCATTTCCCTAGTAATGGTGAAAAGGTTGAATTTGACTTGGGAACGCTATATACAATCGGATTATGGATACGTGGAAGCTATGTGTCACACCCAATTGGCATACGTTTTTTGTCTCAGTTTCCCCTTACTTTGTAAATCAAGTAGATATGTACCTCTAGCATTGTGGTGCTATATTTGCAGATGGGTGCAGCTAATGCAGTAGCAGAGGAGAAAATCGACGGTAATCTGTTATCAAAACACGCTTACTCAATCACTGACGTCAAGACGGTCGAATATTTGAGCTTGAGAAAGGATATCGTTCGCCACGAGCTAATGAGGATCAAAAATCCATGGGGGAGCGTCGAGTGGGAGGGCGCTTGGAGTAAAAAGTACCTATAATTATATTTGATAAAAAATTAGGCATCTAAGTGTAGGTACCAGTAAGTATATCATGGCACAATAGGGTATGCGCATGGGTCGGAGAAACTGTTTATTTGTAATCTAAACTAGACCTCATTCTGAGAATTTGGACACCAACTGCGACCTTCTAGTGTGAGAAGACCTTTTTCTATGATTTTTCTAGGAATTTTACCATGTCAAAATTTCCTATTTTTGACCCCAAAATCGGATTTAGCACCTCGAAAAACCACCTACAGCAAACTTTCAGTCCGTACTTCGTAATTTTTTTCTTCGTAATTACGAAATAAACAAAACAGTGTAGAAAATGTGAACGTTTAAAAAACCGGGAAGATGAATTCAGGCTTGAATAGCAAATTTACGGCCGCTTGAAGCGCTGAGATCGGGAAATCTATAGTCCCCAGATGCAACATTTCACAAAACCAGTAAAGTTCGAAATCGAAAAACTGAAGAAAAAAACCTAAAAAGCAAGATGGGGAAAATTAGGTTTTCCCTGTTTTTGTTTGATAACTTCCCTCTTAGATAACACGATTTCGTCTAACCATCGGGCAACACTGGGAGGAGACGGCGATCCGAACAGCCAATCAGCGAGCGTTCCCACTCCACGTTGAAGAGGTCCGTTTTCCCGGTTATTTTTTGAAATCATAAATTTTGATTGTCTCCCAAAAATGTCAGGAGACATTTTTCCGAAATCAGCCCGATTTTCATCTATCCCACACCATTAACTATTCAGGAAAAATGCAAACAGAATTCGGTTAAATTCCTCATTATTATGACGTCACAGTGGGCTGGGGGTCCCGCCCAGGAGGGGCTCGTGGCGTCGAATAATTCGAAACTTTGAAAAATCATAGAAAAATATCTACTCATTCAAAAAGATAGCGACTGGTGTCAAAATTCTCAGAATGAGATCTAATTTCGATTAAAAATCTTTAAAAAATCATACGCACACCCCATTATTCTAACTTCCCCAACATCTATACTTCGGGATGAATACTTCCTCTAAATCTTGAACCAGCGTAAGGTAGAAGGAAGTTTCCTCCCCACTAATAACACTTTATGTACATAGCTACATCATATCCATAACGATTTTAGGTAAAGATGATCCGATGCATAGTAGATAATCAATACTTCAATCTCCTAGTAAGTACCACTATCATCCAAATTTGATAACCAGAAGACGACATTTACAAGGAATCATCTAGAATCCCAACATATAATCCCTATTACTTTTAAAACGCTGCAAATTATTACACAAAGGTTTACTATTTCTATATAGATCACTCGTCTGCAAAGAACACGGCTTTGGCATTGTCACTACCTACCAACCATTGTTTTTGCGATTCGCACTCGTGTTTCTGATTTCTCGTAAGCCCATCCCTCAAGTTCTCGTAGGGATCGAACGGTTGGTTCTAAAGAGCTCCACATGGTCTCATTCGATTCTAAAAATTCAATACTATTTTAAATTGATGAAAAAATAATAACTTAATATCAAAATATTCTGACGAGGCTTCTGTGCCCGTAGTACCCACTTTCATTGGAAAGCAGGCGTTTGTTTGTTCTAGCGAATTCGTCAGAACTCATCAGAACACATTTTGTTAGAACACGCATCCATAGTAGCCGTAGACTCAGCGTTAAGTCCTTATGCTTACTTAAGTTATGCTTGCTAGAGTTGAGATGAATATTCAAATGGCAGTAGAGTCACAGGTCAGGCTCATCAAAACAGCTCTGATTCTATTCCAGTTCTCCTCAGTGGAAAAGTATTCCGGAAAAGAAACGGCTGAGTTTGGGCCTCAAGACGGACGAAGATGGCGAGTTTTGGATGAGCTACCAGGACTTCCTCCTAAATTTTACCGACATCTACGTGTGCTCAGTAGAGCCTCAGATGCTGGGCACGAAGTCTGACCCGGGAGTGCGTTGGGCGTCCGTGTCGTACTTAGGAGAATGGAATATCGATATTCCCAAGACGACTAACATTCTTCATTATAGTGAGTACCTACCTAAATAAAACATCATAGTCGTACGACTCCTTCTACTAGAAAAATCTCGACTCAAAGAAACCGCAAAAAAGTCCAATATCCTACCCAAAGAGCAGCAGTTTGTCTCATTCGATGTAAAATTGTGACCGGAGTGAAGTTAGCAATATTTCTCGGCAATAATAAGAAAAATTCCGTAAAATCGTCAACCAAATTCCGTAATACTCAACCAAATTGAACCAAATTTAAGCAACATACTCCCCTGAATTATGCGCACCAGATGGGCGTGGAAAGAGGGGTGGGAGAGAGGGAGGGGGAAATTTCCTAAATTCAACTATTTAACACAAAACATTTCGTAAAATCGTTAATACTCTTCCAATATGAACCAAATTTAAGCAACATACTCCCCTGAATTATGCGCACCAGATGGGCGTGGAAAGAGGGGTGGGAGAGAGGAAGGGGGAAATGTCCTAAATTCAACTACTTAACACAAAAAATTTCGTAAAATCGTTAATACTCTTCCAAATTGAACCAAATTTGGGGGTTCTGTTCCCCTGAGTTATGCGCACCATATGCAAGAGAAAAAACCAGCCATTAAGGGGAGGGGGTAAATTCCCCTCCCAGCAATATTCAATAAAAAATCGGTAAAATCGTTACTACTCGAAATCAGTAGATCACGGTTATTTCTGTAAAGTTGGCAACCTTGCACATCACATACAAAATCAATACCATATATCGAACATTAATCCCTCGAACGATTTACCGATTTTTTATTGAATATTGCGAAGAGGGGAATTTACCCCCTCCACTAAATGGCTGGTCTTTTCTCTTGCATGTGGTGCGCATAACTCAGGGGAACACAACCCCAAAATTTGGTTCAATTTGGTTGAGTGTTAACGATTTTACGGAATTTTTTGTGTTAATAGTTGAATTTAGGGAATTTCCCCCCTCCTCTCTCCCACCCCTCTTTCCACTCCCATCTGGTGCGCATAACTCTGGGGAGTATGTTACTTAAATTTAGTTCAATTTGGTTGAGTATTAACGATTTTGCGGAATTTTCCTGAATATTGCCGAGAAATATTGCTAACTTCTCTCCGGTAAAATTGTGCTACTACTACCTAGCTACTTATTGCATCTCGAATTCCGATTTGAAATAAATTCCACAATACATGCCTTTGTCTGGCACACCAACCTAGAATATCTGAGCTAGAGAACTGCTTGAAAACGGAGTAGGTGCCATCTAGTACTAATCTGTTTGAAAATCATCTCCCGAAAACATACCTATATTGTTCTGCGATCAATAACGTTCTATGAGCATGGACAGAGGAGGTTGCCCCATTATCTACCAGCCTGACATCGAAGGTAGGTCGCGACGTCTTGACCACAACACATTTTCATAGCACAACACATTCGCAATTTCGAAAAGGCCAAATCACTACCGATTTCGCGGCGGAAAACCGATTAAAACCCGAATTTGAAGAAACTCCGATGAAAATCCGAAGAGATCTCTCTACCAATCGTGCACAATCTCGCTTTATCGGACGCCCGTAGAAAACTGTGCGGTGTTGTGCGGTTGAAGACTGTGGTTGCTTGCCTCTGCCAAACACAAGGAAGGCACAGACTAGACGTTCAAGGGAAAAAATTTCATATTCTCGAAGCTGGTCATACTCGCATCTTATGAGTTTGATGAAGGTCTCACAGGCTTCATTTTGGTTTACTAACGTTATATCGTGGCTGTCCACAAGGCTCGTAATTAAATATTATTCATTAGTTACCTAGTACCTATCCCTCCAACATGGCCAAGGAAATGTTATAACAGTACTCGCGCTCGCTTTCCGACTGTTATAATGCTACCCACAAGGTACTATTTTTTTTTTCTCAATGCATCTTTGTGAAATTACTTACATTTTTGGGACTCTTTTGGGTTTTGAGGGTCAGAGTTTCTGGTATGGGACCTATTTGGTAGGCATTCTTGTAACAATGCATTGCAGATGATTTTTTCAATCGGAAAAATTCTAATGTAAATGACATTTAAAAACTAGGTGGTACCAACTGCGTTTTTACATCAAATCCACCAAGTCGAATATAATAGGTTCCTACCTAGTTGTAGGTAGTAGGTATTACCTATTGCATCGTGTCAGACTACTATCAACTTATACGTAAACATCATCAACTTAATACGTATACATTATCAACTTGATACGTAAACATCATTTAAAATTTTTCTGCCAAAAATAAATGGCAACTGAGTGAAAGAAGAGTGAAGTATTTTAGCTCGGTAATTGAGAGAGACCTGATGAGTTCAATTGGAGAAATTTGTTCCAAAATAGTTGAATAGTAAGTATGTTGTAAAAATACATTATATTATAATAGCAGTATAATAGCATTCAAGTTTGGATAGAGCAGTCTGTTTCAAATCGAAAAAAGGTACCTCATCTGAGAAACGAAAACTACACCTCATGAAGGTTGAAATATCATCTTGAGAGGTTTGTAAATCTTTCCTGTGGTATGAATAGAAGCTGAGCGTTTTCTTCGACAGGAGGGATCGCCTACATCGAATTCAAAAAATTTCTGCCAAGTGGATGAGGCACATAGCTTCCTCGTATCCACAACCCGATTGTAGGTACAGATGATCCGATGCATTGTCGCTAATCTTAAAACATCAATTTCTAAACTCCTTGCACTACCCTCATAAGGGGCCATCTAAATGTCAACTTGCACAATCTCTGAAAGTTCCATCATATTCGGACGAAGAATTAATGGCTGTTACAAGGATTTCATGACAGACAGACGATAGAAGTACCTAGCAAGGCACTTAAAACGTGAAAAGCAAGCGCAAATTTTGATTTTGGAGCACTTTTTTTTGTCAATCTTGAAAGTGAAACAATGCTTCCGCTATCTTGGCAGACTCGGAAGCAGAACTCTTATAATTCGTTGATCGTCACAGGTCAAATTGAGTTGAGAATCCGTAGAGCGCTCTGAAGATCCCTCCTTCCTTGTGATCGGCAGAGGCAAGTCACAAAATACCTCCCACTCAACATGGGATGGGATGGGACATCGAATGGGAATCGTAGGTATGGCTAACAATGATATCAATAACATCGTAACGTAGAACGAGAAATATCCTCCCTTGTCAACGAAATAGAATCAATGGAGAACATCTAAATAATGCTGCTCTTTTCTATTCAATAGGAGAGAACGTTTCTTCTATCGAGTTTTTCCGTTTACTGGATAGGTTGACCGACTCTATAATTTTTTTCGTGAGTCTACCAAAGTAGCGGAAGCTTTGTTTTCACTTTTCAAAGTTGAAAAAAAAAAGTTCTCCAAAAATCGAAATTTCCACTCGCGTTTTACATTTCAGACCTTTCTGAACAATTTTGGTTCCGCGTCTGTCTGTCTATCATAAAATCCTTGCCACAGCCGTAACTTCTACAATTCTCATCCAATTTCGATGAAATTTTCAGGGATTGTGCGGGTAGGCGTGTAGGTAGATGACCACCTATGAAAATCATCACCTCCGAACTGATAGTAGCCGCTGCGCATGCGCGAACGTGAATTCCTTGTAACGTTTCCTTAACGTTTTTTTGCTTCCGAGTCTACCAAGGTAGCGATTATCTAAGTAATTGATTAATTATCGAAGAAATGAATTATCGAATTATCGATTGTTCAATTATCGAAGTAATTGATGCTATTATTTTAATTTAGCCTCATAATCTCCGCCGAGAAAAATTAATTTATAGGTATTTCTCCATCGAATCTCCCGTTTTGCAACGTTCTGAAACGATTCCTGAATCAATAACATCAAAATAAATCATGGAAATTGTAGAATGGTCAAATTGGGTGTAATTTGAGTTGGACGGGTGAAATATTTGTACTTTTATTCGTACACTGGGGCAGTCATGGCAATGAAATTTGTATTGAAACTCGAAAATATTATTTCTAGTCAAACTATACATGATTTAAGTTCATCTGAAATTTGAGCAAATTTACTACCATGCTAGTTTGAGAAAAACAAATTACACATGAGACTTTTGATTTGAATGTTTTAAGCCTTCCGGACTCCAATGGATTGTAATCTGAAAATGAACCAGTTGTATTAAGACTAGGAAACGGTAGGAAGGTGATAGCAGGTTGTTGGTGCTCAAGTAGCTACTGTTCAATTCAGGTTCAAATGATGTTCAACTTCAATTTATTCTAGATAAGCCTGCTCGAAGATACAAAAATCTGATCATTTGCTAGGTCGATCCTTCATCGAAATGATCTTTCCTTTAGTCTTGACAATCTTCACCGGCTCGTAACCCCGGTATAGTCCGACCATAGTTTCGAATTTCCTAACCTTCGAGGCGAAATCGTCACTTTCCACAAATCGGCATTTCTTCATTTGCACTAAAAGATTCTCAGTTTCGTCAGTTCGCGTTTTCCACGGCGTAGCGATCCTGTCGACTTCGGCAACCAACTCGGAAATGGCCTGCTTTTGCGTGGCGAACATCTCTTCTTTGAAAAATATCGTCAGGTTCTTGTAACACTTGAAGGTAGATTTTCTCGTCTTCCGCGCTGCTTCGCACATATCCGCAAATACCTGAATGTACCAAACATTTTGTGAATCAATCATAAAGAGTGGTAGATATCTGTGGAAACCACAGAACAGGTATCTACTTAGTCGATCCAATAATCAACATGATTGTGTCGCGTTGTTCGGTCTTCTTCGCCGTATATGCCTATTCCTTGTTCAGTTTTTAGATAGCAGAATATATTGGATTTTGGTGATGTTCAGTCGCCAAAGCAGAATTCTAAACGAATTTTAAGAAGAAGTTTATAATCCTGGAACCCATTCGATGTCACCAAAGAAAAATGTGTTCTTGTTGATGCGGTTCCATCTGTTAAGAACAGACCTTGCAGCAAGTTGGCCGAACGGTCCATCATAGATCTAAAGCTAGCCAAGACCTCTAGGAACTTTCAAACCACAACCTACAACTTTATTGTAGGCAGTTAAGTGGTGCTATCTGTTGACAATATTGTCAAGTAGCTGCCTCATACCTACCTTATAGCGTCCATTTGCCAAGTCCTCCACGTATAAACTTTAATGGTAGGTAGGCAGCTGGTGCCATCTGTTGAAAACTGCCCAAATTCAGCCACAAATTTATGTTGCTTCTACCTTCCTACGTTGTTTGATAATGGCGTTTGGATTTTCTCCATTTTTGAGCGACCGTTTTCAATGTAAAATTTCTCTGTCGATGGCTTAGTTACTACCTAGTAAGTACCAAACTAAAATCATGAATTATTTATCGTGTAGGCATTGTCGAAATTACCTACCTACTAAATTCCAAGTATATCGCTTTCCATATGCGATGTGCTGCTTTGCCCTTGTACCCCGTGAATCGTTCTGGATTTAGCGAAAGATCTACGTACTGAGCTTCGCCATCTTCGTCAGGGTAAACCGGAAAGTTGTCTTCGTGTTGGAGCCGTGCAGCTCTCAATGTTTGTTTTTGTTTACTCTTATAGATCTAAGTTGTTATTAGTTATTTGTTAATCTCGTCCTCCGCTTCTGAACTTTTGCCGCTTTCTTATCGCTCCGCTCGCCGCTTGCACCGCCTGTCGCTACCAGTCGCTTCAGTAACAATCGAGTCTCTTAGCCACACAACTCTTACCACACAAATTGTAGTGTTCGAACTCTTCAGTTCATGGTACCCTACCAGGAGTTTGCTGTGAGCTTACGCAGTAACTACATATTCCCATATCTGCTGAGACTGGACTACTAGCACCTACCTACCTAAAGGACCAGAGCCGTCTTCATCAACGCCACCATCATCCACCAAGGTCGGACCCTTTATATCACACTCTTTCTCATTTCAAGTCTTCCACTGCGCAACGATATATTACATAATTCTCATGTTTCATTCATTAGTTTCATCTTTCGGAGCTCCAAAGTAGGTAGGTAACATTCAATAAAATCATTTTGTCTTAAGAAAAATAAGACGGCATTGAACCTATTAAGAATCTTAAGTTTCCCTATTCACAACGAAAATTGAGTATCATCTCAAACACTTCGTCATACGCTTGCCACAGTTCAAATCCTTTGTATACATCAGGGCTTGTGGATAGACGCGCGGAATTTGCAGCAAAAGAATTGATGATTTTGTTTTTAACGATTCTTGATACACGTTTTTTGTCGTGGGAAAGTGGTCCAAAGAGGATTTAGTAGGTAGGTAATTTCGACAGGCATGATGAATTTTCAATACCCATTATGAGGTATTTAAAACAATTTCAGCCATCCAATAACCGAAAATCATTGTGGATGGGGCTTATTCTGAAGTTCAGCTCAAAATCCTTACATTCTATCAAAAATCAAACTAGTGAGGTAATTATTTTGAAGAGTCTTCAAGCTACCTTAATGAAGTCATTGCTATAGCTTGAACTATCGGAATTTAATCCCAAACTTATTTGACGAAACATCACAAACCTTGGTGAGTTTGTACTCTATCCTCAAAATATTTTCCATCGAGTTGACCATCAGCTCGTTCAGTTCTTTCATCGCTCTTCCGAGTCTCTTCAACTTGTCGACATCATTTGTCGAAGTGGATGAAATTTCTGGGACGATTCTATTGTAATTTTCTTCGACGATTTTTCGGGCTTTCGTCCATCTTTTCTGCAGTCGACCGTCGAAGTCGTCTAAAGCTTTTTCCGCTTTCCCACATCGCTTGTTGAAGTCGAGAACAGCTTCGCCAACTTCGTCCATTCAACCTTTTTGAAGTGATTCAGCGGATAATTTTCGGTCACCGCGGTGTTGAACGGCCACTTCAAAGACCGACGCAGATCAATTTAGGAAAACCGACAAGATAACCATAATAAATTTCCCAGCGAGATTCGACATTCATAATTGAATATATTCCGAAATATTTTCTGCTCTCTTTGTAACCACAACTGTATCCTAGAAATCAACTTCTTCTCCTTTTCTTTGATAATATCTTAATATTGAGGAATGTCATGGTAAAAATTAGCCTCAATTCAAAATGTTTAGCATTTTTTTCAGAAATGGAGAGAAACTTAATTCACTCGTGATGCGACCACACCTACTCACACCCACCTGTTTGAGATGCTCAAATTCATTTGAATACTCTTATTTTGTCAGGGTTTATTAATTTTGGGCTAATTTTTAAGGACTATCGATCCAAAAAAAATCTTTAGTGAGCTAAAATTCAAACAAGTTCGTCATTTCCGAGTAATTAGCGAGTTGAATTGTACTGTCTATGTCTAGTCTGTGTTGTGGATCACACACTGATCCCAATGCCAAAATAATGCACGCCAGAGAAATGTTGCAATTTAACCAATTGTTTACGGTCTACATACAAATCAATTAACACGAAATTTACTATACTGTATTATAGAAAAAATATTGACTACATAATTGTACAAAAAATGGAATTTTACAGGAGAGCATTTCAAAGTTTAAAATTTTATTCCTAATTCAGGAATCCACAATAATTTATACTCAATCCTACCATTTTTTTCACGAAAGTATCCTAAAACCGAAACGATAGCTCGAACTGCACCTCAAATTACATATTAATTGGCGCCAAATTATCGTTTTCGAGAAAAATCGAAATCAGAAATTTTCCATTTTGGTTTATCATTTTCAATAATGAACCTTTGGAATCAAGCAAGAAAATTTTTTTTAACTAAGAATTTTTAGAGACCACGCGGAGCCCTGTAGGACAAACCGTTCGTTCCCTACGAGAATTCAAGGGTTGGACTTACGATAAATCAGAAACACGAGTGTGAATCGTAAGAGAGAATCGTAATCTCCGTTCAAATTTTAGCTGACCAAAATGCAATGAGGAATTTCACCATGTCGGAATTTCCTAATTTTGATCCCAAAATCGGATTCAGCACCTCGAAAAACCCCCTAAGGCAAACTTTCAGCCCGAACTTCCTAATTTACGAATAAACAAAACAGTGTAGAAAATACGAATGTTTAAAAAAAAACGGGAAAATGACGTCATCCTGGAATAGTTCATTTATGGCCGCTTGAAGCGCTGAGATCGAGAAATCTATAGTCCTCAGGAGCAAAATTTCACGAAACAGTGAAGTTCGAAATCGAAAAACTGAAGAAAAAAATAGAAAAAGCAAGATGGGGAAAATTAGGTTTCCCCTGTTTTTGTTTGATAACTTTTCTCTTAGAAAACACGATTTCGTCGTCCCAATGGGCAACACTGGGAGGAGACGGCGATCCGAACAGCCCAATCAGCGAGCGTTCCCGCTGCACGTCCATTTTCCCGGTTAGTTTTGAAATCATACATTTTGATTGTCTCCCAAAAATAACAGGAGACTTATTTTCCAAAATCAGCCCGATTTTCATCTATCCCACACCATTAACTATTCAGGAAAAATGCAAACAGAATTCGGTGAAATTCCTCATTGTTCTTTCCTGTGAGTTGTACTCAGTTTTGCGTCCTTAGCAACCAGTAATATAATTTCCCAACCTGAGCAACCTCAACTCCCTATTTCTTCGAACTGGGTGTGAAGCGTTTATTTCTTCCAAATAAACTTGATTGTGAAGTAGGTATTTGGTAGGTAGGTACTATCAGATAGTACCTACCTACCAAATACCTACTTCACAATCAAGTTTATTTGGAAGAAATAAACGCTTCACACCCAGTTCGAAGATAGATTCTATGGTAGGTAGATGGTGACAATGGCAAAGCTGTGTTCTTTGCAGACGAGTGATCTATATTATTGTGATTCTATATTATAGAAAAATAATAAACCTCTATTAAATAATTTGCAGCGTTTTTCACGTGTGCCATGACTAGCACTACCCAACTCCATCTCCATGATATTCGTATCGGTTGGGCTAGACCCAAACTATTTATCCTACAGTGCAACCAAGTCGTTGTTTGGGTCAAGCCCATGATGATTCAATGGACTAACAGCGGAGAAATTAGGCTTCCACCCCATAACATATATGTACCACCTCACCTAAATGTTATTGTACCCACCTAGTACGAGTGTAGCCATCCACGTTTTATAGTCTCCAAGTAGCAAGTATCCACCTTGTATAATAACTGCTATTCCGTATAACTGCTCCTTCTGATAAGCGGTCCCTTGGGAGACATTATACTCCCCTCTCCCTTGGTAGCCTCAATACTGCTCACTTCCTTTAGCAGATCTTAAACTTCCACCTCGGAAATCATGACCTTCTCAGGTCGGTCAGATTTTCAGGAATGACCTTCCACGATATTGACTATAAAGGAAAGTAGGTTTACAAAAAATATGGGTTGTTATATCATAAAAATATGCTCGAAGAGTGATAAACCTTCAGGACCGTTCGTTGCGTTAAACTGTACTGACCAATATAATTCAATGCTGCATTTATTAGTCAAAACCTGGGGAGAAATTTATTTTATCGACTTCCTTAGCAGCAGAAACAACTGGCCTCAGACCATCCATAAAATACCTTGTTACTCATTTGCTGGTCAATCTTCCGTTTACAGGTACCATAAAATTTTCACAATTCCAACAATTCAAAATACAGCTGACGGATGTGGATCTGTACGACTCGGACAACAGGTGTGAGCTGGTCGTGGCCCTCTTACAAAGAAGTCAGAGGTACCACCGACAGCAAGGGATTGCGATGCTGCCGATTGGATACTACATATTCCTGGTATCTATTGAATTATTGCTTGATAAAATTGCGTTTTCGAGTCTAGTCTAAAATGTGTGTCAAGTTCCGTAGACGCGCCGTAATGTTGTATCATATAGAGATTATTAGTCAATTTATTCAATAGGTAGGTACCGGAATCAAAATGAAATTGTCGATGACGAGAAGGAATTGGTGACAGACTGACTGTCACTAGGTATTGAACCTAATAACGCTAAGGATCTCAAGGAAGAAAAGCACTGTAATTCCAAGATCGTATTGTCGATTCTATAGAGGAAGATGAGCAGCCATATAGCCTGTAGCTTTGTTACCAATCGTTTTGCAGGTAGAAGTTCAAGCCTGATTTGAAAATCTAAGAACAAGGAATAGTTGTGTATTCATAAATTAATATAAATTAATTATTAATAAATTAAAGGGCCTCAACTAGACAGCTCACTCTCTCTTCGTTGTTCCTATATTCGAGAACATCTGCTCTTTATAGAGACGATAATATTTTTTGGATTAGATTGGTCATTGGATGCTCTTGTTTTCAGCTCGAGAGGGAGACAGAGAAGTTGCCTTTGGCGGACAAGTTTTTCAAGCATAACAAGCCGGTCGCAACGTCACGAATGTCTGACAGCCAAGAAGTCACTTGCCGGTATAAATTCCCTCCCGGCTGCTACGTTATCATACCCGTCACCTGCCCAACCAAGAAGGGCGAGTACCTCCTCAGGCTGTGTTACGAGAAACGAGGAAACATGTGAGTTTTATTATAAAATACTATTAGGCAAATTTATGGCAAGTTCGGACTTTTGATAAGTTGTTGCAATATTTTCTAGTGAACGTTCTCTTCATTTTTGGTAGCAAATACCAGCTGATAAATCACTTTCATACTATATTGGTTCATTATTTTCAATAATGAACCTTTAGAATCAAGCAAGAAAAAAATTTTAACCCCTCCTCAAAATTTGATGTTTTACGTTTCAAGGTACGTAGAGTCCAAAAATCTAATGAAAATTTGGCCGTCCGTCCGCCGTACGCGGCACTTTCCCCACTTAGCGTTGACCGATTTTGATGAAATTTGGTATGTAGGCTCCATTTGGGGTCTAGTTGTGTCCCGAAGCTTTTGTTTGATATAGGTCACAGGTTGAAATTTTGAAAACGCCCTAACTCAAAACATTTCGGTGTAAAGGTATTGTTTTTCATCAATTTAAGATAGTATAGAATTTTTAGAGACCGCACGGAGCCCTGTAGGACAAAATGTTCGCTTCCTACGAGAACTTAAGGGTTGGACTTACGATAAATCAGAAACACGTGTGTGAATCGCAAAAGAGGCCTAATCCCCAATCGATGTTTTTCTCCATGCTGGTTGGTGGTAACAATGAAAAAGCCGTGTTCTTTGCAGACGAGTGATCTATATAGAAAAATAATAAACCTTTGTGTAATAATTTGCAGCGGTTTTTTGTATCCTACTCGTATGAGTAAAATGCCTAATAGAATAACTCCACCCGTTTAACACCGTGCAACATAACAGAGAAACATGCCCGCTTGAGGCTTAACTATTTATTAATTAATTATCATACTGGGTAGTAAGTACTCATATGTATGAGCAGAAAAGTTCCTACTCCATGATATCGAAAATTTAAGAACTGTGATCATTGCAATGAAGGATACTTATGTGTATTAATAAGAAGTTATTCGATAACACAGATGGGGCCACGTCATATTGTATAACGCAGGGAAGACGAAACATACAGCACTAGAAGACTACGGGTGGCACATGTCTACCACACCCAAAGTCTACACGACTGCCCCCAAGAGGGGGTCGATAACCTCTATAGCGCCATACGCCATTGAAACTGGATACGAAGCCCACGAGCCAATGCCTGGCATCTTTCCGCCCCGCCACCTAGGTAAACACTTTAATATTATTACCTATTATCAGAATAAGACGAGTTCTCAGAGAAACAGAGTTGTACGTACGTGCATAACACACGAGGTAGAGTACAAACTTCATTCGATGTTAAACTTAATTTTTTTCGTAAGTTGACTTTATTAGAGAAACCAGATCATCACACTATCCGTCCATTTGGCAATGTCTGGTTGGTGGAACAGTGTAATTTCTTCTCGATTTCTTTCCATTTTCTCTAGAAACTTCCAAGCATTTGAGCCTAGAAGATTCTACGATGAGAGTTCCCAAAGCCTCACCTCCAAAACTACTCGGGAGTTGGTCCGTGAAGAAATCGGACAACTCCTGCATCGAGTACCAAAAGAAGATGTCGATGGCAGCCTACGACCCGATGGAGGGTCATCCGTTCCATATTTTCCATGGCATGTGGGACGAAAAGCGGTTGTCGTTCTCGTCCACCCCTCAATCCTATAGGGGATCTTCATTGAATTCTGGAAGAATCTCGAAATCACTCCAAGACCAGGAGCTCAGCTGACATCCTTCAAATAATCACGATAATAAACTTGATAAATCACGGCAGGGTCGCTGATATTTACTACAAATTCGCCCCGGAAGTGAGTTATCTCCAAGACGAGGGAGGCCCAGTCCATAAAACCCGTACCTTGTAACCAGCCGAACTTCTAGTTTTGATTGAAGTCCACAGTACCAATATCTAAAGCAAATTTTAGTGGAATCTCGGAGTAAGTTACCTCCAGTATCAGGCACCTCTGCATTACAAGGCATAGTGCTTATTACACTACTTGCCTCAACATCAATCTGCTATAAACTCCAACATTATCAATAAGTGGCTTTTTATTACATTTTTATTATTATTACTTTATTACAGTGCTCTACAGAATCCAGGATAAATACAGCAAAATGAGTCGATGACGTGGGATACAGACAGCGTAGATTATGAATAAATAGTCGACATAAGCCTGTCAAGAACTTCGGAAAAACCCTCCAAGGAAATTGGTACAGTAGTTAGATCAAAAATTCAGTTTCAGTAACAGTTTCACGTAAGCCGATCTCTAAAAGCTCTTTTTGTAACCATTGGCTCATAACATAGGTTTTTCAAATCAGATTGAGAACTTTCCAAATCACTCTGCACATACCTATCACTTTTGGTTTATTATTTTCAATAATAAGCCTTTGGAATCGAGCAAGAAAAAAAAAAATTTTAACCCCCCCTCAAAATTTGATGTTTTACGTTTCAAGGTACGTAGAATCCGAAAATCGAATAAAAAAATTTCCGTCCGTCCGCCGTACGCCGTACGCCGTACGCCGTACGCGGCACTTTTCTTAGTTACCATGGACCGATTTCGATGAAATTTGGTATATGGGCTCCATTTGGGGTCTAGTTGTGCCGCGAAGCTTTTGGTTGATGTAGGTCACTTCTAAGGGGTGAAAATTAAGGGATGAAATTTTCAAGAGTGCCCTAGCTCGAAAACTCTCGAAATAAAGGTATCGTTTTTTCACTAATTTTAAATAGTACTGAATTTTAAAAAATTTTTGAGACCACCCGGAGCTCTGTAGGGCAAACCGTTCAGTCCCTACGAATACTTGAAGGTTTTCCTTCGATAAAACAGAATCATGAGTGTGAATCGCAAAAGAGGTCTAATCTCCGTTGAAATTTTTTCTGACTAAAATGCGATCGCTGTTCATTTCTTCGATTTGTATACAGTTTTGCCTTCTGCGTAACCAGTAATCAAATTTCCATAATCAAAAGTCAATGGAGAATACTGAAGGCGCCTGAGTGGTCACTGATCAGCTGAGTGAGCTCCAAGGCCATTTCCTCTCCTGTTGAACGCAGGAACCTGAAATTTGAGAGGGCGGGTCAATTGAGAATGCTGAAGGCGCCTGAGTGGTCACTGATCAGCTGAGTGAGCTCCAAGGCCATTTCCTCTCCTGTTGAACGCAGGAACCTGAAATTTGAGAGGCAGGGTCAATGGAGATTGCTGAAGGCGCCTGAGTGGTAAATGATCAGCTGAGTGAGCTCCAAGGCCATTTCCTCTCCTGTTGGACGCAGGAACCTGAAATTTGAGAGGGCGGGTCAATGGAGAATGCTGAAGGCGCCTGAGTGGTCACTGATCAGTTGAGTGAGCTCCAAGGCCATTTCCTCTCCTGTTGAACGCAGGAAGCTGAAATTTTAGAGGCAGGGTCAAAGGAGAATGCTGAAGGCGCCTGAGTGGTCACTGATCAGCTGAGTGAGCTCCAAGGCCATTTCCTCTCCTGTTGAACGCAGGAACCTGAAATTTGAGAGGGCGGGTCAATGGAGAATGCTGAAGGCGCATGAGTGGTCACTGATCAGCTGAGTGAGCTCCAAGGCCATTTTCTCTTCTGTTGAACGCAGGAAGCTGAAACTTGAGAGGGCGGGTCAATGGAGAATACAGATGGTGGTAGGTGCTATTGATGGAGAACCAGTGATCTATACAGAAGGGTGATCTATACAGAAAATAATAAACCTTTGAGCAATGATTTGCAGCGTTTTTTATTTCACCGCCATCTTTCCCAGCATCTACAATATTGTTAACATTCTAGTTTCAAACTTGTTAATGATAAAAATTGCTGAAATTTCAATTGAGGATTTTCCAAATCAAATTGAGAACTTTTAAAATCAAATTCAGAATTTTTAAAATCAAATTGAAAAATTTCCAAATCACTCTGCACATATCAATTTCTTGTTTTCACCGCCATCTAACCCTGAAGCTAAACTATTGTTAGCATTCTAGTTTCAAGCTTGTTATCAATGAAAATTGCTGAAATTTCAATTGAGCACTTTCCAAATCAAATTGAGAAATTTTCAAATCAAATTGAGAACTTTCAAAATCAAATTGAGAACTTTCCATTTCTAATGATGAAACTACTTGTTCGAACAGTGATTATTCATTTGGTAGTATTTATCAAAGAAATCGGAAGACAGTTGAGTACCTTGGAAGGTATCGCATCAACCGAACTGCTTGCTTGCTTGCTTTATCTGTCCTATATTGCACATTTCCCGTCTTCAACCCCCTTCCCTCACATGTCGCTTCCTACCTTCGTCCTGGAAACAACCGTCGACCTTCGAGCCTGGAAACAATAAGGCAGCTGCTGACATTCAACTTCACTAAAAGTGCCGCTCTTTAATTTCTTTTTCAATTTTTTGAAGAAGATGTGAATTTTAATTCAATTTATGTATTTCAATTTCCAAACTTTCCAATAATTTTAATATGTGAACTTGAAAAAATGAATTAATTCTTTTTCATCTTGGATTAATCATCTTTTTTGACTCTTCTACAAAATATACGTGTGTCAAAATAATGTTCTGGGTTCTCAATTTGATTTGGAAAATTCTCAATCTGACTTGGAAAACCTTTACCAAATGTAATTGTGCCAAAAAAAGTTTTGAGTTCTCAATTTGATTTGGAAAATTCTCAATTTGATTAGAAAAGTTCTCAATTTGATATGGAAAGTTCACAATCTGACTTGAGAAACCTATAAAAAACGTAATTGCGTCAAAAAAAAAAGTTTTAAGTTCTCAGTTTGATTAGGAAAATTCTCAATTTGATTAGAAAAGTTCTCAATTTGATATGGGAAGTTCTCAATTTGATTTGGAAAGTCTCAATTTGATAGGAAAAATTCTCGATTTATTAGAAAAGATATCAATTTGATTTGAAAAGTTCTCAATTTGATATGGAAAGTTCTCAATATGATTTGGAAAGTTTCAATTTGATTTGGAATATTCTCAATTTGACTTGGAAAACCTATACAAAATGTAATTGTGTCAAAAAAAGTTTTGAGTTCTCAATTTGATATGGGATATTCTCAATTTGGTTTGGAAAGTTCTCAATTCGATTTGGAAAGTCTCAATTTGTTTTGGAAAGTTCTCAATCTGACTTGGGAAACCTATACAAAACGTAACCAAATGTGCCAATAAAAGTTTTGAGTTCTCAATTTGATAGGGACAATTCTCGATTTGATTAGAAAAGTTATCAATTTGATTTGGAAAGTTCTCAATTTGATTTAAAATATTCTCAATTTGATTTGGAAAGTTCTCAATTTGATTTGAAAGTTCTCAATCTGACTTGGGAAACCTATATTATACTGAATCAACTTTGACTTGAGGAGAGAAAAGAACTTACGGTGCTATGGAATAATGAAGACTGAAAAATTGACATAGCTGAATCTTCTGAAATATCCTTTTAATTTGCTAAGGAAAAAATGCAATTGCGAGTGAATCTGTGCCCTACTGATAAATTACATTCTGGTGAAGAATGTATTGTCAGTCAGCATTAACCTGATAGATGAACACGTCAAGAATGAGAGTCGCAGATTGTGGATTGAGGAAGGTAAGTTTGCTGTTGGGAGATGTGTGAAGGGCGGTGCGAGGGGATTCTTGGCATTGTCTTCATTGGATAACTACTCAAATGGCCGTCTCATCTGGCTCCAGCTGCGGTTCCTGTTATTCCAATTCGTTGAAAGCACCGTTTTTAGGACGTCCCACAGTAAGACTTGGGCGTCCTTATGCGATCGATCTGGGGTAAAGTTGGACAACACTCAACAGAAAAAAAAAATAACCACACAGTAATCCATTTTAGACCATTCTGAATCCAAATCCGCGAAAAAAACCATAGGTGTATGTCTGTGTGTGTGTGTGTGTGTGTGTATGTGTGTGTGTGTGTGTGTGTGTAACAAAATCTTGTGTTCTCTGCACAGGCCTTAGTTCTCAACCGATTTTCCTGGTTCTTTTTTTGTTCGTCGCGGAAAACTATCTAGTTGTGCACTACGTCGCCGGAATTTCGAATTTTGCCTTTTAAGGGGAGGAAAGGGGGGGTTAATGCTCGAAAAACATGCGTTTTTGGGCATAATCTTGTGTACTCTGCCCAGGCCTTAGTTCTCAAACGATTTTCGTGGTTTTTTTTTCGTTTGACGCGGAATACTATCTAGTTGTGCACTACGGCGCCGGAATTTTGGATTTTGCTTTTTAAGAGGGGGAAAGGGGGGGTTAATGCTTAAAAAACGTGCGTTTGCGGGCATAATCTTGTAAACTCTGCCCAGGCCTCAATTTCCAACCGATTTGCGTGTTTCTTTTTTTGTTTGACTCGAATAACTTCCGAGTTGTACATGATTTTACCAGAGTACCAAAATTCGCAAGGGGAGGGGGTGAGTGGGGGGATAATATTCACAAAATATCCGATTTTTCAATATTTCGGTTCCTTTACTGCTTACTAACTGTCCCCAAGCTTTGAAATTGAGGAAAAATTCTCATTATACCTCCGGATTTTCATGAATTATTCTCTGTATACCATGGAACTAATATTGGTGCCACCATGGTGCCAGGACATGGTGCCATGATGCCATAAACCGCTTATTTCGTGTTTTTTTTTTTTTGTGTTTCACCTTGAATACGGATGTGAATTTGATGGACTGCCTACCAAAACTAACAGATGAAAGTTCAATGTTACGACGTATTTCCGCTTTGGTGCCAGACCGGCACCATTGGTGGTGGAGGGGGGGGGGGGGGGTGAACTCGAATTCGCATGTTGGGTATCGTAGAGCATGGATTTTAAAATGCTCTTCAGATTCGAGGCTCCCATGCCGCTAGAAATGTTAAGGTGGATAATGGTGGGGGGGGGGGTCAGTATTTCTTGCCTAAAGTAATAAATAAATTACATGGAGTGAAACAGTTTTATCACTTAACAACTGGTTAAACTGATCTAATGCTTATCCAATGGGACGTCCCCTGGAATGCATGCATTACTAAACAATATGTTTCGCTTTCAAGACGGTTTAACTCCTCTCTTCTTGTTGGCATAACTTCTTGGCGCCACGGACCACGCACTCCAGTAATTTTTGGAGCTCCCTATTTTTGAATTTTCAAATCCAACTGAAGATGAGTACTGATGAAGAGGAGTACGACTAGGAATATTTTACTGGGAAAGGTACCTTCCGTGAACTGTGTAGGACATTATGAGCAAAAATGGAACAATAGGTCTACTACGTTTTACGCTCCTCTCTGAGTACATGGATGCATGATGTGTGTAGTTTTATGAGTTTTATCTCTTACTCATGTCATTTCGAGGACTCGATTGTTGAAAGTAACGGGTATGTACCCGAACGGCAATTTTACCCAAGCAGTCTCTCAAACGAGCGTCTAAACCACACCTAAAGCATTAGTTCATGTATCCTCCGCTAGGGATAATAAAGCGTTTTTCCTTTGAATCATAGGAGATAAGCTTAGGCCCACTTTCACCAAAGATTGTTCTAACGACGTTTAGCTGAACTCATTTATAGTTAACCGAGACAGTTAAACCGGGCGACAGGGCGGGCGTCTTTCACCAACTGATACCATCGTTAAACTCCGTTACAAACAACGGAGTTTAGATAATCTTCAAATGTTGAGCGGAATGAACATTGGACAATGAAAATTGGACATCAAGACGTGTTGAGACAATAGAAGCGTTGAAAATAACCACCACCGCGCTTGTTATTGGTAGATTCCTGCCTCTTATCTTGAAGAGAGGCCTGATCTTCGATTGTTGTGGAGTTTTTTTCGCACCCGCGGGCAGTGATTTTGGTGGAGTTTTTCCGGATATTAACACAGAATGTGTTTTTGCGATGACCTACCGAAAAAAAATCGTCACGAAAAAGCGACAGAAAAAACCGTTACGCGCCTTTTATAATGATTTTCACGTGCAACCAAGCCGTTGGTAAGGAAATAGAACTCCCGCAGTGTTCATTGCACAGAAATTGTTCACCATTCGTTGGAAAGCTCTCAATTTATATAGTATTTTTCTTGTAGTTACATATTTTTTTATATAATATTTATAGGGTTTTAGACCAAATTAAATGTCTACCAATTATTTATTTTATTATTGCCAAAGACTCCACATTTATTATTGTTGTTTTTTATTTAACGGATGACTAGCATCGCAAAAACACATTCTGTGTTCCTATGATTTCATACAGAGTATGGAAAAAGAAATAAACCGGGGGGTGCAGGGGGGCGGAGCCCCCGCCGAGGCGCAAAGCGCCGAGTTTTTATTGCTTTTTTCTTGCTCCGGTTTGTGGTAAGTAATACTTCTTTTTATTACCTTTGTTAAGCATCATCACATTGAGCTGCTACGAGCGCATTACTTGAATCATGATGAATCCTAGTGAAACACAATGACTGCCGCCTTGTTGTTGATAGTAGGCATGTAAAAATACTTCGATATTTTAAATTATTGCAGATGGATACAAAGAAGAGAGCCCCCAATTTTACGGCCACAGAAAAACTAATTTTGGCGGAGCTCGTGGGAAGGGAATCTTGTATATTAGAGTCCAAAATCATTTGTCGAAAATAATTTGCAATGGCAAATTCATTTGGTAAACACTCGAGAAACAACAACACGTCAAATAAAAAACTAATATCACTTGGTATCAGTGCGCGGCCATATTGAATATGAATTTAACGGAGATTAACTAGTTTATTTGGGCGATTTTCGACCGTTTAAACGCGAACCCCCCGAGATGGCGTTTAAACTCGTAAATCGCTCTGGTGAAAGACGTGGATGGCTTAACGGCGGTTACCTCTTATCTTATCTCGCCTCTTTTGGTTTAAACGTGTTTCAAAGTTTTGGTGAAAGTGGGCCTTAGTTACGTATTTTGGTAAAGCTAGAAATAATGCGATGCAGGTGATTCAAGGAAAAAATGCTTTACTATCCCTAGCGGAGGATACATGAACTAGCTGTAGGTGTGATATAGACAAAACGGTCTCTCAATGGGTGGTATGCATAAAGTTGAAGCTTTTGCTTTTACTTGAGAAATGGAGGAAATACTTCAATTGATATGCATAGAAATAAAAGGTAGAGATCTACCTCAATAGCTCTACCTTTTACTTCAAGGTAAAGGTAAAGCATTTCCTTCATTTGCTATGCATAAAAAGAATTTGCTTAAGAGAATGCTCAAAAATTGGAGCAAGGGTGGGGGCAGACTTAGCTTACCATCCTTAATCCTTTTCTTCGTTTTTTGGTTGCCATCGTGGAGAATGGCTATGTTTATGCGTGTTCGCCGTGAAAAAGAATACCGGGAGAGAAGACGTTGTCGCGATGTGGATTTTAAAGCGTTATATCGTTTTTGAAGAACATAATGTGGTTAGAAGAACATTTTCTTGGGAATAGCGGCGAGACTCTAGGTGGTGCTCTCAAGTCATATGAAAAATTGAAAATTTTTTTTGAGGTTTCTGTCTGATCCAGGTTTTTAGTGTGATGTGAGGGAAGATCATGGCTTACATCAAAGTACTGTTTCCCGTACAGTGAAAATGGTCGGAAAGAAAATAACAGAGCAAGCTCATCTATGGATCCGCTTCCCTCAAAGACAGGAGGATTTAGAAGAGTGCAGAGAGGTATGGCTTAGAACACATACATTTCCGTGTGCTATTGGGGCTCTTGACTGCACCCATATAAAAATCTTTATTTTTAGCGGAGGAATTTATTTTTAGATTTAGCGGAGGAGAATTTGATTCTACGAACCGACCCGACGCGACACCAACGAGTAGAGTGCTTCGTCGTTGACTCTGAGTAAAAGCTTAGTTCCTGAGCTTTTGCTCTGAAGTAAAAGGTTTCTCTTTTGCATACGGGAATGAAGCAAACGATCTGCCTCGGAGGTTTTACTCATGAGCAAAAGCTTTTACTTCTACCTTTTGCTTTGAGCATTTACTCCAACTTTATGCATACCACCTAATATGGGCAATAGTCTCCTCACTAGATTCATAAATGGTACGAATGGTTTCTTCGAAAAATCCACTTTCTAGCAGTCAGAATTATTCGGAAGTATCACCACTGTATTCAGCGTAAAAAATTACACAGGAAATGATACCAAACTCGTCAAGTCATCTTGAGGTCGAGGGTGACCTTACAATAATAAACTGGAAAAGAAGAAATAAACAAAGAAAAGAAGAATAAACACTGGATTTTCTTGTAAAACACACGTTTTCTTCCATTCAAACTTGATTTACTCTTCCAATTTGAATTTTAAATAGAAAAATTGATAGACCGTTGGAAAGCTAAAAATTTGAGAATGTTTTTTCCGATGAGTGCCCAACGAAATGGGCAGGGATTCAGAGTAAAAACTTGGGTAAAAAAAGTCAAGTTTCGAAACATTTTTGAAGTTTGCTTTTTGACTTGAATTTTATTGCTGAAAGATTTTGGTTTTGCACTAGGTAGCTTGGAAATTTAACACTCTTTCCAACGATATCCTCGAATTTGAATTTATACGGTAAATAACAAGAGTCCTGACAGTTTTGATGACGTAAGGTCGAAAACGCGAAAAAACTTCGAAGTGAAAAAAAAGGCATTTTGAGAGGGTTAGGAAAAAATTGCTATGAGACATTTTTTGTTGGAAATACCTTGTAGAATCGAACTCTCAAGTAATGCTCACCTTAAGTGTAGACACCCTGTATATTTAAGCTGATATCAAACCACCGATATTAATGTATTTTGACTCTTCAGAAATGTGAATTCTTTGCATCAAGAAAGATTCGAAAATGAATTCGCAATCCAAATTATCACAGTTGGTTCTTTGAACATTTATAATATGCGATTGGTTCCTTCTGCACGCAAGAGAGCCAAGTTCGGGGTGGATATGATTTGGTAGGGTATAATAAATTATATATTTCTGACTCCACATAACGCGCCTTAATAAGGTCAACCAGTTTGTAAATTAATAAATGGGAATTCTAACGCGAATTCAATAAAACTGGTTACTGATGATTTTCGAGCAATGTCAGTGAACTTATATTTATTAGGTGGGCGGGGTATCTACTGAACAGTTTAATTAAGCAAATAAGGCCAGCTCTCCAGTGGGTCAAAGGGTCTGCCAGTGCAATCTAGATTAGAATGAATTAGGAATGTCCCGTTGGACACTGCGAGTAGAAACATTATTGTAACACGCGGGCAGTTGCGGGCTCAAATGAACCTGAGTCGAGAAGAACCCTCAGTGGAGGAACTCGACACCTAATTGGTAAACGCAACAGTTTGGACAAGACATAAATCAATTTGCTAAGAGGGTATGCGTCAATTTGAAAACGCAGCAATACAATAATAATACGGTTATGTTTTGTACATGAGGACTAACGAAAGGGCGAATTTTATTGATTTGGGAAATTTAGAAAGATGAAACTTTTTGATAAAATAAAAGATTTTGGATCAGAAGGAATGTTGTGCTTTATGAAATTTGTGTTACCCTGGTCTTTTAAAACCAGCTTGAAGCTAGTTGCCTGGTCTGCATAAAAACCAGATTGGGAGTTAAAGTTTGAGTTTCTTTTGCTGAATAATTTTCTCCTTGGTCTATGGTAAACCAGTAGGTAATTTTGGTTTATTATTTTCAATAATGAACCTTTGGACTCGACCAAGAAAAAAAATTTCTCAACACCCCCTCAAAATTTGATGGTTTACGTTTCAAGCTACGTAGAATCCAAAAATCAAATAAAAATTTGGCCGTCCGTCTGCCGATTTTGATGAAATTTGGTATGTAGGCTCCATTTGGGGTCTAGTTGTGCCCCGAAGCATTTGGTTGATGTAGGTCACTTCTAGGGGTTCAAAAATGAGTTTTGAAAACGCCCTAACTCAAAAAATTTTGATATTAAGTTATTGTTTTTCCTTCAATTTAAGATTCAAGGACAAACCGTTCGCTCCCTACGAGAATTTAAGGGTTGGACGTACGATAAATCAGAAACACGAGTGTGAATCGCAAAAGAGGCCTAATCTCCGTTCAAATTTATAACGGGGAACCGGGAGAGTTTAAATACAACAAAGAGAAATTGATCACTTCACCGTATAATGAACTTATTAAAATAACTAATTACGGACGTGTACACGATAGCTGGGAGGAGAAGACTGGTGGCGGACTAGAGGGAAGCAGGGGAGGGGAAGGATAGAGGAAGGTCCGGTTGAACAACAACGTTATCAAGGATTAAGATTATAAAGACAAAGTTCAATAATCCTAACAAAATTTTAGTTGACCGAAATGCGATCGATGTTTTTCTTCATGTTGGATGGTTGGTGGCTTTGCAGACGAGTGATGAATATAGAAAAATAGTAAACCATTGGGTAATAATTTGCTGCGTTATATGAAAGGACGAGGGAAGCTAGGTTATGGTTAAGGAAGAAAGGTCGAGGTCTTTCAGAAAACCGGCTATGATTGAGAATTTCGGTCTATTAAAACCGAAGTACCTTGTGAGTATAATTTGAGCCCTTATAGAGGAGAGTAAGGAGTGAGAGTGAATTGTGTTTTTAAGTTTTGTCGTTGGTATGAGACGGTGAGATCCCGAAATCGGTATGCATACCGTTCCCCTTCTCGTTCTTCTTCCCAGATTCTATATTGCTTCCGAGTCTACCAAGGTAGCGGAAGCTTCGTTTCCACTTTTCAAGGTTGAAAAAAAGTTCTCCAAAATCAAAATTTCTACTCGCGTTGCCTGAACAATTTTGGTTCCGTGTCTGTCTGTCATGAAATCCTTGCCACAGCCATGACTTCTACAATGAGGAATTTCACCATCTCGGAATTTCCTATTTTCGACCCCAAAATCAGATACAGCACCTCGAAAAACCACCTACGGCAAACTTTCAGCCTGTACTTCCTAATTTACGAATAAGTAAACAAAACAGTGTAGAAAATTAAACGTTTAAAAAAACCGGGAGGATGATGTCAACCTGGAATAGTTCATGTACGGCCGCTTGAAGCGCTGAGAAATCTATAGTGTGAAGCGGTGAAATCTATAGTCCTCAGATGTAACATTTCACAAAACCAGTAGGTAAAGCTCGAAATCAAAAACTGAAGAAAAAAAATAGAAAAAGTAAGATGGGGAAAATTAAGTTTCCCCTGTTTTTGTTTGATAACTTTCCTCTTAGATACGATTAGACACGATTTCGTCGTACTTTCGGGCAACAAGAGTGGGCGGCGATCCGAACAGCCAATCAGCGAGCGTTTCCGCTTCACAGTGAAGGGATCCGTTTTCCCGGTAATTTTTTGAAATCATAAATTTTGATTGTCTCCCAAAAATATCAGGAGACTTATTTTCCGAAATCAACCCGATTTTCATCTATCCCACACCATTAACTATTCAGGAAAAATGCAAACAGAATTCGGTGAAATTCCTCATTCTCATCCGATGTTGATGAAATTTTCAGGGATTGTGCGGGTTGGCGTGCAGATAATCTCCTATGAAAATCATCACCACCGGACTGATAGCCGCTGCGCATGCGCAAATGTGAATTCCTTGCAACCGCCATAACTTTCACATTTTTCTTCCGATTTCGATTGCATTTTCAGGGATTATGCGGATTAGGTTGTAGATGGTCAACAAATACAAACTGGCACATAACAATACGATATTGTTTGAATGAGTTCGTGATTATGTTGATGCCGATTTCTCATGCCTAAATCTCCTACTGATGGGATCGAGATAAAATCAACAAGGAATCAATGCCTTGCCAAAACACCTTCCAATTTTGAGAAAAATCAGATGGCTTGATGACGAGAATTAGATAGGGAATCAACTGAGGGTCAACTAGCACAAACTTCATCAATATTGGACTTACTGACTGACAGGTACGGAGCCAAAAAGTTGCTTTGAAACGCAGAATTCGAGTGGAAATTTTACTTTTGGAGAAGACAGATTTATTGGGCTTGCGGCACAAATAGAAAGCTAACTTATCTTAGATACTGAAGAAGCGAAACATGACAATAATTTACTCAACATTTTCATGCTCTGTCGTTTGATATTTGAAGCTTTTGTCACAAAATGGTAATATTTCCCTCACATTTTGTGTTCCTGCGAATTTGAGATTTTCAGTTCTCGAATGTTTCTACCCGTCCTAACATTCGAATACTGTCCGTCCCGCTTCTTGGACTCATCTTTTTCTTCATTGTTGGACGGCTCGAAAGACGATTCCCCGAGGGTCAGATCGGGTGACTGAAGAAGGTTGAGGACCTCCTGGAACTGCGTACCGATGTCATCCTGCTCAATAGGAACCGCCAGGACAATGAAATATGTCCAGCGGACCGTATCAGACAAGATATCTCTCTCTACTCTGGTAAAACGCTGAAATTATTACACAAAGGTTTAAGATTTTTCTATATAGATCACTCGTCTGCAAAGAACACGGCTTTGTAATTGTTACCACCTACCAACTTGAAGAAAAACATCGATCGCATTTCGGTCAGCTGAAATTTGAACGGAGATTAGGCCTTAGGACACTCGTGTTTCTGATTTATCGTACGTCCAACCCTTAAATTCTCGTAGCGAGCGAACAGTTTGTCCTACAGGAATCCGCGAGGTCTCTAAAAATGCTAAAGATTCAATACTATCTTAAATTGATGGGAAAACAATACCTTTATATCAACTTTTTGAGTTAAGGCGTTTTCAAAATTTCAACCAAAATCATCGGGGCACAACTGGATCCCAAATGGAGCCCACATAGGTACCAAATTTCATCAAAATCGGTCAATGCTAACTGAGGAAAGTGTCACGTACGCCTTACGGCGGACGGCGGACGGATGGCCGAATTTTTATTCGATTTTTGACCGACTTCAACGCGCCGAAGGCGGGCGAAAGAGGAGGTACTCAATGAGGAATTTCACCATGTCAGAATTTCCTATTTTTGACCCCAAAATCGGATTCAGCACCTCGAAAAACCCCATAAGTCGAACTTTCAGCCCGAACTTCCTGATTTACGAATAAACAAAACAGTGTAGAAAATACGAACGTTTAAAAAAACCGGGAAAATGACGTCATGCTGGAATAGTTCATTTTTGGCCGCTTGAAGCGCTGAGATTGAGAAATCTATAGTCCCCAGATGCAAAATTTCACGAAACAGTAAAGTTCGAAATCGAAAAACTGAAGAAAAAAATAGAAAAAGCAAGATGGGGAAAATTAGGTTTCCCCTGTTTTTGTTTGATAACTTTCCTCTTAGATAACACGATTTCGTTGTCCCATCGGGCAACACTGGGAGGAGATGGCGATCCAAACAGCCCAATCAGCGAACGTTCCCGCTTCACGTCCGTTTTCCCGGTTAGTTTTGAAATCAAAAATTTTGATTGTCTCCCAAAAATAACAGGAGACCTATTTTCCGAAATCAGCCCGATTTTCATCTATCCCACACCATTAACTATTCATGAAAAATGCAAACAGAATTCGGTGAAATTCCTCATTCGGGTTGTCGTGGGACGACGATTTTTTTTTTTTTTTTTTTTTGTATGTCCGAGTCGCTTGCATTTCTTTATTCTGGTACCAATCTGTCTGGTTCTTTTTGAAATTTGTTCTACAAGTATCCGTGGTGGTCCCGTTTCAAACAGATTTCATTTTGCTTTGTTAGAAGTATCGAAAATTTGTGAATGAAGTTGAAAAACGTGGGTCCCGTTTTCGGGAATATCGGTCCGCATTCACTCTTCTTGCCCTGTGACTTCCGACTGAGTCGATGGAGGACCATTTGTGTATACTCAAATTAAAGGTCTGATTGTAAGCTTTAAAATGATATACTATATGAGGGGGGTTCCGATAACTAAAAGGTGCTGCGGTGATGAGAAAGGGGGAAATTATACTGGGTTATTCGCTCAGAACCTGCATGAGCCATGTCAAACGTGTTTATCAATGCTCGAGTATGTGAGTTTTCCTACCAAATATGATGGATAATCATAGTACTGTTAGTTAGGTATTCTACCATGTGGGTGTAGCACATAGCTCTCTCAACACAAATAACACGATTGGGTAGGTAACAGTGTAGGGGATCGTCAGATCTGCATAGTGCCGTACCAATTATTAGGGATATAATTGTACAGTTAGGTGATGAGAGGGTATTCTACCAAGTGGGTGTAGCACATAGCTTCCTCCTCATCCATAATATAGTTGGGTAGGTAATGTTATAGGAGATCGTCAGAACTGCAAAGTGCCGTACCAAATAATAGAAATAAAATAGTACAGTTAGGTGATGAGAGGGTATTCTACCAAGTGGGTGTAGCACATAGCTTCCTCCTCATCCATGATATAGTTGGGTAGGCAATAGTATAGGAGATTGCCATAATTGCATAGTGTCATACCAAATATGAGGTATATAGTACAACTCGGTAATGAGAGGGTATTCCACCAAGTGGGTGTAGCACATAGCTTCCTCGTCATCCATAATATAGTTGGGTAGGCAATAGTATAGGAGATTGCCATAACTGCATGGTACCATACCAAATATGAGGTGTATAGTACAGTTAGGTGATAAGAGGGTATTCTACCAAGTGGGTGTAGCACATAGCTTCCTCGTCATCCATAATATAGTTGGGTAGGTTATGGTATAGGAGATCTTCAGAAGTACATTGTGCTGTACCAAATATGAGGTATATAGTACAACTTGGTGATGAGAGGGTATTCTACCAAGTGGGTGTAGCACATAGCTTCCTCGTCATCAATTATACAGTTGGGTAGGCAATAGTATAGGAGACTGCCATAACTGCGTAGTGCCATTCCAAATATGAGGTATATAGTACAATTTGGTGATGAGAGGGTATTTTACCAAGTGGGTGTAGCACATAGCCCCCTCATCACCGATAACATGATTAGGTAGGTAAAAGTAGAGGACATCGTCAGAACTGCATATTGCCGTACCAAATATGAGGT
The DNA here is from genome assembly GCA_009739505.2 of Apolygus lucorum. NCBI lineage: Eukaryota > Metazoa > Arthropoda > Insecta > Hemiptera > Miridae > Apolygus > Apolygus lucorum. Next base: position 57,318,221 of record CM019183.2, on the reverse strand, counting down.
ATTTAGTACTATTAGATGATGAGAGGGTATTCTACCAAATGGGTGTAGCACATAGCTTCCTCGTCATCCATAATATAGTTGGGTAGGCAATAGTATAGGAGATTGTCATAACTGCATAGTGCCGTACCAAATATGAGGTATATAGTAGAACACGGTGATGAGAGGGTATTCTACCAAGTGGGGGTAGCACATAGCTTCCTCATCATCCATACTATAGTTGGGTAGGTAATGGTATAGGAGATCTTCAGAAGTACATTGTGCTGTACCAAATATGAGGTATATTATATACCTGTATATATATATTATTATATATTTATATATATATATATATATATTATATAATATATTATATTATATTATATTAGGTATATTATATATTATATATTATATACTTATATATATTATATACTGTACTATAATAGTACAGTTAGGTGATGAGAGGGTATTCTACCAAGTGGGTGTAGCACATCGCTTCTTCGTCATTCATAAATAGTAGGGTAGGTAATGGTATAGGAGATCGTCAGAACTGAATAGTGCCGTACTAAATATGAGGTATATAGTGCAGTTAGGTGATAAAGGGTTTTCTATCAAGTGGATGTAGCACTTAGCTCCCTCGTCAATCATGTCATGGTTGAGTTGTTGAATTGTGTTGTCAGAACTACCAAGTACCTACGATATATGAGGGAAGTCGAACAGTTAAGGGATATGAGAGTAGATGGCTAAGAAGGAAAGTGACCCCAATACCTCCTGAAACTGATCCATAAACGGAAACTCATCTACACGTATGGAAATTGATATGGATTACAAAATGTCGTCCACCCTATGGCTTCTAGTTCATCTTTATGAAATGATGCACAGTATTGAAGTAGATCTACATTGCGAAAACTGATCGAAAAACTGCGGGTAAATTAATTTCTGATTCAAATTGAGGACCACTAAAAAGTGAAAAATAAAAAATAATATAAAATGGAAAAATAATAAAATAAAAACCTTTTTAACAAAAAAATGGACCGACCTCAAAAATGATGTCCGTGAACTCCAAAAAGGAAAAAATAATAAACTTAGCGAAAACACACTTATTTATTAGGTTGTTGGATATAAATATCTTGTCAACGGATGGTATGTTGGAATACCAACAATTATTTGTAATGTGATACACACTCATTGTCACACTCATATCCTCCATCATACGATAGCAGTGACGTACTACCCAATAGTTTTGGAACACTTATCTCTACTCGTATTCATGTTTTGTAATACTCACCAGATCATGTGAGTATTACTTAATAACCACAGTGTATCCAGATAGGTAGGTAGGTACGCATTGAAGTCGCCGCCGTGCCCACCTGTAGACACAAACGTCTCCTAGATGTTCTACTTACCAACATTTTATTCGTTTTCGGAAATATAGGTACATACCTCCCATACCACAGACATGCTTCCACACCGAGTATGAACGTATATATCTTATTGTCTAAAATTGTGGACGGTTTTGAACGTTAATTAGGTAACAACGATTCCGAAGGTATGTTGCTACAATATAATATATCCACCAATAAAATAAACAGTCTCATGTAATAATAGAGTCTCAAATTACTCGTCACAACCATTCCTAGGGAGGTTCACACTTACTATCTTACTCATATGGCAGCAACTCAATGGTAGGTACTTACTCTTGTAATGCTAACCAGATCATCGAGTAAGGAAGGTGATTAGTTTGTGTCTACTGGTGGGCACGGCGGCGACTTCAATGCGTACCTACCTACCTATCTGGATACACTGTGGTTATTAAGTAATACTCACATGATCTGGTGAGTATTACAAAACATGAATACGAGTAGAGATAAGTGTTCCAAAACTATTGGGTAGTACGTCACTGCTATCGTATGATGGAGGATATGAGTGTGACAACGAGTGTGTATCACATTACAAATAATTGTTGGTATTCCAACATACCATCCGTTGACAAGATATTTATATCCAACAACCTAATAAATCAGTGTGTTTTCGCTAAGTTCATTATTTTTTCCTTTTTGGTGTTCACGGACATCATTTTTGAGGTCGGTCCATTTTTTTGTTAAAAAGGTTTTTATTTTATTATTTTTCCATTTTGTTGGATTCTACGTACCCTTGGGGGGGGGGGGGGTGTTAAACTTTTGCTTCCGAGTCTACCAAGGTAGCGGAAGCTTTGTTTTCACTTTTCAAGGACGAAAAAAAAAGTTCTCCAGAATCAAAATTTTCACTCGCGTTTTGCGTTTTAGACCTTTTTGAACAATTTTGGTTCCGTGTCTGTCTGTCTGTGTGTCTGTCCGTCTGTCATCAATTCCTTGTAACGCGCATAACTATACGAAGTTATTATCCGATTTCGATGAAATTTTCAGGGATTGTGCGGGTTGGTGTGTAGACGGTCCCCTATGAAAATCACCACCTTCGGATTGATAGTAGCTACTGCGCATGCGCAAACGTGAATTTCCTTGTAACGGCCATAACTTCCACATTTTCAACTCGATTTCGATGAAATTTTCAGGGATTATGTGGATTAGGTTGTAGATGGTCCCCTATGAAAATCATCATCCCCGGACTGATAGAAGCGACTGCGCATGCGCAAACGTGAATTCCTTGTAACGGCCATAACTTCCACAATCTCAATCCGATTTCAATGAAATTTTCAGGGTTGTTACAGATTAGTATTTAAATGGTCCCCTATGAAAATCACCACCTTCGGACTGATAGTAGCCACTGCGCATGCGCAAACGTGAATTTCCTTGTAACGGCCATAACTTCTACATTTTCCATCCGATTTCAATGAAATTTTCAGGGATGTTACAGAGTAGTGTTTAGATGGTCCCCTATGAAAATCATAGAGAATTGTTTTTCAGAAGGATTTATTCATAGAGGGATGGTCTCCTGTGAGAATCTCAAATTTTATTCATGACAAGTTTAATAGCTCAGAGGAAAGAATCTTGATTTGAGCTCCAAGGGTCGCGGGTTCGAATCTCAGCCGAGACTAAGAATTTTTTTGATCCAATCACATACATCTACTCACTTAGTTTTTCATCCGAATTTGATGACATTTTCTAGGATTGTCCAGATTAGCGTGTAGATGGTCCCCTATGAGGGTAGTGAAAGGTACTTAGAGATTGGTGTTTTGAGATTAACTACTATGCATCGGATCATCTATACAATCGGGTTATGGATACGAGGAAGCTATGTGCCACACCCACTTGGCAGAAGTTTTTTTTCTTGGTCTATTTCATAGGTTCATTATTGAAAATAATAAACCGAAATGACTCCATTTGACTTATAGGTGCTCCATAAAGACTACTGGATCCCTTTCATTCAAAGCAACAAGTAAGTCTGCCAAGAGGGTGTGGCACATAGCTTTCTCGTACCCGTAACCCGATTTTACAGATGACCCGATGCATCGTCGCTAATCTCATAACGTCAATCTCAAGTTCCTTCCACTAGCCTCATAGGGGACCATTTACACTTCAACCCGTACAATCTCTGAAAATTTCATCGAATTCGAGTAAAAAATGTAGATGTTATGGCTGTGACTAGGGATTCACATTTGAGAAGCGCAGTTGCAGTCTGGGGGCGATGATTCTCATAGGGGACCATCTTCAATACCCGTATAATCCCTGAAAATTTTCATCGGAAGGAAAATGTTGAAGTTTTGGCTATTACTAGGGAGTTCACGTTTGCGCATGCGCGCTGGCTACTATCAGTCCCTTAGCAATGATTTTCATATGGGACCATATACATGCGTACCTGAACCATCCTCGAAAATTTCATCAAATTCAGACGTAGAAAATAGAAGTCGTGACTGTTACCAGGATTTTACGTTTGCGTATGCGCAATCAGGGGGCCGTCATTTTCATAAGGGACCAGCTATATGCCAATCAGAACAATCCCTGAAAAAAACACGAAATTCGGATGGAAAATGTAGAAGTTATGGCTATTACTAGGTAATTCACGTTCGCGCATGCGTACTGTCTACTATCGATCCCTTAGAAATGATTTTCAAAGGGAACCATCAACATGCCAATCTGCACAATCCTGGAAAATGTCATCTAACTCAGATGAAAACACGTCTGCCAAGTGGGCGTGGCACATAGCTTCCTCGTATCCTTAACCCCATCGTATAGATGATCCGATGCATAGTATTTAATTTCAAAACATCAATTTCTAAGTACCTTCAACTACCGTTATAGCGGACTATCTACACGCTAATCTGAATAATCCTGAGAAATTTCGTCGAAATCGGGTGGAAATTGTAGAAGTTATGGCTGTTATAAGGAATTCACGTTTGGGCATGCGCAGCAACTACTATTAGTCTGGGGGAGATGATTTTCATAGGGGACTGTCTACAATCTAATCCGCGTAATCCCGGAAAATTTCATCGAAATCGGGTGAGAAAGGTATAAGATATGGCTGAGGCAAGGATTTCATGACAGACACACAGACAGACAGACACACAGACACGGAACCAAAAGTCTAAAGAACGTCTAGAACGTAAAACTCGAGGGGAAATTTCGATTTTGGAGAACTTTTTTTGTCAACCTTGAAAAGTAAAAACAAAGCTTCCACTACTCGGAAGAAATCAAAAACTACTACCTTGGTAGACTCGGAAGCAATAGAAGTCATGACAGTTACGAGGATTTTACGTTTGTGCATGCGCAATTCGGGTGCCATCATTTTCAAAGGAGACGTACTACATTCCAATCTAAGCAATCCCGGGAAAAATCCCGAAATTCGGATGGAAAATGTAGAAGTTTTTGCTATCACAAGGAAATTTACGTTTGGGAATGCGCAGAGTCTAATAACTAGAGCTTTGAAAATATGCACGAAAATTTCCCGAAAATATGCACCGGAAACTGGAAAAATATGCAAAATATGCATTTGCCCTTAAAACTGCATACGACTTTGGAATTTCAGTATTTTAAGAAAGGATGTTTCATATTATTACATTTTTTTAGCCCTTTTTTCTCCTAGAAAAAAGTTATGAAGCATCAGGTAAAGTAAACAAGCAATTCAAAAAATCAGTTATACATTTTTTATTTACTTTTATACATTTATACGAGCTAGGTATAAAATGTAAAGATGAACTACATATTATAATGGATAACAATTACACGCTCCAAATTATCAGGTGTAAAACAGTGTCTCCTGTCACTTAAAATTTATTTCAATGCAGAAAACGATCTCTCTACATCGCAAGATACAAAAGGCAAACATTTAAAAGTGGAAATCTCTTTTGGAGAGTAGGGAGAGTCCCATGAGCTGTCTTCTCCTTTGAGAATTTTCGCGATTTGAACCACTGAAGACCACCCTGAATTTTTCGATAGGACCCCCTCCAGTTTATCCTTGACGGCTTTTCCAGTTGTTCCATGCCAGTGGGAGCTTTTTTCGAGCAGGTCAGAAACAGCACCTACGGCAGAGCAGAGATCCATCCCCCTGGTCTCCAGGTGGTTTATCAAATGGGGTATGGTACTAAAGTTGGCATTTATAAAGGCCAAACGATGGGCGACAAAACATTCCAACATTCGATTTCGAATACTGTCAACTTCCAGCACTGACTTTAAAAAAAAATCCAGAATACGCAAAAAACTGGTAAAATATGCTGCAAAATATGCAAAAATCCCCAAAATGATCAAAAAATGCAAAAATCCCCAAAATGACCGAAATATGCAAAAATATGCTATTTCAATTTCAATTTAAACCACCGCATACCCTTCAGAAACCTTCAAAACGTTCAAATACAAAGATATACCGCATAATAAAAGATATGCAAAATATGCAAATTCCGAGCACTACTAATAACAGTCCGGGGACCCTTGAAAATTTCATCGAAATCGGACAATAACTTTGTATAGATTTGCCCATTACTAGAATTGCATGACACACACATAGACACAGACGGATAGACACGAAACCAAAATAGAAAATTTGATTTTGAAGAACATTTTTTTCTCAACCTTGAAAAGTGAAAACAGAGCTTCCACTACTCGGAAGAAATATTGTTAACCCTTAACGCGCCATGTGAGTATGTCACACTCACTAAGGATTTTTGATCTGCTGTGGTGGCGGCCCTGCGCCACAGTCGTGATTGAGGACCCAATGTAAATTTGGGGAGATTAGTACCGCGTCAACTGCCGCTAGAGCCACCTCCCTGCATGGACTCTGCGCACCGTAAGTATCATTTTTCTGAAACCTAATGAGTATAACACACTCACCTGGCACCTGAGCGGTGTATAAAAAGTGAGTATGGCATACTCACGTGGCACCCAAGAGTCATAAAAAATTATAGGGGGACCTTGGAGAAGACCTCAGAAGAAAAAATATTGTTCACTGTGTCCCTACTAAAGGCCTCCATACACCAATTACAAGTATGAACAAAGCAATAATCCTATTTGTCTTCAGTGTTCTCGAAAAACATGTATAAATTGTTTACAGGGAACAAGATAACTCCCTATAAACTATACGTTATAAAGACTGGTAGGTACTAGGTACAGCAACTTTCAAAACTGAAAAAAAACTTTTTCCCCGAATTTTTTTTTTTTTCGTTTTCTAGTCTTGCAGTTAGAAATAACACTAGTCTTCTCGTTGAGTTTACAAAAATTAGCCAAGGCTGTGAATTCTTCAATATTTTTTTCGCCAAGATATTTTTTATTCCTACTCCAGCAATGGTGAATGAAAACGGAGTTGAGTAGAACTTTGTCAATTTCCACGAAAATAATGAGTTACAAGTTATATACAAGTAGAGTATGCTATAGGCTGCTATATGCTAGTTTTGCGTTTTTATTTATGCCCGTATACAATTTATTGAATGTTAGTCAAACGATTAAAAAACGAGGCGTGAAAAGTGGTTTAAACGCTTGAAATTACGGAAATCGTGATGGGTGAGTATGCCATACTCAGCTGGCGCGAGGGAGGATTTAGAAGCACCTGGCGCGTTAAGGGTTAAAAATTGCAGTGAGCCCTTTTTCAAATTTTCTCGAAATAAACACTTTTCCGGAAACATGGACATTTCCTTTCATTGTAGGAGAAAGAAGTGTTCTCTGTCCCAGGTAGAATAGGTAGGTAGATCACTCTCTTGCGGACGTAGGTCTGTTGACGGGGGTGGCCGAGCGAGGGGACATCACTCTGACGTCACGAAGGGATCTCCATTGTGCGAGCAAGATTGTTCCTCAAGGTTCCCTGCTCACACCCATCTCCTCTTCCAACGCTCCTTCCCATAAGTGTTATATTTTTAACTCGTTATATTTATCAAAACATCAAGAGCATCAGTATTGTTGATTCCGTTCGTCCTTTTATCCATTGTTTACACCATCCTTTTTAAACAACCCAGTTCAATATGAGCCTTCTCTTAGTCCTATGTGGGAAGTGATGGTTTTTGGCTCGACGACCGTCTTAGAAAAACGCTGCAAATTATTACACAATGGTTCATTATTTTTCTATATAGATCACTCGTCTACAAAATCACCAACCATCCAACATGAAGAAAAAAGAGAAAAAAAAATCAAAAAAAAAAAAAAAAAATCAAAATCACCAACCGTTGATCGCATTTTGGTCAGCTCTAATTTGAACGGAGATTAGGCCTCTTTTGCGATTCACACTCGTGTTTTGATTTATATATATATATATTTCAATTTAAACCCTTAAATTTTCGTAGGGAGCGAACGGTTTGTCCTACAGAGCTCCGCGTTGTCTCAAAAAATTCTAAAAATTCTATAGAATCTTAAATTGACGGAAAAACAATACCTTTATACAAAATTTTTTAAGTTAGGGCGTTTTCAAAATTTCAAAATTGATTTTGGAACCCTTAGAAGTGACCTACATCAACCAAAATCTTCGGGGCACAACTAGACCCCAAATGGAGGCTACATACCAAATTTCATCAAAATCGGTCAATGCTAAGTGGCAAAAGTGCCGCGTACGGCGGACGGCGTACGGCGTACGGCGGACGGCGGACGGACGGCCAAATTTTTATTCGATTTTTGGATTCTACGTACCTTGAAACGTAAACCATCAAATTTTGAGGGGGTGTTAAAATTTTTTTTTTCTTGTTCGATTCCAAAGGTTCATTATTGAAAATAATAAACCAAAAGAGAGAGAGAGAGAGAGAAATCTATTTATTGGGTAAAAATCACATAAAAAGAAATAAATAAAAGAACAATACCTCAATTAATTCTAATAATTGTACATAACATGCGCCAATTTATTGTGCGGCAATAGGCATAGCCCGTGACGCCGCACAAGAGTTGTGTTTATCTTATTATTTTAAATAAAAATTAAATATGTTCCCTTCTAATTCTGTAGCCTACATTTAAAACCTTTACATCTATACGTACTCACTTTTAATTATAGTTTCCGCTTGTAAATAACCTATTTTTATAAGCCAAGAAAAGATTCCCTTTTTGTAAATAGACCTCGTGAAAGACGTAGGAGACTTTAATGTTACCCGGTAAAATTCGGTGAAGTACATACATAGTGTAGAGGGGGCTTTTTGTAATTAAGACCGAGTACGGTTTGGGGTTTGTCACATTCCCCATAAGTTTATAACGAGTAGTATAGTTATGTGGATGATGATCATTAATTATACCAGGACATTTATAAAAATATAACAGTAAATTTTTAATATACAATTGTCTTATTGTGAAAACTTTTGCAAGGTCATACAACTCCTCAGACGGCAATTTGCGAGGCTTGAACAAGCGTATTTTCAAGATAGACTTTTGCAGTATATTAAATATGCGGGGGAACCGCTATTACTAGTATAAATAAACTAAATTTTAGTTTATTTATACTAGTAATAGCGGTTCCCCCCCCACACAACGATACCGTGTTGCAAAGCCGATTGAAACATGGAGATGTATACGATCTTTGTGACATCCAGATTCATAATTGAGCGTAAGTTATAAAATATATACATAAATTTCTTGAGTCTTCCATAAAGATAATTTATATGTTCCTTCCAATTTAGCTTATAATCAATCATAATTCCTAAATATTTATGGTGCGTAACTTGCTCAATCGGGACGCAAGAACATCCAGGAGACACGGGGACATCATGCTGATGTATCACCAGGTCGCATTGTATGTCATTTTCAGGTGGGGATCCAAAACATATGTATTTGGTTTTACTTGTGTTGATTGTTAACATACTGTTATTCATCCAAGTTATAATGCCATCCAAACACTCCTTTGATTTATCATGTACCTCACGCCACGTTTTACCATCAACAAGAACCGCCGTGTCGTCCGCGAACAGGAAGAAACGACAGAGATTTGTTATATCTGGCAATTTATTAACATAAATAAGAAATAAAGTTGGTCCTAAGGTACTTCCTTGTATGACCCCGACGTCGTTTGCAAGAATGTCACTATTTGACGTACCTATGTTCACGAACTGTCTCCTTTCATCAAAATAACTTTTAAACCAACATAGGCTGTTGTCTTTAATTCCCATATCACTCATTCTTTCGTACAGCAAGTTTCTATCAATCGTATCAAAAACTTTCGATATGTCCATCATAATAAGAATTACTTTAGACCCCTGGTCTTTGAGTTGGTGAATATCAGATACTAGTTTTAACAGGGCATTTTCCACCCCTCTCGACTTCCTAAAACCAAACTGTGATACACTCAACAAGTTATTTTCCTCCAAATATTGATTTAAACATTTTTTTACCCATTTTTCAACTATAAAACGTATCCGATAAGGTCACAACTCTTTGAAACACCTTGTATTGGTGCAATATCACACTACTCGTGGAATACATCCCAATTTTTGCCCATTTTGATTTCGATTTGAATGAAAAAATCATCCAAGAAACGCTGCTCAACAGAAACTAGATGGATTTTTGAATAATGACAACCAGCAATGACAAAATATCGGGTTTTTCTTAATCTGAGTAGAGAGATGATTGGTTCAAAAGTGGTGTTGATAGGACAAATAGTGGTGAAATAGAGTAGTCAAAACAGCCGAAATGTACCGATTTTCCATATCTTATGATTTTGGAGATACTACAGTACTTCACGAGGCGTGAATTGAGTCGACAAAATTTTATAATTTCCCAAATATTTAAGGGGACACATATGTCAAATTTCGGTCCGGACGCACAAATTTTTTTCCCAAAATTTGTAAATAGACTCAATTCCGGAAATTTAAAAAAAATGTCTAAATCCGATGAGTAGAAGTGCTCCAAATATGGGTTAGAACCTAGGGAGTCAATAGTGCTGAGGAGCACTCGGAAGCCTGGTTCCGTTTTCATTTGATTCGGCAGACTGATCAACTGACCTAAAAATACTTCCCTTGAACACTTTCTTCCTTTTTCTAAAAATCCGCGTCGATCTCGGCATTTTCGACTGAAAACTTCAACAAGAAACACGACGAGACACAACACGAACGAGACGAGACACAAAAATGAGACGAGCTCCTGTAAACATACACTCAGGCTATCATTCTTTGAGGTTTCGATCCTAAACAATGTATTCTATTCGGCATATATCGATGTTGAACTATCGAGAGTTGATACCGCAATTCCATTGGTTGAAAACAGGCAGGGACAGTCATTCAAATTTCGATAAACCTGACCGCCCAAACTCGGCCGCGCGTTTTTTATTCAAACCGCTCTCCTGTAAAATTACGTTTTTGAGCTTATTTGTTCCTTTTTCTCAGGAACTATTCATCCAATTGGAACCAAATTTTTACAGGATGTTCTTCTAGTATGTGCCTATAATTATGGTGGAGGGTTTTGCCGAATAACGCCATGGAGCCTAAATATGAGTGTGTGAAAATTCAAAATATCGCTAAAAATGTAAATCCCTCATAACTTTTTTTCTGCGAACTTCATAAAAACTTTGTTCATCAACTTTGCTTCACTAAGTATACTGATAGTGCTGTCAAAATTTCAGACCGATAGCTTGAGTATTTTGAGAGAAAAAGGAACATTTATATAAAAAATTAGGTTTAGAACAGCTCAAGTTTGGAATTGTAACTTTTTTTGGAAGATCTGACTGTGTTCAGATTTTTACCATCCAACCAGAATATATTGAGGACTAGTCCCTTAAAATATCATCAAAATCGGACGAATCATTGAACAAATATCGTGAAAAAACCAAAATTGCTGCCGTAGTTCGGAAATGACATATGTGTCCCCTTAATAAAAGTCTAATTTTCAATTGTTCATTGAACTTTTTATTGGAACGTGTTTTGACGATGCATCGTCGCCTTACTCAGCTGTAACATGAAGGTAGCAAGCGAATACGCTCTACCATGGAAGAAGATACCTTCTTCCATGGCTCTACCTTCATGACGTCAGACGATCAGCTCTTCTGATCGTTCCCGCCGTCCCCTGTCACCACTCCGCTCCCTCCTACCCATCATTACCGAATAAATCAGTTATAAATCGATCTCCAAAGAGTCATCAATTAATCAGTTCCCCCCCTCATCCTTTAATTTTACATCAGCCTGAGATGAGGTCAAAATCACGAAAAAATCTTAAAAGTGAAATAACTCAATAACAAATCCTCTAAAAAAACTCGGCAAGCCCCCCCCCCCCCCCCTGGACCCCCCAGATGCTATCTACTTGAAGCTTACCGCGTAAATTATAAAAATGGAACATTTTTTAGCCCAATTTAGTGCAGAACCTTTAGTCGCAGGTAGGTATAATACAAAATTTATATTATACCTAGCAACATAATGTAAAAACGCTGCAAATCATTGCTCAAAGGTTTATTATTTTATGTATAGATCATCCTTCTGTATAGATCACTGGTTCTCCATCAATAGCACCTACCACCATCTGTATTCTCCCTTGACCTTCCCTCTCAAATTTCAGCTCCTGCGTTCAATAGGATTGAAAATGGCTTCGGAGCTCACTCAGCTGATCAGTGATCAGAAGAGTGAAGAAGATCTCCTCGAATGCTGGAGACGCCTGGAAGAGCACTTCCATTCAATAGGATTGAAAATGGCTTTCGAGCTCACTCAGCTGATCAGTGATGTGAGGAGTGAAGAAGATCTCCTCGAATGCTGGAGACGCCTGGAAGAGCACTTCCATTCAATAGGATTGAAAATGGCTTCGGAGCTCACTAAGCTGATCAGTGATGTGAGGAGTGAAGAAGATCTCCTCGAATGCTGGAGACGCCTGGAAGAGCACTTCCATTCAATAGCATTGAAAATGGCTTCGGAGCTCACTCAGCTGATCAGTGATCTGATCAGTGAGCAATAATTTGCAGCGTTTTTTACCTACAAACATTGTTTTACCTACCAATTTTTTTTTTACCTACCAACTATTGGTAGGTACTACCTACCACACTATAATGGCTTCACACCTTCACAATCAAGTTTATTAGAAAGAACTAAACGCTTCACACTCGATTCGAAAAATAGAAAGCTTGATATGGAAATTTGATTACTGGTTACGCAGAAGGCAAAACTGAATACAACTCGAAGAAATGAACAGCGATCGCATTTTAGTCAGATAAAATTTGAACGGCGATTAGACCTCTTTTGCGATTCACACTCATGATTCTGTTTTATCGAAGGAAAACCTTCAAATACTCGTAGGGACCGAACGGTTTGTCCTACAGAGCCAGCTCCGAAGCCATTTTCAATCCTATTGAACGCCCTATTGAATTTGAGAGGGAGGGTCAAGGGAGAAAACAGATGTTGGTAGGTGCTATTGATGGAAAACCAGTGATCTATACAGAAAATAATAAACCTTTGAGCAATAATTTGCAGGGTTTCCTTCCCAACCAACCAATGATAGGTACTACCTTCACCATACTGCCTTCACACCCTCACAATCAAGTTTATTAGAAAGAACTAAACGCTTCACACTCGATTCGATAAATAGGGGGCTTAATATGGAAATTTGATTACTGGTTGCTAAGGAAGCAAAACTGAATACAACTCTAAGAAACGAACAACGATCGAGTTTTGGTTAGCTAGAAATTGAACGGAGATTAGACCTCTTGTGATTCACAGTCGTGATTCTGTTTTATCGAAGGAAAACCTTCAAGTACTCGTAGGGAGCGAACGGTTTGTCCTGCAGAGCTCCGGGTGGTCTCAATAAATTTTAAAAATTCAATACTATTTGAGATTGGTGAAAAAACGATACCTTTACTTCGAGAGTTTTCGAGCTAGGGCACTCTTGAAAATTTCAACCCTTAATTTTCACCCCTTAGAAGTGACCTACATCAACCAAAAGCTTCGCGGCACAACTAGAGACCCCAAATGGAGCCCATATACCAAATTTGAACCAAATCGGTCCAGTGTTGCTAAGAAAAGTGCCGCGTACGGCGTACGGCGGACGGCGTACGGCGTACGGCGGACGGACGGAAATTTTTTTATTCGATTTTCGGATTCTACGTACCTTGAAACGTAAAACATCAAATTTTGAGGGGGGGTTAAAATTTTTTTTTTCTTGCTCGATTCCAAAGGCTTATTATTGAAAATAATAAACCAAAACATTAAGAAAAACTCGGCGCTTAGCGCCTCTAAAACCGGAGTGTTGAAAAAGGCGCGTGATCGAAGTGTTTAGAACGCGCGTGACCGTCGGGCGTCCCACTTCCGCATAACGTTTTTCGGGTAGTTCTTCTTCTCTCCAATCCAAAATCTTGACTTGTCTCCAGTACTCTGTGCCCTAGGGCAAAATCATGTTCGGAACATGGAATATGGAGTTCCATGTTAGAATTACCAAGAGACATTTTTCGTTGTAAATGGGCTGTAGAATCGATTCCTGGCCAGGGTAACTCCCTGCGTAGTACCGCCATAGTTAGATGTATGTGTGATGGTGTTGTGAACTTACCTTCTTTTTAACGACGACCTCCTGGAGGATGATGGGACTGGGCGCGTCGTCGTCGCCGCTGAGCGTCGAGCAGGTGGAGCAGTCGCTCGTCTTCCTCTGAGGCGTCCTGAGCTGGTAGTCCGACGGGTCGAGACCCCACGAGCTCCACGAGGACGTGGCCGAGCACTCGGACGCCGTGTCTTCATTGCTCAGCCGGGAGTCGTATTCGTCCCTCAGCCTGCACAACAATGAAGCAATCGACTTGAACCAAAATGTTAATTCAACAGGCTAATATGAAACCTGATGATCGGTCGTTCCAGATGTAATGGTGAAAGAAACGGATCCAGCCTACCAACCGATATCTGCAAAGTAACTGGAGCATCTTTTACAATCTGACTCGGATCATATCCTTAGCTCAGGTGAAGGTACCTACCTGATTTTCGTTCAGGGAACGACTGTCCAGGAAATGAAATGATATCATGAAAGAACAGGGTTTAAAAGTAGGGTTTAAAGTAAACCCTACCTGTAGGGGTTTAAATCGGTGCCTGAACTGGCATAATTAGGAATCGAGTAATTAGAAGTTTAGGAACTCGGTGATTATTGATTGAGCTAAAAATTAACGATCTTTTGTTCAGTGGAACAACTTGCTCTTGCTTCTGTTATTATCACCTACGTCTTCTCTATATGCTAGTCGGACGTCGGCTGTAATTTGTTCCAAATTTTTAATCCCAAAACTTTTGGTTGTTGTCAATTACTTTTGGTTTATTATTTTCAATAATAAGCCTTTGGAATCGAGCAAGAAAAAAAAAATTTTAACCCCCCTCAAAATTTGATGTTTTGCGTTTCAAGGTACGTAGAATACGAAAATCGAATAAAAAACTCGGCGCTTTGCGCCTCGGCGGGGGGCTCCGCCCCCCTGCACCCCCCGGTTTATTTCTTTTTCCATACTCTGTATGAAATCATAGGAACACAGAATGTGTTTTTGCGATACTAGTCATCCGTTAAATAAAAAACAACAATAATAAATGTGGAGTTGACATTAACATGACAACCAATAAACATATCACCAGATGTTTTTTCTGTCGCTTTTTCGTGACGATTTTTTTTCGGTAGGTCATCGCAAAAACACATTCTGTGTTAAAATTTCCGTCCGTCCGCCGTACGCCGTCCGCCGTCCGCCGTACGCCGTACGCGGCACTTTTCTTAGCAACACTGGACCGATTTGGTTGAAATTTGGTATATGGGCTCCATTTGGGGTCTAGTTGTGCCGCGAAGCTTTTGGTTGATGTAGGTCACTTCTAAGGGGTGAAAATTAAGGGTTGAAATTTTCAAGAGTGCCCTAGCTCAAAAACTCTCGAAATAAAGGTATCGTTTTTTCACCAATTTTGAATAGTACTGAATTTTAAAAAATTTTTGAGACCACCCGGAGCTCTGTAGGACAAACCGTTCGGTCCCTACGAGTATTTGAAGGTTTTCCTTCGATAAAACAGAATCGTGAGTGTGAATCGCAAAAGAGGTCTAATTTCCATTCAAATTTTTCGGACTAAAATGCGATCGCTGTTTATTTCTTCGATTTGTATACAGTTTTGCCTTCTGCGTAACCAGTAATCAAATTTCCATATGAAGCTTTCTATTTTTCCAATCGAGTGTGAAGCGTTTAGTTCTTTCTGATAAACTTGATTATGAAGGTATGAAGCCAGTATGGTGTGGTAGGTAGTACCTAGCTGGTAGGTAAAAAAAAGTTGGTGGGTAAAAAAAATGTTGGTGGGTAAAAAACGCTGCAAATCATTGATCAAAGGCTTCTTCACTCTTCAGATCACTGATCAGCTGAGTGAGCTCCGAAGCCATTTTCAATCCTATTGAATGGAAGTGCTCTTCCAGGCGTCTCCAGCATTCGAGGAGATCTTCTTCACTCCTCAGATCACTGATCAGCTGAGTGAGCTCCAAAACCATTTTCAATCCTATTGAATGGAAGTGCTCTTCCAGGCGTCTCCAGCATTCGAGGAGATCTTCTTCACTCCTCAGATCACTGATCAGCTGAGTGAGCTCCAAAACCATTTTCAATCCTATTGAATGGAAGTGCTCTTCCAGGCGTCTCCAGCATTCGAGGAAATCTTCTTCACTCCTCAGATCACTGATCAGCTGAGTGAGCTCCAAAGCCATTTTCAATCCTATTGAATGGAAGTGCTCTTCCAGGCGTCTCCAGCATTCGAGGAGATCTTCTTCACTCCTCAGATCACTGATCAGCTGAGTGAGCTCCGAAGCCATTTTTACTCCTATATAATGGAAGTGCTCTTCCAGGCGTCTCCAGCATTCGAGGAGGTCTTCTTCACTCTTCAGATCACTGATCAGCTGAGTGAGCTCCGAAGTCATTTTCAATCCTATTGAACGCCGGAAGCTGAAATTTGAGAAGGAAGGTCAAGGGAGAATACAGATGGTGGTAGGTGCTATTGATGGAGAACCAGTGATCTATACAGAAGGGTGATCTATACAGAAAATAATAAACCTTTGAGCAATGATTTGCAGCGTTTACTTTTTTTACATAATTTTTTTATTTGGCATTGGTTGCCCGTACAGCCGTAATGTTAATTTTACGAAATATACTTTAACTTTACATTCACACTACCTATATAAATAAATTTAAAATTAAATAAATTTCCATTTTATTGTTTCAGTAAAATGCGCTTCTGAGAAATATTTCTAGATTGAGAAAGGATTTCGAAGGTTGTTTCCTTGTCTTTGTTTCACTCTTCTGTTATTTGGTTAATTAAATGTATTATTTGACGTTATCGTTAGTTAAAATACCATTGTTGCATGATCATTGTTCTATTATTACTTGTATTACTTTGCCGGTCACTTTTAAGGGGTAAACAATTTCGGGTGTCGAAATTTAAAAACCTAGCTCGAAAACTCTCGATAGGTATGAAGGTATAACTTTTTCAAGATGTAGCAAACATTAAATGTAAAATTTTTACATTGTTCTGCTGTAAAAAGCAGAATCCAGAGATCTCTTTTTTCGCTACACGAATACTACTGAGCTTTCCAACATCCGGAAGTCGGGAAGCCGAATATTACGGAATCAAGAGTGGGGAATCAGAGAAATCATCTTAATTTTACGCTCGCAGCGCGGACCCTCGTCAAGGAAGACACCCAAAAGCCAAGCTTGTGGATCTCAGCAACGGACCAGGAATGTAGAAATCTACAGGAAGACCAATATATATATTTACAGACCAGACAATATTTTTTGTACGATTCCAATCCTGTTCCCTTCAAGAAATTCAGGCCCCCGAAACATTTTCTCACTTGTCAAAGAACTCGAATAACGTATTGAACATGGCATGAAAACGCAGCAATTAATTTTTATTATTCAATAATGATTAACGGGAAGTTTCCATTTTATCGTGACGTCACGAGCGCCAAGGCACAAGAAATTAGTTGCACTTTCGACGTTGCGTTAGTTGCGTTACTACGGTGTTTGCGAGCGTCACATCACGATATAAATACAGAGGCTGAAACGCTGCAAATTATTACACAATAGTTTATTATTTTTCTATATAGATCACTCGCCTGCAAAGCCACCAACCATCCAACATGAAGAAAAACATCGAAAAGCATTTCGGTCAGTTATAATTTGAAAGGAGATTAGGCCTCTTTCGCGATTCAAACTCGTGTTACTGATTTATCGTACGTCCAACCCTTAAATTCTCGTAGGGAGCGAACGGTTTGTCCTACAGGGCTCCGCGTGGTCTCAAAAAATTCTATACTATCTTAAATTGATGGAAAAACCATACTTTTATATCAAAATGTTTTGAGTTAGGGCGTTTCAAAATGTTTAACATTCATTTTTCAACCCTTAGAAGTGACGTACATCAACAAAAATCTTCGGGCACCACTAGACCCCAAATGGAGCCTACATACCAAATTTCATCAAAATCGGTCAATGCTAAGTGGGGAAAGTGCCGCGTACGGCGGACGGACGGAAAATTTGTTATTCGATTTTCGGATTCTACGCACCTTGAAACGTAAATCAACAAATTTTGAGGGTTAATATTTTTTTTCTTGGTCGATTCCAAAGGTCGTTATTGAAAATAATAAACCAAAATTTTGATATGAAGGTATTGTTTTTTTAATCAATTTAACAAAGTACTGAATTTTTAGAAACCACGCGGAGCTCTGTAAGACAAACCGTTCGCTCCCTACGAGAACTTAAGTGTTGGACTTACGATAAATTAGAAACACGAGTGTGAATCGCAAAAGAGGCCTAATCTCCGTTTCTTCGAGTTGTACTCAGTTTTGCGACCTTAGCAACCAGTAATCAATTTTTCTTATGAAGGCACTCACAACTCTTTAGTTCTTCGAATTCAGTGTGAAGTGAGTATTTCTTGAAAATAAACTTGATTGTGAAGCGAAAGTATGGTTGGTAGGGAGTGACAATGGCAAAGTTTTGTACTCGCAGGCGAGTGATCTATACAGAAAAATAATAAGCCTTTATGTAATAATTTTCAGCTTTTCCTGTAAGAGTCATTATGCTTCACTGAGACTGCGGAAAAACAAACTGTTTTTGTGCAGAAAAAACAGTTCAGATGAGCCAAAGAGCCTCCTAGCAAAATTGATTTTCTTTTCCTCCTCTGCTCCACAGTGCGGCGGTACATCCAGACGTTTCTAAATGGACAATTATATTCATGAATAGGCGTAACCTAGAAGGTGGAGGCTCGAAACTCGATAAATGGATCATCGGTTGCCCCGCCTAGCCAGCTCTCACCGAACAAGCGATCAGCCCATTAGGCGGGCCGACGACCAATTCGATGCGGGCGATCTGTACAGCCAACGCGTCGGTCGAGCCCACAGGAATTATAGAACAACGGCAGATGAGAGAATCTCCTACGCTAAATAATTATTGTGATTATTCTTATAAGATTCTATTAAAATGTGTACCTAGTAGATATTGGATATTACAGAAAATAAATGAGAACGACTTGCTTGGGCAAATTCAAAAGACATAATATATTTTTCAATTCATGATTGAACGGGTGTTAAATATGACGGGTGGTGTTGTGTTGGTAATCAAAATGTTATAATTTAGTAGTGACTTCAACATCCTCCCAAATTATTAATTTTGATTTTCTGAAACAAATTTTAGTTATTACTTCCCAACAACAACAATACCAAGTCTCTCCCGGATACTCAAAAACTTTGGCTTCGCGAGAGGTTTGGTAAAAATGTCTTCTTTATGTTTTTCTATTTCAAATCCAAGATAGTAAGACGCTGGTTTCGTAGTAATTTTAAATTCCCTTCTTAAATCTTCCACAAAAATTTGTCAAATCCTCCTCCCTGCTTGAAGCAACGATCCCATCATCCACAAACAAGGCGATCATGATGTTGGAGGATTCGGTTTTCTTCAGGAATAAGCAGTTGTCCGCAGTACTTTGTTTGAATCCAATTTTTATTAAATATGCTGAGAATCGTCTTGGACTACCAATCAAGCTTTGAACCGCTCAATTGTACCATCAGGGTTCATTTTTACTTTGAAAACCCACCTAGTTGAGATTGCTTTCTTCCCAGCAGGTAAATTTTCCAGGGTCCAAGTTTTGTTTTCTTTTAGAGAGTTTATTTCACTTAACATAGCCTTTTCCCAATGTTCCTTATTTTTACTGTTAATTGCTTCTCTAAAATTTTCAGGCTCATCTAGATTTTCAAAATCAGTTTCTGCTGTCATTAACAAATGTGCATATCCATACCTCTCAGGTGGCTTGAGAGTATTTCGATCCCTCAACTTTCGTTGGTTTGAAGTACCCTCACCAGTGCTTTCCGTTTCTTCTAAAGCTTCAAATTCTTCAGGAGCTAAGTCAGATCCTGTGTTTTCTGGGGTATCTATTTCAATAATTTTCTTTCCTTCCTGCAAATGAAGTTCTCGGAAATTGATTACAGAAGATTCTTCTTCGCTTGTATCTATTTTCTGCATATTTCCTGTCACAAAATTTTCGTCAAAAACTACATTTCTGGACCTCATTAGTTTAGACTGTTCAGTTATCCAAATTCTATAACCATCATTTTCTTCGTATCCAACTAAAATTCCTTTAACTGCTTTTTTCGACATTTTTGATCTATGACATGGCTTAGGAATATGTACGTAACATGTACAGCCTATGATTCTCAAATTTTTAATATCAGGCTTCTTTCCTATCCATAATTCATACGGTGATTTTCCTTCTATACTTGAAATTCCGGTTCTATTTATGATGTAAGCTGCAGTGTTAATAATTTCTGCCCACAACCCTTTTGGTAAATCGCCATGAGCATGCATCAACGTTCTACCTGCTTCAACTATAGTTCGATGATCACGTTCACAACACCCATTCTGTTCAGGTGTATATGTGGCATGGTTAGTCGTTGTCTTATGCCATGTTTTATTAGTAACCGTCTTACGGCATCACAATCAAATTCACCACCATTATCGCTTAAGACTACTTTTATGACATGTCCCAAGACTTTGGTTTCATTCAAGTACTGTTCAAGTTTGTCAACTACTTCAGATTTATTTTTCATGAAGTATATTTGGCGAAATTTTGAAAAGTGGTCTTTAAAACAAACATAATATCTTCGACCTCCTATGGACTGAACAAAGGGACCAACTACATCACATGAAACGATCTCACCTTGTGTTGTAGTTTTCTCTCTTGTTCCAAATTTCTTTCTATGAGCTTTGCCGTACATACACGCTTCACAGAGTTGATCGTCTTTCTTGAGTTCAATCCCAAGTTCATTCTTGATCACTTTTGCAACGTGTTTCATGTTCTGGTGAGCAAGTCTTTCGTGGTACACTTGCATCAGGTTCACCCTGTCAACTAAAGTTACATCAATGGATTTTTGTGGCCTTATGTGTTTCAAATTCAATTTGTACAGTCCTCCATTTCTCTTTCTGAAACCTATCAAAATCATCTTATCCCCAACCATCAACATGCACTTTTCTGGGTATGAGATGAATTTGCTGTGTTTTTGTCTGTCTTGTGCTGAAAGTGTGGAGAATAGATTTTTCTTTATTTCAGGAACGAGCCAAACGTCTGTTAAAGTCAGTGTTTGTGTGATATCGTTGACTGTGGCTTCAACTTTGATGTCTCCTTTACCTACGGCCTTAACTACATCACCATTGGCTGTCTTTACATTGTGCTCTTCTGAAAATGTCTGAAATTTGGTGAAGATGTCTTTCATATGTGTTATGTGGTTTGTTGCTCCACTGTCTACATACCAGGATTTCGAATCATGTTCTGTTGAAAGCACCTGAGCAGATTCTGCAAGCAACGCAATTTCTGAAACGTTTGAACTGCAATTTCTCGAATTCGTTTCTTTATTAACGTAGTTCTTGTATCTAGCAGGTTTCGGTGGTTTACCGTCTGCAATCCAATACCTGCAAATCTTGATAGTATGATTAGGTTTACCACAATAGTTACATACTACTTTTGTTTTAGTTCTAGACTCTGTGTTTGTTTTTGACAATAAAGTTTCTGATGAAGTGACTCCATGTTTTTGATTCAAGGCTCTCTCATGGGCACATAGTTGGGTGGTCAAGTTATCTATTGTTCTCTCAGATTTGTTCATTAACATCCAGCTTGATTTAAATGCAAAATACTCACAAGGTAGAGTTTCAAGAACTTTACAAAGTAAGAAAATGTCTGGAAGGCTGCAGTTATTACATGTTTCATTGTTACCATTGTCAGTTTTCACCTCTTTTTTCAGGTTGTTCCATAGGTTCTTGATTTTAGACAAATGTGTTGCAATGTCATCTGCTTCATTCCGCTGATAACTGAAAAACTGAGAACATGTATCAAAAGATTTGTCCTCTGAACTCCCATCGAACAATTTTACAAGCTCTAGCCAAATGTCTCTAGCACTAGTAAAACGCATAACTTTCTGAACATCGTCCTCTTTTAAATTGTTCATCAACACTACTAGTGCACTGCTGTCTGCTGTTGCAAATGTTTGTTTCTTCAATAGGTATTCAGCTTGCTGTGCGTTGGTGGCATCTGTTGGTAGCTTTTCCGGATGTTTCAATGTTCCCTCAATGACATCAATTGCGTTAGGGATTCCTCGGATTAGAGTC
This sequence comes from Apolygus lucorum, assembly GCA_009739505.2. Classification (NCBI taxonomy): domain Eukaryota; kingdom Metazoa; phylum Arthropoda; class Insecta; order Hemiptera; family Miridae; genus Apolygus; species Apolygus lucorum. Next base: position 57,296,327 of record CM019183.2, on the reverse strand, counting down.
AGTACCTTGAATTTCCACACACTCCAGTTCGCTTTACCTTCAAGTACTCCAACTTTTACTTTTGCAAAATCCGTTTCAGAATGTGTGATTCAATCGAGGCGTGAAAGGCACATGACCTATTAAAATGTGTACCTAGTAGATATTGGATATTACAGAAAATAAATGAGAACGACTTGCTTGGGCAAATTCAAAAGACATAATGTATTTTTCAATTCGTGATTGAACGGGTTATAAATATGACGGGTGGTGTTGTGTTGGTAATCAAAATGTTATAATTTAGTAGTGACTTCAACAGATTCTATTTTTTTCATTGAAGGCATAAATTTGCTCTGTTTGTCTGTTCACAGCCGAAGGTACGGGTTCAGAGATCTTCGAATATTGTTCAAGTCTGTATGAGGAAAGTTCCTTAGGGAAATCAAGGAGGAATTTCGATGAACATTTCATTCTTTTTATATTAATTTCTCGAGTAGCAAAATGAGATTCCCTTTCAAACTAAGTAACTCATCAAATTCAACATCACATTAACAGGAAATAATAGCTAATTTTGAGAATGCAGCATGCCTAGGCTAAAGTGGACGTTTTCTCGAAATTCTACCAGTTTTCCTGTTTTAGTTCGTCAATATTCAAGAACAAGAAAGAGAGGAGGTCGAGTCACGGGATGACGTTTTCCTGTATGGAAATGTGTAATTGGATCTCATTAGCCACTCAGTATCAGCCCCTAGGTCCGAATTGTGTATCGGTCTCGCGTAACGCTTTTTGATTCTATTCATAGAGCACATGTGCCAAAGTAAAGATGCAAAATGTCAAATTGAAATCACTGGCCATCCTAAAGCCATGAAACAGGTCAATACCACTTTACAAGAATTGTTCCACAGTTTGTTCAAAGACCGAATCTGACGCTAACTGAGTTATGTCATGCACCCATGGTTTGATTTTAACATGGAACATGTTATTGCTCTGGGACAGTCATGGGCAAAGTACGGCCCGCGGGCCAAGTGCGGCCCTCGGGCTAGTCTGATCCGGCCCGCGACACGATTTTGATTAACCCCTAAAATTAATTGCACATAGGAAGTGATAATTTTTTTTGTGCAGCTATAATAGTTAACGGGAGCCTTAGGTATGGTATTATCGCATCTAACACTAACTGAGTTTGCATCGCGTGTTTTCTTTCCGTAGAAAATGTATGTATATCGGTAGTATGGCGATTTAGTGCGATGCGTGTGGCCTGTCCTGTAGAACGTTCGGTGTTGCTCGGTCAAGTTCGGGATGAATCGGCGCTAACCGATTGACTGACCATAATTTAGCTTCACTACTGCGAATCAGCTCATCTCATTTTCTACCAGATTATGATCAACTTTTAGAATCTCAGTCACAGTTTCATCTGTCTCATACGCCTTCATGCTCTTCTAAAGATTAATAATTTTTTGTGACTTGTTTGGAAGTTTTTACCATTTTAGTATATAAGTTGTGTATGATGTAAAATTAAACAATAAAAAGGTTTAGGCCTATAACTTGCATTTTTTTTGGCCCGCCTGTGAATTTTTCAATCTCATCTGGCCCTCCTTTTAAAAAGTTTGCCCATCACTGCTCTAGGGTAACTACCTGAAAAACGTTGCGCGGAAAGGGACACTCAGATCACACTCGTTTTCCGACACTCCGGTTATCGACACACGAAGCGCCGAGTTATGTTGCTAAGGGTAACATAACTTTTGTATTACACCTACCTACGACTAGAGGTTCTGCACTAAATTTGGCTAAAACACGTTCCATGGTATTATAATTAACGCCGTAAGCTTCAAGTAGATAGCATCTGAGGGGTCCCCCCTGGCAAGACGTGAAGCGCCGTTTTTTTTGAGCAAGAAAAATATTAATTGAACATTTTGGGAGAGATAAATTCGAACAAGGAATCTAGTAGTTGTTTATATCTGAGGGATTTGTGAAAAAAGAAAACTGAGTTGCCAACAGTTCATATTGAGTTGCCAACAGTTCAAATTGAGTTGCCAAAAGTTCAAATTGAGTGGCCGGTAGTTCAAATTGAGTGGCCAATAGTTCAAATTGAGTAGCCAATAGTTCAAATTGAGTGGCCAATAGTTCAAATTGAGTTGCCAATAGTTCAAATAGAGTGGCCGATAGTTCAAATTGAGTGGTCAATAGTTCAAATTGAGTGACCAATAGTTCAAATTGAGTGGCCAACAGTTCAAATTGAGTGGCCAACAATTCAAATTGAGTTGCCATCAGTTCAAATTGAGAGGCCAAAAGTTCATATTGAGTGGCTTTAGTTCAAATTGAGTGGCCAACAGTTCAAATTGAGTGGCCAATAGTTCAAATTGAGTGGCCAATAGTTCAAATTGAGTTGCCAACAGTTAAAATTGAGTTGCCAATAGTTCAAATAGAGTGGCCAATAGTTCAAATTGAGTGGCCAACAGTTCAAATTGAGTGGCCGATAGTTCAAATGAAGTGGCCAACAGTTCAAATTGAGTGGCTGATAGTTCAAATTAAGTGGCCAACAGTTCAAATTAAGTGGCTAACAGTTCAAATTGAGTGGCCAATAGTTCAGATTGAGTTGCCAATAGTTCAAATTGAGTGGCCAACGGTTCAAATTGAGTTGCCAACAGTTCAAATTGAGTGGCCGATAGTTCAAATTAAGTGGCCAACAGTTCAAATTGAGTGGCCAATAGTTCATATTGAGTGACCAATAGTTCAAATTAAGTGGCCAACGGTTCAAATTGAGTGGCCAATAGTTCAGATTGAGTTGCCAACAGTTCAAATTGAGTGGCCTATAGTTCAAATTGAGTGGCCAATAGTTCAAATTGAGTTGCCAACAGTTCAAATTGAGTGGCCAACAGTTCAAAATGAGTTGCCAACAGTTCAGATTAAGTTGCCAACAGTTCAAATTGAGTGGCCAATAGTTCAAATTGAGTGGCCAACAGTTCAAATTGAGTTGCCAACAGTTGAAATTGAGTTGCCAACTATCCAACTATCTAATGTTTCTCAAAATGGGGAATTTGTTTTTTTAATATATAGAATTGACGATTCTATGAATGTCTCTTGGTTAATGATTGAGCTGTGTGATTTGGAGGAAATAAAGTTCCTCGTTCAACAAGAGTGAGTACATACTAAGTAGGCCTACATCCTCAATGTCATTCACTTCATGACCCCATAAAAGTGCGTAGTATCTTCGCCGCAAACGACAACAACAACTTGCTGAACAATGAAAACACTGGATGGGCTGAGTGGTGAGGTGAGGCGGGTACTATTTTGCTCATCACATCAACTTGCTCCGTCCTCAACGGCAAATGATAAAACCGACAATACAACAAAAGACCCCTCACGGTTATTGGTTCCCACGCAAGCCTGCAACTTTTACAATCGAGACAGAAAACGAGGACTATTGTTCCACTTTGAATGTCGGTCGAGTGCTCTAGCATTCCTAGTTGCGATATTTTTACTCCTACGACAGAAAATGCTTCTGGTTTATTAATTTCGATAGTTAACTTTTGGAAAGGAAAAAAAACGCTGCAAATTATTACACAATGGTTTATTATTTTTCTATGTAGATCACTCGTCTTCAAAGCCACCAAACATCCAACATGAAGAAGATCGATCGCATTTCGGTCAGCTATAATTTGAACGGAGATTAGGCCTCTTTTGCGATTCACACTCGTGTTTCTGATTTATCGTAATTCCAACCCTTAATTTCTCGTAGGGAGCAAACGGTTTGTCCTACCGGGCTCCGCATGGTCTCAAAAAATTCTAAAAATTCTATAATATCTTAAATTGATGAAAAAACAATACCTTTATATCAAAATTTTTTGAGTTAGGGCGTTTTCAAAAATTCAAAATTCATTTTTCAACCCTTAGAAGTGACCTACATCAACCAAAAACTTCGGGGCACAACTAGACCCCAAATGGAGCCTACACACCAAATTTCATCAAAATTGGTCAATGCTAAGTGGGGAAAGTGCCGCGTACGGACGGCCAAATTTTTATTCGATTTTTGGATTCTACGTACCTTGAAACGTATACCAATAAATTTTGAGGGAGTGTTAAAAAAAATTGTTTCTTGCTCGATTCCAAAGGTTCATTATTGAAAATAATAAATAAAACACACTTTTTTTTATCCTCCCACAAAATTTAATGGTTTACGTTTAAGATACGAATTACACAAAGGTTTATTTGTGTATAGAAATAATTATTATTATTTCTATATTGATTAGGTACTCGTCTGCAAAGAACACGGCTTTGCCACACCTACACTCTACAAAACTACTTCACAATCAAGTTTATTTGGATCAGTTCGAAGAAACAGGGGTTTGTGGGTGCCTTCATTAGGAAATTTGCGACCCGCGCGAGTGAGCGAATTCAAGTCGCGCGCGGCTCCGCTATTGTGTCCACAGCAGAGCTGTTAAAATAGGAATTCCAATTCCCATTACCAATTCCAATTACTTACTTTAGGAACAAAGTAATTGCCATTACCATTGCCCATTTCTGTAATGTTAATGGTTTTTCCAATTCCCCATTTCCACCTTTCAATCAGTAAGTTGGCCATCCTCCAATTCATAAGGGACCATCCTCCAATTCATAAGAGACCATTCCCAAATTCCTTGGGAATGGTCCCCAGGAATTCCTTCCTCCCCAAGGAATTTGGGAATGGTCCCCTATGAATTGGAGGATGGTCCCTTATGAATTGGAGGATGGCCAACTTACTGATTGAATGGTGGTAATGGGGAATGAGTTCCCATTACCCATTACTCTTCCTGTAATGGGTAATTGGAAGGACCCATTACTTTTCCAACTACGAGTAATGGGGAATTGGAAAAACCATTACCATTACAAGGAATTAGAAAAAGTAATTGAAAATTCCATTCCCATTACAGGAAAGTGTAATGGTAATGGCAATTACTTTGGATTAAAGTGTCTCTTAAAACCCCAGTTATTGGTTTTATGTGTGCATAATCATATTCACTTCACTCATTTCATTGCTAATAAGAAAAGTAATTTTGAAAAGTAATCATTACTCAAAGTAACCATTACTTTACAGGTAGGTGGTCCACAGACGTAGAATCCTTCTTTGCGAGGTTATCTTTGCCTCGTCCAGAGTTGTAAAAAATGATAATGTGATCCGATATCGATGGAAACTGGTAATTTAAGCTGATATCAAGATAAGCTAACATTTAAGCTGATATCGATAGAAACCGGTAAGTTGGGATTAATCGTTGGAAACTGGTAATTTGAGCTAATACCAGTAGATGCTAATAATGTAAGATAATATCAGTGGAAGCTGATAGTGTAAGCTAAACCCAATAAAAAGTAATATTGTGATCTGGTATCGACAGAAACTGGCAATTTAAGATAATATCAAGATAAACTGCTAATTTAAGCTAATATTGATAGAAAATGGTTATTTAAGATAATATCAATAGAAACTGGTTATTAAGGACAATACCGGAAGAAGCTAATGTAAGCTAATATAGATAGAACACCCTCACCTACTATCAATATTACCTAGCTTAAATTACCAGTTTCTATCCCATTACCTTGCACTACGAAGCGCAACTTTCATTCTTCAGCTTCTACTGATACCACCTTACATTATTACCTTCTCATTGATATTATTCGTCTTCTTGTGTCATTCGTAACTTGCTCGGTTAGTTCTATCTATATTAGCTTACATTAGCTTCTTCCGGTTTTGTCCTTAATAACCAGTTTCTATTGATATTATCTTAAATAACCATTTTCTGTCAATATTAGCTTACATGATCAGCTTATATCAATATTAGCCTAATTACCAGTTTATCTTGATATTAACTTATATTGCCAGTTTCTGTCGATATTAGCTCACATTATCACTTTTTATTCTTACACTATCAGCTTCCACTGATATTATCTTACGTTATTAGCTTCTTCAGATATTAGCTTACATTATCAGCTTCTATTGATATTGCCAAAGCTCTGTTAGTTCTATCAATACTACCTTACATTATTACCTTCTATAGGTAGGTATTAGCTTAAGTAACTAGTTTCCATTGATTAATCTTAAATTACCAGTTTCTATCGATATTAGCTCACATCATCACTTTTCATTGTGTTTAGCTTACACAATAAGGTTTTACTGATATTAGCTTCTATTGATATTAGCTTAAATAACCAGTTTCTATCAATATTAACTTAAATTAGCACCTTATCTTGATATTAGTTAAAATTACCCGTTTCTATCAATATTAGCTCACATTATCACTCTTCATTCATACACTATCAGCTTCCACTGATAGTATCTCACCTTATTAGCTTCTTCAGATATCAGCATACGCTATTAGCTTGAATTACCAGTTTCTATCAATATTAGCTTAAATTAGCAGCTTATCTTGATATTAGCTTAAATTTCCAGTTTCTATCGATATTATCTGACATTATCACTTTTTATTCTTACACTATCAGCTTCCTCTGATATTGTCTTACGTTATTAGCTTCTTCAGATATTAGCTTACATTATCAGCTTCTATTGATATTTGCTTCCATTGAGTTCAGCTTACATTATAAGTTTTTATTGATATAATATTTCTTTAGCTTTTACAAATATATTCTTAAATTACCAGTTTCTATCGATTTTAGTTCACATCATCACTTTTGAATGAGTTAAGCTTACACTATCAGCTTTCAGTGATATTATCTTACATTATTTGCTTCCACTGATATTATCTCACCTTATTAGCTTCATCAGATATCAGCATACGCTATTAGCTTGAATTACCCGTTTCTATCAATATTAGCTTAAATTAGCAGCTTATCTTGATATTAGTTAAAATTACCCGTTTCTATCAATATTAGCTCACATTATCACTCTTTATTCCTACACTATCAGCTTCCACTGATAGTATCTCACCTTATTAGCTTCTTCAGATATTAGCATACGCTATTAGCTTGAATTACCCGTTTCTACCAATATTAGCTTAAATTACCAGTTCCTATCGATATTAGCTCACATCATCACTTTTCATTGAGTTCAGCTTACACTATAAGGTTTTACTGATATTAGCTTCTATTGATATTAGCTTAAATAACCAGTTTCTATCGATATTAGCTTAAATTAGCAGCTTATCTTGATATTAGTTAAAATTACCCGTTTCTATCAATATTAGCTCACATTATAACTCTTCATTCATACACTATCAGCTTCCACTGATAGTATCTCATCTTATTAGCTTCTTCAGATATCAGCATACGCTATTAGCTTGAATTACCCGTTTCTATCAATATTAGCTTAAATTAGCAGCTTATCTTGATATTAGCTTAAATTTCCAGTTTCTATCGATATTATCTGACATTATCACTTTTTATTCTTACACTATCAGCTTCCTCTGATATTGTCTTACGTTATTAGCTTCTTCAGATATTAGCTTACATTATCAGCTTCTATTGATATTTGCTTCCATTGAGTTCAGCTTACATTATAAGTTTTTATTGATATAATATTTCTTTAGCTTTTACAAATATATTCTTAAATTACCAGTTTCTATCGATTTTAGTTCACATCATCACTTTTGAATGAGTTAAGCTTACACTATCAGCTTTCAGTGATATTATCTTACATTATTTGCTTCCACTGATATTATCTCACCTTATTAGCTTCATCAGATATCAGCATACGCTATTAGCTTGAATTACCCGTTTCTATCAATATTAGCTTAAATTAGCAGCTTATCTTGATATTAGTTAAAATTACCCGTTTCTATCAATATTAGCTCACATTATCACTCTTTATTCCTACACTATCAGCTTCCACTGATAGTATCTCACCTTATTAGCTTCTTCAGATATTAGCATACGCTATTAGCTTGAATTACCCGTTTCTACCAATATTAGCTTAAATTACCAGTTCCTATCGATATTAGCTCACATCATCACTTTTCATTGAGTTCAGCTTACACTATAAGGTTTTACTGATATTAGCTTCTATTTATATTAGCTTAAATAACCAGTTTCTATCGATATTAGCTTAAATTAGCAGCTTATCTTGATATTAGTTAAAATTACCCGTTTCTATCAATATTAGCTCACATCATCACTTTTCATTGTGTTTAGCTTACACAATAAGGTTTTACTGATATTAGCTTCTATTGATATTAGCTTAAATAACCAGTTTCTATCAATATTAACTTAAATTAGCACCTTATCTTGATATTAGTTAAAATTACCCGTTTCTATCAATATTAGCTCACATTATCACTCTTCATTCATACACTATCAGCTTCCACTGATAGTATCTCACCTTATTAGCTTCTTCAGATATCAGCATACGCTATTAGCTTGAATTACCCGTTTCTATCAATATTAGCTTAAATTAGCAGCTTATCTTGATATTAGCTTAAATTTCCAGTTTCTATCGATATTATCTGACATTATCACTTTTTATTCTTACACTATCAGCTTCCTCTGATATTGTCTTACGTTATTAGCTTCTTCAGATATTAGCTTACATTATCAGCTTCTATTGATATTTGCTTCCATTGAGTTCAGCTTACATTATAAGTTTTTATTGATATAATATTTCTATAGCTTTTACTAATATATTCTTAAATTACCAGTTTCTATCGATTTTAGTTCACATCATCACTTTTGAATGAGTTAAGCTTACACTATCAGCTTTCAGTGATATTATCTTACATTATTTGCTTCCACTGATATTATCTCACCTTATTAGCTTCTTCAGATATCAACATACGCTATTAGCTTGAATTACCCGTTTCTATCAATATTAGCTTAAATTAGCACCTTATCTTGATATTAGTTAAAATTACCCGTTTCTACCAATATTAGCTTAAATAACCAGTTCCTATCGATATTAGCTCACATCATCACTTTTCATTGTGTTTAGCTTACACAATAAGGTTTTACTGATATTAGCTTCTATTGATATTAGCTTAAATAACCAGTTTCTATCAATATTAACTTAAATTAGCACCTTATCTTGATATTAGTTAAAATTACCCGTTTCTATCAATATTAGCTCACATTATCACTCTTCATTCATACACTATCAGCTTCCACTGATAGTATCTCACCTTATTAGCTTCTTCAGATATCAGCATACGCTATTAGCTTGAATTACCCGTTTCTATCAATATTAGCTTAAATTAGCAGCTTATCTTGATATTAGCTTAAATTTCCAGTTTCTATCGATATTATCTGACATTATCACTTTTTATTCTTACACTATCAGCTTCCTCTGATATTGTCTTACGTTATTAGCTTCTTCAGATATTAGCTTACATTATCAGCTTCTATTGATATTTGCTTCCATTGAGTTCAGCTTACATTATAAGTTTTTATTGATATAATATTTCTTTAGCTTTTACAAATATATTCTTAAATTACCAGTTTCTATCGATTTTAGTTCACATCATCACTTTTGAATGAGTTAAGCTTACACTATCAGCTTTCAGTGATATTATCTTACATTATTTGCTTCCACTGATATTATCTCACCTTATTAGCTTCTTCAGATATCAACATACGCTATTAGCTTGAATTACCCGTTTCTATCAATATTAGCTTAAATTAGCACCTTATCTTGATATTAGTTAAAATTACCCGTTTCTATCAATATTAGCTCACATTATCACTCTTCATTCATACACTATCAGCTTCCACTGATAGTATCTCACCTTATTAGCTTCTTCAGATATTAGCATACGCTATTAGCTTAAATTAGCAGCTTATCTTGATATTAGCTTAAATTACCAGGTTCTATCGATATTAGCTCACATTATCACTTTTTATTCTTACACTATCACCTTCCTCTGATATTGTCTTACGTTATTAGCTTCTTCAGATATTAGCTTATATTATCAGCTTCTATTGATATTTGCTTCCATTGAGTTCATCTTACATTATAAGTTTTTATTGATACAATATTTCTATAGCTTTTAGTAATATATTCTTAAATTACCAGTTTCTTTCGATTTTAGCTCACATCATCACTTTTGAATAAGTTAAGCTTACACTATCAGCTTTCAGTGATATTATCTTACACTATTTGCTTCCACTGATATTATCTTACGTTATTAGCTTCGTTGATATTAGCTTATATAACCAGTTTCTATCAATATTAGCTTCCATCGATATTAGTTCACTCGTTTCTACCTGTTGCACAATATTCGTTTGTGTTTTGCTTTCGGTTAGGGAAGTATGAAAACAGGAAAGTATTGCAATGAGCTCACCTTTCAATTTCTTCTAGAGTGATGCAGGGCACCGTCTCGTCCGAGTAGTCGCTGATGACGACGGAGGGCGCCCTGAGGGTGCGGAGGGGCGGCGGGCTGACGTCGTCTCGTAGGACGTCGTCGTCGTCTTCGCCGTCCGTTCGCGCCGACTTGCGAACCTCGTCGTCCTCGGAGCCGCCGATGGCCGAGTCGGGGCTCAGCGGGGACGGCAGACGCCGTTTCCCGCCGCCGGCGCCGATGGAGGCGCCGAGTGAGACGACACCGACGCGCCGCGACCGCTCCATCAAACTGAGGCGGCTCACGCAGCATTCGTCGTCCGAGGCGTCGCTCCTCTCCATCCCGCGTTCGCTCCCCCCACCCGCCACCAAACTGCTCCAGTAACCCCTGCCAACAACAACAACAACTAATTTCAGACAAATTCATAGAAAAAATTACATCTTATGAAAATTATTGAATTATACAGCTTTTCAGCGTCAAATTAAACGTTTTCCGAAATAAAATAAAGGTCTTCCATTTCAGACTAAAGATCGTTACGTTCACTGTAGATGGTCCCCTATGAATTGATATGATTCATATGGGTGGTCCCCAATTAATTGGGAGGATGGACAATCATGAACCTTTGGAATCGACCAATAAAAAAAAAATTTAACTCTACCTCAAAATTTGTTGGTTACGTTTCAAGGTACGTAGAATCCGAAAATCGAATAAAACGCTGCAAATTATTACACAAAGGAGTATTATTTTTCTATATAGATCACTCGTCTGCAAATAACAAGGCTTTGTCATTGTTACCACCTACCAACTTGAAGAAAAACATCGACGCATTTGGTCAGCTAAAATTTGAACGGAGATTAGGCCTCTTTTGCGATTCACACTCGTGTTTCTGATTTATCGTACGTCCAACCCTAAAATTCCCGTAGGGAGCGAACGGTTTGTCCTACAGAGCTCCGCGTGGTCTCAAAGAATTCTAAAAATTCTATACAATCTTAAATTGAAGGAAACACCATACCATTATATCAAAATTTTTTGAGTTAGGGCGTTTTCAAAAATTCAAAATTGATTTTGGAACCCTTAGAAGTGACCTACATTAACCAAAATCTTCGGGGCACAACTAGACCCCAAATGGAGCCTACATACCAAATTTCATCAAAATCGGTCAATGCTAAGTGGGGAAAGTGCCGCGTACGAAGGACGGACGGCCAAATTTTGGTTTATTATTTTCAATAATGAACCTTTGGAATCGACCAAGAAAAAAAAAATTTTAACACCCCCTCAAAATTTGATGGTTTACGTTTCAAGGTACGTAGAATCCAAAAATCGAATAAAAATTTGGCCGTCCGTCCGCCGTACGCGGCACTTTTGCCACTTAGCATTGACCGATTTTGATGAAATTTGGTATGTAGGCTCCATTTGGGGTCTAGTTGTGCCCCGAAGCTTTTGGTTGATGTAGGTCACTCCTAAGGGTTCCAAAATCAATTTTGAAATTTTGAAAACGCCCTAACTCTAAAAATTTCGATATAAAGGTATTGTTTTTCCTTCAAATTAAGATTCTATAGAATTTTTAGAATTTTTTGAGACCACGCGGAGCTCTGTAGGACAAACCGTTCGCTCCCTACGAAAATTTAAGGGTTTATATTGAAATATATATATATATAAATCCAAACACGAGTGTGAATCGCAAAAGAGGCTTAATCTCCGTTCAAATTAGAGCTGACCAAAATGCAATCAATGGTTGGTGATTTTGATTTTTTTTTTTTTTTTTTTTGGATTTTTTTCGATTTTTTTTTTTTTTTTTCTCTTCATATTGGATGGTTGGTGATTTTGTAGACGAGTGATCTATATAAAAATAATTAACCGTTGTGTAATAATTTGCAGCGTTTTATTTGATTTTTGGATTCTACGTACCTTGAAACGTAAACCATCAAATTTTGAGGGGGTGTTACAATTTCTTTTTTCTTGGTCGATTCCAAAGGTTCATTATTGAAAATAATAACCAAAATTTGGCCGTTCGTCTGCCGTACGCGGCACTTTTGCCACTTAGCTTTGACCGATTTTGATGAAATTTGGTATGTAGGCTCCATTTGGGGTCTAGTTGTGCCCCGAAGATTTTGGTTGATGTAGGTCACTTCTAAGGGTTCCAAAATCAATTTTGAAATTTTGAAGAAGCCCTAACTCAAAAAATTTTGATATAAAGGTATTGTTTTTTCATCAATTTAAGATAGTACAGAATTTTTAGAATTTTTTGAGACCACGCGGAGCTTTGTAGGACAAACCGTTCGCTCCCTACGAGAATTTAAGGGTTTTACGTACGATAAATCAGAAACACGAGTGTGAATCGCAAAAGAGGCCTAATCTCCGTTCAAATTTTAGCTGACCGAAATGCGATCGATGTTTTTCTTCATGTTGGATTTTTGGTGGCTTTGCAGACGAGTGATCTATTTAGAAAAATAATAAACCATTGTGTAATAATTTGTAGCGTTTTTAACAAGGTTTACTGTACTACAGGGGAAGTAATATAATATATTATATTACATATATTCCTGTAGTAGTATTATATTATATTCCTGTAGTACAGTAAAACCTTGTTAAAAACGCTAAATAACGCTAAATAATATTATTATTTACCTGCTAAAAATAATTCAAATTGATTGCTGAAACTGATAAAAACAAGTTTTCCTCACACTATTTTATCAATAGCGGCATACAGGAAGTTTTTCTTGATTTCCCGAAAGTTTGGTTGCAAGGACTTACGCCTTTTTTTTTAAATCGTGTACAATCTCACTTTTTATGAATTGCAGGATTTCCGAAACGATGATAAATTACTCCATTTATCATTGGTAACCCGGAAAGTAACCTTCTGTATATTATACAGAAGATAAATACGAGAGAGGAGCAGAGTTAGGCTAAACTCGCATGTCTCGAGTGTCTTGCGGGTTTTCCTGGTTGAACCGCCTCGACGGAAGCGCTCTGTGCGAGACTGCACCGAATTTCCCTTTCCTGAGGCTTGGGATTTGATGAACGGTACCTTTAACCGCTCATTAGCTGTTCTTTTATGCAAATGAATTCTCATTGCAAAGTCTGAATTCTCCTTACAAATGAATTCTCATTTATTTCTCACAAAGCTCATTACCTGATTATCGATGCAAATTAAGCCATAATATTAAACATAGCCCCATAATCTCTGTCGTACAAAATTCTGATCTTTTTCTCCATGGGAACCAGTTTTACAACATTCTAAACCGATTCCTGAATACAGTGTGTCACCTTTTCGGGCGCATCATTGGGCAGAATCGATTCTACTGCTAATTTGCTACAAAAAATGCCTCTTAGTAATTTTTTTAGAGGCTTCGTTTTCGAGTTATTTCACTTTATAAATTTTGCTTCCTTACTACCGAAGGTAGGGAAGCTTTGTATTCGTGAAAGAAGTGAAAAAAAATGTCCTCCAAAATCAAAATTTCCATTTGCTTTTTGCTTTTTAGAGCTTCCCGAACAATTTTGGTTCCGTGTCTGTCTGTCTGTCTGTCTGTTTGTCGGTCTGTCGGTCTGTCAGTCTGTCTGTGGTCAATCCTTGTCCCGGGCAAAACTATACTAACCTGTGGTCCGATTTTGATGAAATTTTCAGGGATTGTGCGGGTTAGGTCCTAGACGGTCCCCTATCAATCAGCACCTTCGGACCCATAGGAGCGAGTGCGCATGCGCAAACGTGAATTTCCTGGAACCTCGGTTTCTCGGTTTCTAATGAAACGATTTTGCTCAAATTTGGAGGTTAGTTAGGGACTAACTTCTAAGAGACACCCTATAAGTTTCAATCAAATTGGTCAAGCAACAGCCGCTGCGCATGCGCGAACTTTAAATTTATTGTTACAACCAAAACTCCGCAACTATTCAACCAATTTCGATGAAATTTTCAGGGATTGTGTGGGTTAGGTCCTAGACGGTGGACCGCTAAATAAAATTCTACGTTGAAAATACAATTTGTATACAACACTACAACAAATTTATACAATACCAGGAATGATGTTTTTATGCTGGTGAGTCGGGCGAATTCGCACTGACCTGAGAACACTGTGTTGTACAAATATTGTACAAATACAATGGTATTTACAACACTATTATAAACATTAATACCTGCAACCCTATCCCGCATATTATCGCCAATATTTTGGTATTCAATAACTCTTTGAATCATAATTTTTTCGCCAGCTGATTCTATACGTCCATGTTACAATGAGTGAGGAAGCTATACTGCCCACCCAACTTGGCAGACGTTTTTTTTTCGTGTTTCGACCTTGTCTCAGCATATAACTCACCTTATCGGCTGTAACTCACCGAATTTTCTTGAAAATTTCAATCTGGTTACACCGTTGAAAAAAGCATAAAACTTCCTATCTCCTTAATAGAAAAAACGCTGCAAATTATTACACAATGGTTTATTATTTTTCTATATAGATCACTCGTCTACAAAATCACCAACCATCCAATATGAAGAAAAAAAGAAAAAAAAATCAAAATCACCAACCATCGATCGCATTTCGGTCAGCTCTAATTTGAACGGAGATTAGGCCTCTTTTGCGATTCACACTCGTGTTTTGATTTTTTAGGACGTCCCACAGTAAGACTTGGGCGTCCTTATGCGATCGATCTGGGGTGAAGTTGGACAACACTCAACAGAAAAAAAAAAATAACCACACAGTAATCCGTTTTAGACCATTCTGAATCCAAATCCGCGAAAAAAACCATAGGTGTATGTCTGTGTGTGTGTGTGTGTGTGTGTGTATGTGTGTGTGTGTGTGTAACAAAATCTTGTGTACTCTGCACAGGCCTTAGTTCTCAACCGATTTTCCTGGTTCTTTTTTTGTTCGACGCGGAAAACTATCTAGTTGTGCACTACGTCGCCGGAATTTCGAATTTTGCCTTTTAAGGGGGGGAAAGGGGGGGTTAATGCTCAAAAAACGTGCGTTTTTGGGCATAATCTTGTGTACTCTGCACAGCCCTTAGTTCTCAACCGATTTTCGTGGTTCTTTTTTTCATCGACGCGAAAAACTATCTAGTTGTGCACTACGGCGTCGGAATTTTGAATTTTGCTTTTGAAGGGGGGTAAAGGGGGGGTTAATGCTTAAAAAACGTGCGTTTGCAGGCGTAATCTTGTAAACTCTGCCCAGGCCTCAATTTCCAACCGATTTGCGTGTTTCTTTTTTTGTTTGACTCAAATAACTTCCGAGTTGTACATAATTTCACCCGAGTACCAAAATTCGCAAGGGGAGGGGGTGAGTGGGGGGATAATGTTCACAAAATATCCGATTTTTCAATATTTCGGTTCCTTTACTGTTTACTAATT
This sequence comes from Apolygus lucorum, assembly GCA_009739505.2. Taxonomy (NCBI): domain Eukaryota; kingdom Metazoa; phylum Arthropoda; class Insecta; order Hemiptera; family Miridae; genus Apolygus; species Apolygus lucorum. The sequence goes on along the minus strand of CM019183.2, from coordinate 57,280,769 downwards.
GTACCCAAGTTTTGAAATTGAGGAAAAATTCTCATTATACCTCCGGATTTTCATGAATTATTCTCTGTACGACCATGGAACTAATAGTGGTGCCACCATGGTGCCAGGACACCATAAACCGCATATTTCGTTTTTTTTTTTGTGTGTTTCACCTTGAATACGGATGTGAACCTCGACGGACCGCCTACTAAAACTAACAGATGAAAGTTCAATGTTACGACGTATTTCCGCTTTGGAGCCAGACTGGCACCATTGTTGGCGTTGGGGTGGTGGCGGTGGGGGGGGGGGGGGGGGGTGAACTCGAATTCGCATGTTGGGTATCGTAGATCATGTATTTTAAAATGCTCTTCAGATTCGAGGCTCCCATGCCGCTAGAAATGTTATGGTGGATAAGGGTGAGGTGGGGGGGGGGGGTCAGTATTTCTTGTCTAAAGTAATAAATTAATTACATCGAGTGAAACAGTTTTATCACTTAACAACTGGTTAAACTGATCTAATGCTTATCCAATGGGACGTCCCCTGGAATGCATGCATTACTAAACAATATGTTTGATTTATATATATATATATTTCAATATAAACCCTTAAATTTTCGTAGGGAGCGAACGGTTTGTCCTACAGAGCTCCGCGTGGTCTTAAAAAATTCTAAAAATTCTATAGAATCTTAAATTGAAGGAAAAACAATACCTTTATATCAAAATTTTTCGAGTTAGGGCGTTTTCAAAATTTCAAAATTTATTTTGGAACCCTTAGAAGTGACCTACATCAACCAAAATCTTCGGGGCACAACTAGACCCCAATTGGAGCCTACATACCAAATTTCATCAAAATCGGTCAATGCTAAGTGGCAAAAGTGCCGCGTACGGCGGACGGCGTACGGCGGACGGACGGCCAAATTTTTATTCGATTTTTGGATTCTACGTACCTTGAAACGTAAACCATCAAATTTTGAGGGGGTGTTAAAATTTTTTTTTTCTTGGTCGATTCCAAAGGTTCATTATTGAAAATAATAAACCAAAAGTCCATTCATGCAGCATGAATTAATGAGCCACTTTCAAAGAAATCTTTCAGTTGATGGTGACCAATGGTGTTGAAATTTCTTTTAGAAAGTTTTTTTTATACGATTTTAGGTTTTTTCGATTTCAGTATACCATACCAACATACTGTATGCACTGGGTTAGAGATGGGCAATACGGTTCACCAAGAAGAACGGCTCTGAGCGCTCCGCTCATTCAAAAGATCCGGATCTTTTCGACGGATCAGTGGCTCTTTTTGGCTCTTTTGAGCTCGTATTTATTGTAGAGATGAAAATACGATAAAAACGCAACAAATTGTTACACAACGGTTTATTTTAGTTCTGCCCGGCAATGTTTATTCGATTATTGGTTTCTACACTACCTTGAATCCTAAACCATGAAATTTTGAGGGCGAGAGGGAATAATTTCTCTGTTGCTCGATTCCAATGGTTCATTATTGAAAATAATAACCCAAAAAGCGCGGTTGTTCAATAAAGATGCTCAACAAATCCTTCAAAAAATCAACGAAAAACAGTAAATGAACAAGATTAAAGCAATGAATAAGTAAGACTTATTACTTACAGTTTTTTTGGTAAAATATTTATTTATATGAAATCTGCATTTTTTTATGCCTCTAATGACAAACCACAATTTAAAAAAAATTTCTTAGTAGGTATAACATTTTGATGTTATATCATGGTATTCAACAAAGGAAATTAAGGTAACCAAATTGAAAGAGAACAAACGAACCAATAAGTACGTAAGCTTCAATATTGATAATAATGGTAAGATAAGGATGTGCTTTTGCTTGCCTTTTGAACTTGTATCAGAAAGCTCCTCACAAAAAATCATGATGTAAAAAGAAAAAAAGAGAACACTGGAAAAATACGGCAAAGTTTACGACCAAAAATACAATAATGCATGTGGTGGTACGATACAATTCCGCAAAATTCTATTGTTTGATCGACTTACATCGTATTTTTCTTCGGAATTATCGTACGGGTTGGCAACAGTGAGCTGACGGAAAGGAGGTCCTAATTTTCCCGAACACTGCCGATCTAAAAAAAACCGAAGATCGAAGAGCCGCCGTTCATTTATTTTACTGGATCTCAAGAGATCCAAAGATCGAAGAACCGCGATTCATTTGTCATTTTCACTGATCCGCAGTTCACTCGCTCTTTTGAAAAACCGATCTTCACCGAACACTACCAGCACTGAACTCAAAAGATCCGAAGAGCCGCGGTTCATTTTTGCTGACCCGTGGTTCACTCGCTCTTCTGAAAGAGCCGGATCTTTAATGAGCGACCCATCTCTACACTGGGTATGCTTGGAAGATCTTAGGAGTCCATAATATGGATGAATATTATTCATGTTCTACTCGTCTCTACGAACTCATAGAGTACCCACACGGCTACTACATTTCGGGGTACAACAAATATACGCACGTTTTCAGTTTATCATACTTTACTACTTTCAGTATACTACATACTTTACCTTTTCAGTATATATTACATACTTCTGTATGTATACTTCTGTATATTACTTTGCTTAATTTTTGGATAATTTTCATTTTTTTTAACGCATTGATATCAGAAATTTTGTGCTGAATCCGAATATACCATAATATGGTAATATATTATATTACCATAATTGTGAAGGCAATAACCACAAAAACGGGAAAACCCCGTTTTTTTGGACTTTTTTTTGAAATTTGGACCACTTTGGACTGTCCAAATTTTCTGGCTAACGAACTTGACCTTTTGTCTGTTGTTACAAACAGTTTGGCGAAAACTAAAAAAAAAATTCTAAATAATTACTCAAGTTATTGTGCGGAATGACACATATTATATGATATACATGTGATATATATATGATTTTTGGAAAAACTTCGAGGATCGTTTCAAAATGTTCCAAAACGGATTTTTTCGTTAAATTTTTTTTGAAAAAGTCCATTCTAAAAATTTTGAAGCCATCGCAATAGCTTCATTTTCTATAAAAATTCGCTAAAAGTGAGATTGTATACGATTTTTTTTTTTTTAGAAAGGCGTAAGTCCATGGGATAGATTAGCGAATTAGGAGCCCCTAGGTGGGGGATAAAAATCTGGAAAAATACGTAAAACGCGTCAAATTGATTGCTGAGACAGAGAAATAAGTTGTCCTCACACAGTTTCATCAATATCGGCATACAGGACGTTTTTTTTGATTTCCCGAAAGTTTGGTTGCAAGGACTTACGCCCTTTTAAAAGGAACCGATTAATTTATTCAACCAAAATCCAATCTCAAGTCAACATACTAGAGGAAATACATCAAGGCTCCATGAATACAGAACATGCATTACTAAAATAAGAGTAAAGTACGTCAGTGTACTATTTGTGTCCAAAATTCACTGAATCTCCTATTTCTTCATAATTTGTGGTACCTTCTAACAGATTCCAGCACCCCGTGGATCTGACCTTTCCATTCTACTACGTTATCCACAACCGGACGTACGATAGCTGCAGTTCGTTTCAGTTCGCGAGTTTTTCCTCTCCACGTGCCTGTTATCGTTAAAACGTAAATTAAATTATATCGGTGATGATTTTTATCGGTGATGTTTTGTCGTGTCCATCTTGGCTGTTTTGGCCGGCGAATTTTTGTGAGGTTGATAAAAGTAGAAGTCTTACAAAATTTATTGACGATGTGCTGGCTTTCAATTTGATCAATCAAACCATCTCCTTCACGTTATTAGAATGTCAAGTAGTTGTCTGGTTTTAGTTCATCCCTCCAGTTTCAACAGGTGTTGATTTTCATGTGTTCATGAAAATAAAAAAACGTCTGCCAAGTGGGTGTGGCACATAGCTTCCTCGTATCCATAACCCGATTATATAGATGATCCGATGCATAGTAGTTAATCTCAAAACACCAATCTCTGAGTACCTTTCACTACCCTCATAGGGGACCATCTACACGCTAATCTGGACAAGTGAGTAGATAAGTGAGTAGGTAGATGTATGTGATTGGATCAAAAAAATACATAGCATCGGCTGGGTTTCGAACCCGCGACCTTTGGAGCTCAAATCAAGACTTTATCCTCTGACCTACCGATGACCTGCAATTAATGATATTTGAGATTCTCACAGGAGACCATCCCTCTATGAATGAATCCCTCTATGAAAAACAATTGTCTGTGATTTTCATAGGGGATCATCTAAATAATAATCTGTAACATCCCTGAAAATTTCATTGAAATCGGATTGAAAATGTGGAAGTTATGGCCGTTACAAGAAATTCACGTTTGCGCATGCGCAGTCGCTTCTATCAGTCCGGGGACGATGATTTTCATAGGGGACCATCTACAACCTAATCCACATAATCCCTGAAAATTTCATAGAAATCGGACAAAAACTTCGTATAGTTATGCACGTTACAAGGAAATCATGACAGACGGACAGACACACAGACAGACAGACACACAGACACGGAACCAAAATTGTTCAGAAAGGTCTAAAACGCAAAACGCGAGTGGAAATTTTGATTTTGGAGAACTTTTTTTTTCGTCCTTGAAAAGTGAAAACAAAGCTTCCGCTACCTTGGTAGACTCGGAAGCAAAACGTCTGCCAAGTGGGTGTGGCACATAGCTTCCTCGTATCCATAACCCGATTGTATAGATGATCCGATGCATAGTAGTTAATCTCAAAACATCAGAACATCAAAACAAGATAATCTGTAACATCCTTGAAAATTTCATTGAAATCGGATGGAAAATGTAGAAGTTACTAGGAAATTCACGTTTGCGCATTCGAAGTGGCTACTATCAGTCCGAAGGTGGTGATTTACATAGGGGACCATCTACAACCTAATCCGCATAATCTCTGAAAATTTCATCGAAATCGGGTAGAAAATGTTGAAGTTATGGCCGTTACAAGGAATTCACGTTTGCGCATGCGCAGTGGCTACTATCAGTCCGAAGATTGCGATTTTCATAGGGGACCATCTAAATACTAATCTGTAACATCCCTGAAAATTTCATTGAAATCGGATGGAAAATGTGGAAGTTATGGCCGTTACAAGGAATTCACGTTTGCGCATGCGAAGTCTCTTCTATCAGTCCGGGGATGATGATTTTCATAGGGGACCGTCTACACACCAACCCGCACAATCCCTGAAAATTTCATAGAAATCGGACAATAACTTCGTATAGTTATGCGCGTTACAAGGAAATCATGACAGACACACAGACAGACAGACAGACAGACACACAGACACGGAACCAAAATTGTTCAAAAAGGTCTTAAACGCAAAACGCGAGTGAAAATTTTGATTTTGGAGAACTTTTTTTTTCATCCTTGAAAAGTGAAAACAAAGCTTCCGCTACCTTGGTAGACTCGGAAGCAAAATAACAGAAATAGTAAATTCTTCTTGTTCGATACGATCTGAAGGCAATTCATTTATATATTTAAAATCTCTTTCTATTTTAGTACATTTCCTCATTCAAGAATTTTACGTCACGAGTCGTGTGTACTTTCTTGTCACTGGGAACCCATACTCTGTAAGCTTTTGAAGTCAGCGAATAACCAACACACGTGTCCTTCTGGTACCTAAACGCTATGCTGGTTGTTTTAGTAGGAAACGGTGTTCCACACAATATTTTCAATTTTTTCATTAAAATTAGTGAAAATGGAGGAGGTCAAGATGCGTGTTAGAAGGATTCGTCGACTCAAAGACCAACTCGGATTCAAATGTATCGTGTTTCTCAGAGGTCAAATGCGAGTGGAGAATGTCGTGAATATCTTGTTCATAATGGAAAATTAATAATAATTTAAAAAGAAAATGACTTTAAATCAAATCTGGTTTGATATACAATGCTTCCATGGATATCATCAAAAATAATTGGGTTTGATGTTTGGGAAATGTGTAAATTTGCCAGGAACACGAGTGAGAGTCTTCGGTATTGTGGAGTACAAAGTTTTGACATCAGCTGATGAATGATTATTCAATTTGACCGATTAAACAGATTGTATACCTACTTATGACATAATTTGTAGTGGTTTTTTGCTTCCGAGTCTACCAAAAGGTAGCGGAAGCTTTGTTTTCACTTTTCAAGGACGAAAAAAAAAGTTCTCCAAAATCAAAATTTTCATTCGCGTTTTAGACCTTTCTGAACAATTTTGGTTCAGTGTCTGTGTGTCTGTCTGTCTATCTGTTATGAATTCCTTGTAACGCGCATAACTATACGAAGTTATTATCCGATTTCTATGAAATTTTCACGGATTGTGCGGGTTGGTGTGTGGACGGTCCCCTATGAAAATCATCATCCCCGGACTGATAGAAGCGACTGCGCATGTGCAAACGTGAATTCCTTGTAACGGCCATAACTTCTACATTTTCCATCCGATTTCAATGAAATTTTCAGGGATGTTACAGATTAGTATTTAGATGGTCCCCTATGAAAATCACAGAGAATTGTTTTTCATAGAGGGATTCATTCATAGAGGGATGGTCTCCTGTGAGAATCTCAAATCCTATTAATTGCAGGTCATCGGTAGCTCAGAGGATAAAGTCTTGATTTAGGCTCCTAAGGTCGCGGGTTCGAAACGTATTTTTTTGATCCAATCACATACATCTACTCACTTAATTTTTCATACGAATTTGATGAAATTGTCTAGGATTGTCCAGATTAGCGTGTAGATGGTCCCCTATGAGGGTAGTGAAAGGTACTTAGAGATTGATGTTTTGAGATTAACTAATATGCATCGGATCATCTATACAATCGGGTTATGGATACGAGGAAGCTATGTGCCACACTACGTGGTTTTTTTTCGTTCTTCTTCTTCAACTAAATCACAAGGTGGAGTTCGTTTTTCAATCATCCTTGTTTGAAAATCGAGCGGACAGTAGGCTAGAGGGGAACCTTTGTAGGTTGTAAAATTTCACCAGAAATCAACAAATTGTTATGATATTGAACACATTTTGTATATGCCCAGCTCCACAAAAGAGTGGCGAAAAAAATTAATGCCACTCTATTCATTTGAATACCTAGCATCTTAATTCAAAGTAAATATAGCGCTGATCCAATTCATGACAAAAATTAATTAACTAATTTGTTTTATTATTTTCAATAATGAACATTTGGAATCGACCTAGAAAATTTTTTTTTAACACCCCTCCAAATTTGTTGGTACGTAGAATCCAAAAATCGAGTAAAAATTTGGCCGTCCGTCTGCCGTCCGCGGCACTTTCCCCACTTAGCATTGACCAATTTTGATGAAATTTGGTATGTAGGCTCCATTTGGGGTCTAGTTGTGCCCCGAAGATTTTGGTTGATGTAGGTCACTTCTAAGGGTTGAAATGAAAGATTTGAAATTATCAAAAAACTCCCTAACTCAAAAAACGCTGCAAATTATTAGGTACCTACACAATGGTTTATTATTTTTTATTTTTCTATATAGATCACTCCTCTGCAAAGCCACCAACCATCCAACATGAAGAAAAACATCGATCGCATTTCGGTCAGCTTTAATTTGAACGGAGATTAGGCCTCTTATGTGATTCACACTCGTGTTTCTGATTTATCGTACGTCCAAACTTTAAATTCTCGTAGTGAGCGAACGGTTAGTCCTACAGGGCTCCGCGTGGTCTCAAAAAATTCTAAAAATTCCATAGAATCTTAAATTGAAGGAAAAACAATACCTTTATATCAAAATTTTTTGAGTTAGGGCGTTTTCAAAAATTCAAAATTGATTTTGGAACCCTTAGAACCTACATCAACCAAAATCTTCGGGGCACAACTAGGCCCCAAATGGAGCCTACATACCAAATTTCATCAAAATCGGTCAATGGTAAGTGGCATTAGTGCCGCGTACGGCGTACGGCGGACGGCCAAATTTTTATTCGATTTTTGGATTCTACGTACCTTGAAACGTAAACCATCAAATTTTGAGGGGGTGTTGACATTTTGCTTCCGAGTCTACCAAGGTAGCGGAAGCTTTGTTTTCACTTTTCAAGGATGAAAAAAAAAAGTTCTCCAAAATCAAAATTTTCACTCGCGTTTTGCGTTTTAGACCTTTCTGAACAATTTTGGTTCCGTGTCTGTGTGTCTGTCTGTCTGTGTGTCTGTGTGTCTGTCTGTCTGTGTGTCTGTGTGTCTGTCCGTCTGTCATGATTTCCTTGTAACGCGCATAACTATACGAAGTTATTGTCCGATTTCGATGAAATTTTCAGGGATTGTGCGGGTTGGTGTGTAGAGGGTCCCCTATGAAAATCATCATCCCCGGACTGATAGAAGCGACTGCGCATGCGCAAACGTGAATTCCTTGTAACGGCCATAACTTCTACATTTTCCATCCGATTTCAATGAAAATTTCAGAGATGTTACAGATTAGTATTTAGATGGTCCCTTATGAAAATCATCATCCCCGGACTGATAGAAGCGACTGCGCATGCGCAAACGTGAATTTCCTTGAAACGGCCATAACTTCTACATTTTCCATCCGATTTCAATGAAATTCTCAGGGATTATGCGGATTAGATTGTAAATGGTCCCCTATGAAAATCATCACCCCCGGACTTATAGTAGCCGATGCGCATGCGCGAACGTAAAATCCGTGTAACAGCCGTGCGTACGTCACAAACTCAAATTCTACACCAGTTATTGTCTGGCGCCCGTAGCACATGTACAGCGAATCATAATAACAAGAGAGAGGTCACGGGTACGATTCCCAGCCGTGCCAAGATATTTTTTGGATTTTTCGAGTAGTGACTCACTTACATTTTTCATCCGAATTTGATGAAATTTTCTAGGATTATCCAGAGTAGCGTGTAGATGAGGGTAGTGAAAGGTACTTAGAGATTGGTGTTTTGAGATTAACTACTATGCATCGGATCATCTATATAATCGGGTTATGGATACGAGGAAGCTATGTGCCACACCCACTTGGCAGACGTTTTTTTTTCTTGGTCGATTCCAAAGGTTCATTTTTGAAAATAATAAACGAATTTGGCCGTCCGTCCGCGGCACTTTCCCTAATTAGAATTGACCGATTTTGATGAAATTTGGTTTGTAGGCTTCATTTGGGGTCTAGTTGTGCCCGAAGATTTTGGTTGATTTAGGTCACTTCTAGGGTTGAAAAAAAAGATTTGAAATTTTGAAAACTCCCTAACTCAAAACATTTTGATATAAAGGTATTGATTTTTGAGGCAAAAGAGGCCTAATCTCCGTTCCAATGTTAGCTGACCGAAATACGATCGATGTTTTTCTTCAAGTTGGTAGGTGGTAACAATGGCAAAGCCGTGTTCTTTGCAGAGGAGTGATCTATATAGAAAAATAATAAACCATTGTGTAATAATTTGCAGCCTTTTTTTTTCTTGTTTAGAAAAATTTTGAAAATGTTTGATTAGGTACAGACAAGTTTTTTTCATAATTTGCTAATAATCTGTTATGTTTTAGGCTTTTCATTGCATCTATTAAGTTGTTTGTGCGAAAATAGTTTCGATCCGTGTTTGTCCAATGTTTATCCCCCTATGTTGCATCTCCAAGTCGGGCCTTTGAAGTGAGGATGGGAGCTGCCGTACCTGCCTACACCTCCGTCATGAAACATCTGTTGTCAAGGTCCTGCCCTGCTTTATATCCCTGAGGCGGAGATTACCAACCTCGTCGCTTACTCCTCAGTATATTTACATAGTGGTTATTGTATCTCGGATCTCGTATTTGATGGTTGGGTCTTTTATAATTTATATTAAATTATTAGATAGTAATAATTACCATTCAATTATACCTATAATTACTATCAATTATTGACACCTACTAAAATATTATTGATAGGTATATGAAAACAACAAAAATTTTATTGCTAATCTCAAACCAGAAACTTTTGCACTTCTTTTTACTTCAATTAAAAAACGCTGCAAATTATTTCTCAAAGGTTTATTATTTTCCTGTATAGATCATTCGTCTGCAAAGATCACAGCTTTGCTGTAGTCACTATTTATTTATTTTATGTTTTTTACCTACCAACCAGAGGTACCTACTAGGGCATTTTTGAAAATTTCAACTCTTCATTTTGGAATCCTAATGGAAATTAAGGTTTTTTTTTGTTATGCGAGTGGAGAAACTCTTTAGGAGCGAAGGGGAAGTTCACCCCAACAGTGTTGGACTCCCCAGCATTGGGCCTACCACCTAAAACCCCACTCCCTCTGCTTAGGACTCACCCCGGAACCACTTGTACAGTATTACTTCAGGGTGAGCCCTTTTTTTTGTGCCAAAAGGCTGCTCCTACTTCTGGTCTCTCCTTCAATTTTATTCCTCATCTTCTTCCTCCCATCTTCCATCCTGCTTTGTTGCTTTGAGGACTGCTGTGACAAATACTGCCATTGAGTTCCAGCTCGACTTGTTCTTATTCATCTCATGTATGATTGTCTGTGGACGCAACGCTCCGATGACCTCATCCGCACTACTCCTCATGCCTTCATGGAAATTAAGGATTGAAATTTTCAAAAATGCCCTAGTAGGTACCTCTGGTTGGTAGGTAAAGAACAAAAAATTAATAAATAGTGATTATGGCAAAGTTGTGTTCTTTGCAGACGAATGATCTATACTGCCGTGCTAAGCCAGAAAGTCGTATCTTGACTTCACCCAACTTTCGGGAAAACGACCTAATAGGTTTCGTGGCGAAATAACTCTTTCACGGGATTATTTTTCCTCCTATTACCACAAGTGAAGGTTTTTCTTAAAGGAAATTAGTATCCGAATCGATTTCTGGAGTCAAAATTAAACATTTTTGAGTGTAAATTGTCAAAAAACGATGACACGAGATTACGCTCTCGTAAATCCGAAGTTACGACTATTCTGTTCATTTTAATTCTTGAAACATTAATTCATTTGAATTAACATTTTAATTCAAGAAACCATTTCACATTGATTATTTTGTCATCTTACTTGGCTCAAAGTCACTCGTATTTCATATCTGTGTTCAGAGTGTAACAAAAAACTGCTGAATCAATAAAAATGAACGTTTATTCACGTAAAGTATAAACGTAAAGTCACCACTAAATGTTGAGTTTTCAGAGGCAAAAAGTCGTATCATGCCGATTTAATGCAAGAAGTCGTATCGTCGAAATAGGCAGATTCCCGTATCAGTGTCAAGATACGAGTTTTCTTCTTCTGAATCGCTCTGATAAGACTAGTTTCCTAGCAAAATCAAGTTAACACGCGTTAACGCGAAAGTTGGGAGGCTTGTTTGAGGCATTTCTAGTAGAGATACGACTCTAAAACTCCGAAAATCGATAGAAATCGACCCCCAAAACCCCCGGGTACCAATAACTCAATTTGGTCAAATTTTCACGTTACGACTTTCTGGCTCAGCACGGCAGCATACTAGAAAATAATAAACCTTTGTGAAATAATTTGCAGCGTTTTTGGAAGAAATAAACGCTACACATCCGAATCGAAAAATTGTCTGCAAAGATCACAGCTTTGCCGTTGTGCTCTTTTGTGATTCACACTCGTTTTTCTGTTTTATCGAAGGAAAATTCTTAAGTACTCGTAGGGAGCGAACGGTTTGTCCTGAAGACCTCCGGGTGGTCTCAAAATTTTTCAAATATTCAATAATATTTTAAATTGGTGAAAATCAATACTTTTATTTTGAGAGATTTCGAGCTAGAGCACTCTTGAAAATTTCAACCCTTGATTTTCACCCCTTAGAAGTGACTGACATCAACCAAAAGCTTCGCGGCACAACTAGACCTCAAATGGAGCCCACATAACAAATTTCAACCAAATCGGTCCATGGGAACTAAGGAAAGTGCCGCGTACGGCGGACGGTGGACGGACGGGAAAAGTTTTATTCGATTTTCGGATTCTAGTAATAGTTCATTATACTTATCTCAGAATACCATCAACATGATCATGAGAAATCATTTGTCATACTTTGACCATCAATTTCACGAATTTTCAAGGAAAATGAAGCTATTGTAATGGCCTCAACATTTTTCAATAATACAGTCAAGCATTTTTCTACACCAACTAATTCTGGATGACCATGATTCTCTATGTGAGGAAGCCATATAGCAGACGTTTTCATGAATAAAGTGATTGCAATTCGATTCATGATATTATAATACGGTAGGTGTATTATAGTAATTACTTCTTGCCCAATTGAGCGTTGAATGTTCCCACAATGACAGAAGTTGCTGACCTGGCATTGATTCTTCTTAGGCTGATCGTGCTAGAAGATTTATCGAGTATTTCATCTAAGTGGATAAACGTTTGTGCCAGCCTCAAGACGTGATCCGACTGGTTTTTGCCCGCTCAGACAACCCGTTAATCAGAGTTTAAAACTCTTACGGACTAATAGGGAGAAGTTTTTGATCAATTAGCTATCGGTTTGCGCTTGACGGTGTCCTTTATAAGGATTTACATCAACAAGTGAGGACAAATAAGAGGCGGTAGTGAGTAGACTCGTGAGCTAGATTCGTAGAACGAAATGATATCTCTAATGTTATTCGTTGATTTATCATACATACGTACGTAATATAAGAAAAAAGTCGTTGTCCCTCAACGTTGAGAGTCTGCAAGACGAGCTACTAAGTTTGTCTTCTGCAGTTCATTCGCATTTTAACAATTTGAACGGGGCAGTGGTAGACTCATAAGTGGAAATCCTCCATAATTTCAGGGTTGACTTGTATTGGGAGATTGTGAGGATTACCTGCACTGAATCCACCTTGTAATCTACCCACAGTGCCGATTTTGTGAATTGGCAATCGGGAAATGAATACACTAATGGAATGGCCATGATTTCATAGCGAAAGAGACATTTCATTTTATAACATTACAAAACATAATTTAATTTCAGTACCATTCAATTTTTTTTTTGACAAGTACGAGAGAAGTTAGTACGTTCCAAGCTGTTTGTAATTTCCTACCTATTTTTGAGAGCGTAATATTTAAGTTTGATTTAAAAGATTTAATTTATAACGAATTTTCATATGTATGGTTGTACAATGGGAGCCATTATTGCCTTTAATGATCCATTAACTTCCACTTTTAGTTCTCCAATAAGGAGACATAAAGGGGATGCCATGAGTGACTCATCATGCAGGTAGGTAGAGTGAGGTTTGGGGGTAGAACACGTCATCTGAGGTCACCCTCCTCCACTCTCCCTTTACCTTGTCAACAGTAATATTAAAGGACCACTCAGGGATTTCTCCTCATGCATTCTACTACAACAAATCGACTTGATCATTTCTCTCTCTCCTTCGTCACATCTTGGAAACCTAAGTTCCTCGGAGGTATTGTTAGCTCATTGCTCCCATCTTACCTAGCAGTTGTCTTCCCCAACTGGTCACTAGGTAAATGTACCGCTTCCTTCCAGTCTGCAGCTATCGCGCCGAGGAACGCAGCTGAGCTAAATTCTCATGCCCTCCTGCAAACGGTAGACAGAAACACGCTGGGCAGAAAGTGCATCTCCATCCTGCATCCTTGTTGAGTCGGGACCAAAAGAACCCATCAAGCCATCGAGAAGGCCACATTGCCTTCACTCGACAACACACTGACATAAAATTGCCAAATAAACAATTTATAAAAAGAAATATTATTCAAATTTTGCTATCTGTCAGAGTGTCAGTCTAACGTCAATCCTTGTCCTGGGCATAGTCACCAGAAATTGGAACAGCCTTACATTGTAGAACTGAATATTTACACGCAGTTTTCGTGAATTCCAGAATAGGAAAAGATGTTATATTATTCTCAATAATGAACCTTTGGAATCAACCAAGAAAAAAAAAACGCTGCAAATTATTACACAAAGGTTTATTATTTTTCTATATAGATCAATCGTCTGCAAAGAACACGGCTTTCAACCTTCTTTTCCAACCCTTAGAAGTGACCTACATCAACCAAAATCTTCGGGGCGAAATGGAGCCTACATATCAAATTTAGTCAAAATTGGTCAATGCTAAGTGGGGAAAGTGTCGCGTACTACGGCGGACGGACGGCCAAATTTTTATTCGATTTTTGGATTCTACGTACCTTAAAACGTAAACCAACAAATTTTGAGGGGGGTTAAAAAAAAATTTCTGGGTCGATTCCAAAGGTTCATTATTGAAAATGATAAACCAAAATTGTTTATTATAATGATAATTTCTTCCAAATAAACTACTTGATTGTGAAGTAGATTTTGTAGATAGGTAGTACCTATGGTTGGTACCTAGGTATTTGTTCCGTGTCTGTCTGTGTGTGTGTGTGTGTCATGAAATTCTTGTAACAGGCATAACTACACAAAGTTATTTTCCGATTTCGGTGAAATTTTCAGGGACCATCCGGATTGGGGTGTAGATGGTCCCCAATGAAAATCATGGCCTCCAAATCAGAAGCACTCCGCGCATGCGTAAAACGCAAACGCAAACGTAAAATCCTTGTAACGTCTAAAACACCTTACATTTTTCAACCGAATTTGATGAAATTTTGTAGGATTTTTCTATTTGGCGTGTAGATGGTCCCGTACGAAAATCATTGCCTTAAAACTGATAGTAGCCACTGCGCATGCATAAACGAGTTTTTTGATTGCTGGCCTTTTTTACCCCAATTTTCGTTATATCCGATGAATAAACCAAAAAGTTTTTTTGCGAATCGCATTTAATTACTCGTAATTAAGGCTATTAATCTCCGAGATTCATATCGATACCTTAAAACACAAAGGCGCTATGTCCAAAAACGGAGTTTCGAGGAAAATGCAAAAGATGTTCGCAGCAGTGCAAAATTGCTAAAATAATGGCTTATTACACTAAAATCTTTAATTGCTTCAAGACATTTTCAAGCTATTCAAGAAGGTCAATAATAGTTTTGTTAAATTTGAAATTTTCTGAAATTAAAAAAAAAAAGAAGAAAAATTTGGAAGATGGATGGCCTTTGTGCTTTAAGGTATCGATACTATTGTATGCTTTCTGAAAATATTATCGGTAAGTAGACTATACCCAAGAGAGTTTTGTTAAGTTTCATTTTTTTAATCTTAATTTTCATGCTCATGTTGGCCAGCCATGTCAAAAAATGAAAAGATGGGTTTTTGAGTTTGATAACGGAATTGCATTGTAATATGTGCGTTAAATAAATAAAACACTTCTGAGAATGATAAAAAGTTTGCAATAGGTATTTACCTAATGGATCGCTGGAGGTTGAAGTTCTTACAAAACTGTTTGAAATGTTTTTTTTTTTTAGTTTCACCTCTGTTGTTCTAGTCAAGCTATATATAGTTTTTCTTACTGTTTTTACCTCAAAGAACCTTTGAAAAATGAACCAAAATCACTTTTCATCGTGAGTTGTATAGCCGAATTACGGCAGTGGGGGTATACGACTCGTTAACAGTCGATTGTTCCTTTCTTGCACATTATTTTTCATATACGGTATTCAATACATCATAATATTTTCAAATGCCTGCTGGTACCGCTTGAGCATGCTTACGAGTAGCTCTGGTAATCAATTTCAAAGATTCGAGCAATCAATGGCGGAAGACGTTTCAAGGACCAGCCTCCACGGGTGTCAACGGCTACAAAAGAAGAAACATGGCAGAGACGGTTTGACGTCAAAAGTGACGCGTGGGGTCTCGTTTTGCGGAAGCCGCGGCTTGTAATTGCACCCGACCGACAGGCAGGACTTCTACCTTCTTGACAGAAACCCGCATTATCTACTGTTTTCGATATTTCCAATACTTGATGACGTCTGCCGAGAGTGTAGGCCACTGAACACACCCCCTCGTCGGTATCCTGTGATTAGCCCCTGCTTTTGGGACCCACTGAAGTTCTAAGTACGAGAACCCTCTAATTTGGGTTGATTATTTTCAATCATGGACTCTTGGAATCGAAGATTTTTTTCCAACCCATTCACCAATCCAAAAATCAGAGGAATATTCCTACCTATTGAGATTATGTTTTTCACCCAACAGGTGTGTGACCCAACAAGATCATAAATATGTTCCCCGAAAGTAAAACAGTCTTGCTAATTTTTTCTTGTTAACACAAGTTCATCTCACTACTTCGCTAACTCATTTTGAATACAACAAAAATGGAAATAATTTAAAGAAAATAAAAGATGTCCTTTCCTGCTTAGATACCAGTAAAATGATCACGTCTGTTCAAAACTAATTTGGGAATATTATCCAAGAGAATGGGAGCCTTGGCAATTGTTTATTCTCATGAGTCGAAAATTCTTCACATTCCTTGAAAAATTTTCAAATAAATAGGAAAACCATGAAAAAAGTGCTAAATGCAAAGTTTCCTCAGTTTCTCTTCCCTGACTATTGACTAGGGGAGGTTACATTTTATCCAATTTTTGTTAGACATTTCATTACGAAATCTAAACATTGAACAACAATATACTAAACATGAATTGAGACAAATGTGATGTCAATTTATCAACAGGAAACGATGTATGTAATAATAGTACGCACCTAACCGTTATCTCTTCGTGTGAACTGTTTTCTGTTTTCATGATTTTGGTTTATTATTTTCAATAATGAACCTTTGGAATCGACCAAGAAAAATTTTTTTTTAACACCCCCTCAAAATTTGATGGTTTACGTTTCAAGGTACGTAGAATCCAAAAATCGAATAAAAACGCTGCAAATTATTACACAATGGTTTATTATTTTTATATAGATCACTCGTCTGCAAAGCCACCAACCATCCAATATAAAGAGAAGAAAAAAAATAAATTAAAAAAAAATAAAAATAAAAATAAAAAAATTAAAAAAATCAAAAAAAAAATCAAAATTACCAACTATTGATTGCATTTCGGTCAGCTCTAATTTTAACGGAGATTAGGCCTCTTTTGCGATTCACACTCGTGTTTTGATTTATATATATATATATTTCAATATAAACCCTTAAATTTTCGTAGGGAGCGAACGGTTTGTCCTACAGAGCTCCGCGTGGTCTCAAAAAATTCTAAAAATTCCATAGAATCTTAAATTGAAGGAAAAAAAATACCTTTATGTCGACATTTTTTGAGTTAGGGCGTTTTAAAAATTTCAAAATTGATTTTGGAACCCTTAGGAGTGACCTACATCAACAAAAAGCTTCGGGGCACAACTAGACCCCAAATGGAGCCTACATACCAAATTTCATCAAAATCGGTCAATGCTAAGTGGCAAAAGTGCCGCGTACGGCGTACGGCGGACGGACGGCCAAATTTTTATTCGATTTTTGGATTCTACGTACCTTGAAACGTAAACCATCAAATTTTGAGGGGGTGTTAAAATTTTTTTTTTCTTGGTCGATTCCAAAGGTTCATTATTGAAAATAATAAACCAAAATTTGGCCGTCCGTCCGCCGTCCGCCGTACGCGGCACTTTTGCCACTTAGCATTGACCGATTTTGATGAAATTTGGTATGTAGGCTCCATTTGGGGTCTAGTTGTGCCCCGAAGCTTTTGGTTGATGTAGATCACTTCTAAGGGTTCCAAAATCAATTTTGAAATTTTGAAAACGACCTAACTCAAAAAAGTGTGTTTTAAAGGTATTGTTTTTCCTTCAATTTAAAATTCTATAGAATTTTTAAAAATGTTTGAGATCACGCGGAGCTTTGTAGGACAAACCGTTCGCTCCCTAAGAAAATTTAAGGGTTTACATTGAAATATATATATATATATAAATCAAAACACGAGTGTGAATCGCAAAAGAGGCCTAATCTCCGTTCAAATTAGAGCTGACCGAAATGCGATCGATAGTTGGTGATTTTGATTTTTTTTTTTTTTTTGATTTTTTAATTTTTTTTATTTATTTTTTTTCCTTCAAATTGGATGGTTGGTGATTTTGTAGACGAGTGATCTATATAGAAAAATAATAAACCATTGTGTAATAATTTGCAGCGTTTTTACCTCAATGTTGACCCTATTTATCGTTGGATTATCGCATGAAAGGATTGCTAAGCTTTTCAAGAACAAATCTTACATGTGAGCACCATTGGAGAGTCTTACTAGCGGAAAAAGTCAGGTCAAGTTCAGTTCGAAATTTGAATTTTGAAGGAGTCATAGCCAACAACAGTAGGTGTCAAACCGAGGTTGGATCAAAACGTAAATTCAGTATATTTTCCTTTATTTGACGGGAGTTGGTGGTTGATAATAGTTATTTAAGCAACGCTCTTTCGATACAATAGGGTGTGCGCCAAAAAAATCAAGGCACACCCCCCATTAACCCTAATTGAACCATGGTATCACTAGTGTCACCGAAAACATCTCTGGATCTCCACACCTGTCCCAAAGTGTCACTAGAGTAACCAAAATGAAACGGGTGTTTTACTTTTCTATTTATTCGTTTATTTTGAATTTTTTTTTTTTTTTTTTTTTTGTTTTGGCTATTCAAAGTTTCAAAATAAAGTTATGACAAAAATTTCCTAAGAAATCGATAAACATTTTTTCCAAATTTTTGTCTATAACATCATTTTTTGACTTCTAATAACTTTAAAAAATGGTTTGAAAAATTCAGCTTAATCCGTTGATTCTTAAATTGCAATTTAAATCGAGTTACTCAGGTGACCCGTTAGGACAGATGTGAAATTCCTGAGATGTTCTCGATGACACTAGTGACACCATGGTCCAGTTAGGTTTAAAAAAAACATGGAGAAATCTCCATTTTGGAGCTCAGGATTCCGATTTTAAAACAAAGCGAACCTCAGTTCACAACACCAGTTCTATAGCAAGTCAAGGAACACCCGAAGGAGTCATATGGATATGACTCCTGGATCCAGCAGTAGGTGTCAAACCGAGGTTGGATCAAACCGTGAATTCAGTACGTTTTCCTTTGTTTTGACGAGAGTTGGTGATTGATAATCGTTATTTAGGTTAACATACGATAGAATTAACCCTAATTGGATCATGGCATCACTAGTGTCACCGAAAACATCACTGGATCTCCACACCTGTCCCATAGCGTCATTTGAGTAACCAAAAAGAAATTGGTGTTTTACTTTTTTATTTATTCATTTACATTGAATTTTTTGGGCTATTCAAAGTTTCAAAATAAAGTTATGACAAAAATTTCCTAAGAAATCAATGACAATTTTTTTCAAATTTTTGTCTATAACATCATTTTTTGATTTCTAATAACTAACAAAAAAAATGGTTCTAAAAATTCAGCTTAATCCATTGATTCTTAAATTGCAATTTAAATCGAGTTAATCTGGTAACACCTTAGGACAGCTGTGAAATTCCTCAGACATTCTCGGTGACACTAGTGACACCAAGGTCCAATTAGGGTTAAAAACGTGGAGAAATTTTCTTTTAGGAGCTCAGGATTCCGATTTTAAAACAAAGCGAACCTCAGATCACAACACCAGTTCCATAGCAAGTCAAGTCACATAATGCCAAGTTATCGGAGTCAGATTCACTCCCATTTTTCTTAGTTAGTAAGGGAAAACTAACTATTGGACAGGAAATTGCAAAACAGGAGGGCGAATATGAGACTGAGAGGTTTACTGAAAATCGAAAAACCAACTTATGTCTATCAATTTATGTGAATACTACGAGATACGAGTCCGGAAAGTCAAGAATGGTACTTTTTGAGGTTTTTAAAGTCTAAAATGGGTGAAAATCGGTTGAAATTTATCATTAAAAATTCGCTCAAACACACATGCTGCGTTACTGGCACGGGACCCTTGAAAGAGGGCTACCCTTCCTTTTCCTTTAGGTAGTTCAAAAATCTGTTGTTTTTTCGAATGTTTGAATAGTCCAAATAATTAAAATTAAAATATAATTCGGTAACTAGATGAAATATTATGTTATTTTGGTTCATTCTTGTCTAATCCATTTCCATCACACATACTCGTATTTTCGTTACATAAAATGATATTTTCCAAATCGTGCAATAGGGACTTGAAAAAAGGATACCCTGAAAAATTGAGAGATAAAAATTGCAAAAGTTGGGTTTTAAGAATTTGTAAAAGTATTTGCAAAAGGTCGCACATCGCAAATGTGCTCCGCGTATATTTATGAATGTTTTATGTGAATTTTATTGGGTTGAAAATCTCCCTTATCTCTCTCTCTCTTCATACTAACCAATGGGATGTGGGTTCCTCCCTCTCTCGGGGATGCCACCACCACGGTTCATGATGGCAATGACTGTGCGCGTGGGAAAACGTTTGCTTAAATAAACATTGATGGTACGTACCCCATTGCGCACAGCCACCGCCAACAATGTGCTTGTTGTTTTTCTTAAATTATGTTAACACATTCCCGGGCCACTGATGCGTTTTCGCATCGACTTTTTTTTAAATATTGAAAAATCTTCGTAGAAGAATTTTTTCTCGTTCATGCTGTTCCTATACTTGTCAAAAACAATTCTTCTACATTCGGAGCTCGATGCGACTTTGGAATTTGTTTGTTTGTTGAAAAGGAGGCCTTTTGGCCGAAAGCATGATTTTGGTGGCTCAAATTCGATCCTGGGCGATTGAGCATTCTGGGCCACGAGTCGGATAAATCACATCGATCTGGAAGACTGAGGCCTCTTAAATCCAATTAAAATGTAAAATTTGGAGAATTTTTGCTTTCAATTGGTGAGCAAATTATGCCTTATTTCGGCCGCCATCTTATAAAAGAGTTCATCCTCCTCTTTATTCTTTGTTATTTCCACCCTTGGCTTGAAATGGGTTAAATACCTACTTTCCATCGCGCTTGGTTTTATTCAATACGACATGTTTAATAAATTTAACTGCGAGATATTGCTTTTTTGAATCTCCTCAGTAAAAGTATGCTTCAGCCGATTCCACTTAAAATCAGTTCTTACATCAGTAGTTGAAGGACAAAATACAGATCTGACAACAAAAAAAACTTGTCCCGTTGCTTCACTCGAACACCCTGGCCTATTGTGTTTTATTACTCACCAAGTGTATTTAATTACTTTTCGATGGCTAATGAATGGCTCTCCTTGAAAGCTGGCTTGTTCATAAAACTCAGTTAAGTAGAAGACTGGTTTCGAATGTAGGTAGGCAATACGTCTAAATCAAATATTACGACCAACCAATGCGGGTTTTCTTTACAACTCACAGCTCCATAGATGTGTCACTTGAGAGAAAAGGAGGACTCCATCACCAGTTCACGAGTAGGTGGAGGGTTTATCCTGCCGTGCACGCCATCGCAACAGCGACTGCTGGACCTGTAAATAATGGGTTACGATTAAAATTCTGACATTTTAAATTCAATTATGAGATGCGTAAAGGATTAGCCCGGTACAACTATCAGTTCTATACTGCTAGATTTTAGGATTTGAAAATTGTCAGCCTATTTCATCTTCGAAGGACCAAAGTGCTCAGCAGGACAAACATCATTAAAAGCCAGTCAAATCTACACGAAAATCGTACAAGTTTGGTCTCATTTTCCTGTCTAACCAGTACAATGTACTGCTTTATTCGTACGTCTTTGATACCATGGAAGTGATGCTACCCACTACTTACAAGATTTTTATACAAAATTAATTTATTTGACTTTATTCAGGGTATACAATACAGCCATACTATATATATATATATTACACTCAACAAATTAGAATTTCGATAACTACTACACAGGGAGTAAGCCTAACTGCTCTGCCATACTGCACGAGTCAATTCTACAACTAATTTGCAACAAATAGTTCCTCGTAGAAATTTTGGTTTATGATTTTCAATAATGAACCTTTGGAATCGGCCAAGAAAGAAAAATTTCTAACACCCCCTCGAAATTTGATGGTTTACGTTTCAAGATACTTACGAGAATCCAAAAATCGAATAAAAATTTTGCCGTAGAATCCAAAAATCGAATAAAAATTTTGCCGTAGAATCCAAAAATCTAATAAAAATATTGCCATTCGTCCGCCGTACGCCGTGTGCCGTACGTGTGCCGTAAATATGGTATGTAGGCTCCATTTGGGGTCTAGTTGTGCCCCGAAGCTTTTGGTTGATGTAGGTCACTTCTAAAGGTTGAAAAATGAATTTTGAAAATTTTAAAACGCCCTAACTCAAATAATTTTGATATAAAGGTATTGTTTTTCCATCAATTTAAGATAGTATAGAATTTTAAGAATTTTTTGAGACCTCGCGGAGCCTTGTAGGACAAACCGTTCACTCCCTACGAGAATTTAAAGGTTGGACGTACGATAAATCAGAAACACGAGTGTGAATCGCAAAAGAGGCCTAATCTCCGTTCAAATTATAGCTGACCGAAATGCGATCGATGTTTGGTGCCTTTGCAGACGAGTGATCTATAGAAAAATCGTAAACCATCGTGTAATAATTTGCAGCATTTTTTAGATGCTACCTTTTCGAATTATTTAAATTTCATTTTTATCCGTGATTTTGACCTTACGTCATTGAATTGGACATAACGACTTTAATTGGCTGTGATAATTACAATTTGAAGATACCGTTGGAAAGAGCATTACATTTCCTACCGGTTAGACTCCTTACTTTAGTTTAGTCAAGGTTTAAGACATGAAAAAGGCCTCTGAAAAGTAAAATTTACGTAATTTGGGAAACACCTAATTTTTTCCATCGCAAATAGAACAACGAGTACTAGTATTTGTTCAAGATGCAAGTACGGTAAAAACTGCGCCAAAATCTCAGCTTTCCAACAGTATAATCATTTTCATTTTTAAAAAGTGGGTCTTCTCATGAAACTTTGTGTTTGAACGCGGAAAAACGTGAATTTTTTCAACAAAATCAGCGCTCTGGCTCAGACGATCTGATTGGTGGGAGGGCGCCGCAGTAGACAGCGAGGCCTCCAAAAACAGGAGGCTGATTTCGTGTTAACAATTTACGTTTTTTCCTCGATTAAATACAAGTTTCTGTAATAAAAATTTAAAATAAAAATGACTAAACCGTTGGAAAGCTGAGATTTTGGCGCAGTTTTTACCGTTCTTGCATCTTGAACAAATACTGGTTCTTGCAGTTCAATGGGGGGTGAGCCTGACTTTCACTTGACTTTACTCTAGAGGAACTACCACTTCAAAAGCTAGTTTTCACCTCCGATTGTTCGAAAAAGTCGAGATTGAACGTTGAAATCTTCGAAACTTGTTGGTTTACTCGAGAAACGACCACTTCAATCGCTAGTTTTAAGCAAACTGATTTGTTTTGAGAAATAATTTAATTAATATAAAACAAATACTATATTATTTTGAGTTTGCGAATAATATAAATGATAGTATTTTTTCTAAATTTTTGTTTTTTATTTCCCCCTCTTCTCTTTTTGCAAGAATAACTGTACGTGATGAAGAAAAATGGCGGTCATTTTTTGGATTCAGCACATCGAAAAACATAAAATTTAGCTAAAAGATTCTATGCAGCTGATCAAAAAAAATTTCTTTGCAGACCTGTGTGTTTAAGATCTTTTGCGACGCTCCAGTTTTGGCCAGAATATCAGCCTTTTCGTTGTATTGTTTCCATACTTGATTCATTGTACTTGCAAGATTACTTGATGGCCTATATAAGAATGAGCCCAACTCGTTGGTTCTCCCCAAATTTGTCAACAGACAAACAAGAACTAGACAATCAACGATTCCCGTCACACATCCGTCCTTGCTCCGGCTGGAAAACGAGCCCGAGGAATGGAACTGAAGAAAAGAGAAAAAAACTGGTTTCACGTGATTTATAACGATAGTTGGAACTATATCTGAGTCTGCAGTCTAGAGTTGACGATTCGGAACAACAACACCAATAAGTAGGTAGGTAGTTTATTGAATGGGAGTGCGACGGCCGCTGATTTGCAACCATTAGAGAATGCAGACCCATAAAGACTCGACGAAAACCGATGCGAGGTCTGGTAGAAGGCATTTTTCAAGGGAATTCGATCGAACGGATTTTTTTTCTCTTTTTAGTCGTTTACCGTGTGAACGAAGCTGTGTGGCTCTTATTGGTTGTTTTTTGATGTTGTTGTTTAATTCCTGAACGAGGGAACCCTCGGAAGCAGCATTAATTTGCTTTTTTTTCCTCCGTACGCGTAGTAGGTAGGTTTCGATCGGAGGAGTTACCGAGTAAACGACGGGAGAACTTGCGCAAAGCTCCCTCGTATCCATAACACGGTTGTATAGATGATCCGATGCTTAGTGGATAATTTCAGAATTCAAATTTCCGAGTACCTACCTACCACCACACTTCACATTTCAGGTGATTCAAATCACATGACGATGACATTCATAGGGAACCATCAAGAGTCCCAACCCTACAACCACTGAATATTTCATTGAAATCGCATGCAAAATGTTAAAGCAGAGGCGGATGGCTACTATTCATCCGGGAGCAATAGTAGCGTCTGAGTTTGAGCAAACATATAACCCTTGTAACAGCCATAACTTCTATATTTGGGGTCTAGTTGTGCCCCGAAGATTTTGGTTGATGTAGGTAACTTTTAAGGGTTGAAAAATAAGGTTTGAAATTTTGAAAACGCCCTAACTCAAAAAATTGCCCTTTATATCATGAAGGTATTGTTTTTCCATCAATTTTATACAGCAGAATTTAAGTGTTGGACGTACGATAAATCAGAAACACGAGTGTGAATCGCAAAAGAGGCCTAATCTCTGTACAAATGTTAGCTGACCGAAATGCGATCGACGTTTTTCTTCAAGTTGGTTGGCGGTAACAATGGCAAAGCCGTGTTCTTTGCTGACGAGTGATCTATGTATTCAAAAAAATAAACCTTTGTGTAATAAATTGCAGCGATTTAAGATTCTAGAATTTCAAGTCAAATACTATAGTAAGGCCATAGAGCAACGTTTAACACCAGGAATACCCAAGGGAAAAAACGTCTCCCAAGTGGGTGTGGCATATAGCTTCCTCGTATCCATAACCTTGTATAGAATATCCAATTGTATAGATTGTATAGGTGATCCAATGCATTGAATTTGATCTCAAAACATCTATCTCTTCAAGTACCTTCCACTACCCTCATAGGGGACTCTACATGTCAACCGGCACAATCTCTGACTATTGTTGGAAAATGTAGAAGTTATGGCTGTAACAAGGAAATGTACTTTTGCACATGCGCAGTGACTACTATCAGTCTGGGGGCGATGATTTTTATAGGGAATTATCTACATGCCAACTAAAAAAAAAAAAAAAAAATTTCGTTGAAATCGGATGAGAATTGTAGAAGTTATGGCTGTGGCAAGGATTTCACATTTTCGCATGCGCAGCGGCTACTATCAATCCGGGGGCGATGCTTTTTGTAGGGAACCATCTACACGCCAACCCGCACAATCCCTGAAAATTACATCGAAATCTGATGTGAATTATAGAAGTTATGGCTGTGGCAAGGATGTCATGACAGACAGACAGACAGTCATGGAACCAACATTGTTCTGGAAGGTCTGAAACGTAAAACAAGAGTGTATTTTGATTTTGGAGAACATTTTATTTCAACCTTGAAAATTGGAAACAAAGCTTCCGCTTCCTTGGTAGACTCGAAAGCAAAAACCTCGAAAATCAAGGGAGGCTGAGGGCCGGCGGCTACGTCACAAGACTCGGTTTGGGCAGTTTCTTCTTCTCCCATAATGAGTTTTCACTTGACCTTTACTTTAATGACGACTGAATACACTTGAATGAACACTGTCTCACGTTTATTCTTTGTTTAGATAACCTTCCCACAGACAACCCCAGAAAGAAGGGGTCAAAGCGGGAACAGGATCACCGAGCATTGGAATCAGATTGGTTAGGCAGGCAGATACATCACAACATGGCTGCCTCCGTACAGATTGCCGCTTCATTTCAAATTTCCATCTCCAAATTCTCTAATTTTTTTGGATGCTTTTCGAGCAGCGCACTACGGTTTTCTTCCATATCATAAAACCCTCTTTCGAAAAAAATTTTAATGTAAGGCAAATTCTTGATGAAATCAGTGATAGTATGGGTGAGACTCTTGATTGTTCCCTATGATACCCGATGAATTATAGAAATACACCATTGAATTCTATCTCAAAACTGAACTTTTATTCAAAAACGAATTATTGTTAATGACAACTCTTCATATGGATAATACTAATTAATCTTGGATCCTACACTTTTCCTCTCCTTCTTCATCAGCTCCAACCAGCCGGTCCGCATGTTTCCTCTTCAGCATGTCTTCTATCAAGACTTCATGGGAGTACGGCCCATTCCGTTTCTTCACAGCCCCCCTTTCCACCCATACTCTCGTTCATTCTTAACCCATACCATCTCCCCTTCTTCAAATTCTCTGCCCTTCTTCCGATCCTCAATTTGTCCTGCTTGTTGTTTCCACAGCTTTCTTTCTAATTGTTTTCTCATGTTTGGCTTAATATTATTTAGGATGGTAGGAAGTCTTCTCCCAAAGAACAACTCTGCTGGTGCCCTACCTGTTGTCTTCTGTGGAGAGTTCCTATAACTGAATAACACATTTTGTAAAGCTAACACTTGTGATGCTGGGCATTTAGTTTCCTTTTCATGAGACAACCCACATTTAAAACATTCATATTTGTCTTCTTTCCACTTCCTTGTACTTTTCTCGCTTTCTTTACCAACTTTACTCACCTTTTTTGCTTCTGATATTTTTTCCTGCAATTTTTTCCGTGCTCTACTCATAGATTCAGCTAAGTCAAATAGCTGTTGCAGTTGTACTTCTGATTCACCTGGATTTTCTCCTCCTGGCCATCTCTCTCTTATTTCTACTTCAAATTCTGGAAATCGAATACCTCCTGCAAATCTATCTCTTACTCTTTCCTCAAAGTTCCTTCCATAGTTGCACAACACTGCTAATTCCTTAATTCTGGTCACGAAACTAGCAAATGTGTCATCCTGCTCCCTTAAACACTGTTCAAACTCTAACCTTGCCGAAAATACTGTCTTTTTTGGCTTGACAATACTTCGAAAAGCTTTTAACAAATCTTCAAAACTCACATTACAAGCTTTAGCTGGGAGTAAAAAATTTGTTACTTTCTTTAACGGAGTAGATCTTACGTATGCAAGCAAAAGGTCTCTGCGTGCATCGGTGGCCTGTGGTGTATTGCCACCTAGTCCTTTCACTTTACATAATAATATAAATTGGGATTCATAGCCATTCCAATTCTCTGCCTCATCAAAAGATGGTGCAGAAAATCGCGCAACCATCTTCTCCAATTCTTTATTGTATTGGTTACCTCCTCCGTTGATGCCAGTGCTCCTACTACTTTCTCCTCTATGTTCTGCTGCGTCTCGGGTTCCTCTCCTAGTTATTTTGTCGCCAGTGATGAATTATAGAAATACACCATTGAATTCTATCAAAAAACTGATCTTTTATTCATTAAAAAATTATTGTTAAGGACAACTCATCATATGGATAATAATAATTAATCTTGGATCCTACAATACCCATCACGTTCAGTTAAACGATAATGTGCGTGCGACAACGGAAATACTTAATAAGCATAATGTCTGCTGTTATCATTCGATGTTGATGGGATTTCAGTTGTGCCGTTGAGACTCAAAATGGTTCCATATGAATGTTGTCGTCATGTGATCATCAAATATGGAGGGTAATAGCTGGTAAGTACTTGAAGTTTGGAGTTTTGATATAATCCATTAAGCATCGGAAATTAACCTTGTACAACCAGTACAAGGCAGTTGTGGGGCTGCACTGCTCAAAGTAACCGAGATATAATACAGCGGTTTCAAAACAATGTGCTGCGATGTTGCGTCAGTGCGTACGGGTACATCAGAAAAGTCCGACTGCACACAGAACTTGGCATTCCAACCATAAACGAAGTCATCAAGAAGCAAGCCATAACCCATCACAAGAGGCTACAATCGCACGTCAGTGAAGAAGCAGTACAGTTGCTCGACGTTGACGACCTATTCAGACGCCTCAAGAGAACCAATCAATTTTGTCGATTTCGACCATTTTGTGAATTTTCTCGTGTATTCTTAACGTTAAAGACTTACAACTCACGCCTTCAACGTATATAGGTATCCCAATCAAATTACTTAACGATGTCTGATACTCGGCTTTGGTTCAATTCAATGATTTTTTTTACAAAATTGGGACTACAGCCAAAACATTGAATTTATGTCAGTATTTTTTCTTCTATTTTTGTATAAAAAGCGTATGTATCTAGTCAAATAAAAATTTACCTAATAAAAGAGTTTTTTTTTAGAGTTAGATTGTAGTGTCTGTTTCTGGACCTGGAGGGCGTCTGATACTGGCCCCATTCAAATTTCTCCGTGTCTGACACTGGTTTCTGGAAAAACTATGTTAAATTCGAACAACTTAAGGCTCCTTCGAGGCTTTCCCCCATGACCTAAGGAAGTAAACGAGACGGTTCGGGTGCGTCGAATGTCACTCTAGCTTTCAAATGAAGAGAGACTTAGTGAAGTATCTAAGTAGTTCTTGTAATTTAATAATGTATTTATATCAAACGAATGTTGCTAACAAGTATAACTTGGTGCAATAAATTATTTTATGAGAAAAACAATTATGCATCGGATCCTCTACTTATTCAATCGAATTATAGATACGAGGAAGCTGTGTGCCACACCCACTTGGCCGACTTCCTTTCATTCAACTCTGTACATTACAAAATGCATAATTGCACCGAATGTTCGTTTATAGAACCCATACTGGATTCAAGTGTAACATCAGGCGATTGTACAGCTTGTCATGTAACAGTCGATATTTCTTTATATCAACTCTGATCCCGTATAAAGACATGACGTCTCCCGCACCTAATCAAAACTGACTTAGACCTCGCCGATAAACCGAGAATTCTCCGAGCCGATATCAGAGGGCCTTTGCGATTTATTTCCGTCGAAAATCCTTGGTGAATCCGATAAGAACTTGCGCACGTTGACAAAGTGTCTCCTCAGGCGTCATCGAGCTCACGTAATAGCGTGATATCGCGTAATAGCTCTGCGGTTACAATGATGATACGCTGCATCATCGAAAGATGTCTTCTTATTCACTTCCGACAGTTACCATCTAAGAACCAAACTTTCTATTTTGAAAGGACGAAATCGATTCGGTATATTGGTTCATTTTTCCTACTTTCAAGGTGTTGATGTCAACAACCACGTCTGATAAAGAGCCTCTTGCATCCAAAAGATTCTACAACTACAAGTAATTTACTATAGAGGTTCCCTAAGATATGGTTCCATGAATTTCTTGTGTTGGTCTGAACGAACAACCCAAGATCAAGATTTTATGTAGGCATTTACCACGACTAATATAAGGTAAACGACACAGCTAGAATATAATGTATTGTAATGAATCACCTCCAGCAGTGTTTTGGTTTAATATTTATGGCTGTTAATTGTTGATTTTGACGGATTTTGGTTTATTATTTTCAATAATGAACCTTTGGAATCGACCAAGAAAAAAAATTTTCAACAGCCCCTAAAAGTTTGTTGGTTTAGGTTTCAAGGTACGTAGAATCCGAAAATCGAATAAAAATTGGTACTTTTCCGTTATACCCCCCCCCCCCCCCAGTCTGTTTCGCGACTTTTTCACGCCCGCCCGATGTTTCTAGACACCGGTAATGATTCCTTTTCACATTTTAATAAATTAATATACGCTCAGTTTGAGGGAGTAAAGAGACATCGGTGAATTCTTGGAAAAACAAGGGGGTAAAGTCATGACAACGGGCCCTGTGCGCCTGCTTGGGTCCAATACCTTCCCGATGAAATACCAAACAGCTAATTCATTACTCGATACCTATTTGTGCGAATTTATGTGGAGGCAATCAAACCACAACCACGTCAATTTGTTTCAACAAATCCTCAACAACATTGGCAACTTCTAAAGACTCGGTAATTTTTGTTTTCCTTCTTTTTTAAAATATTATAATTTCTTCCCACAGCTTGAAATTGTGACGAATTCGACGTAAATATGTATTGTAAGACGGAATGCCTAGAAACACCGGGCGGGCCTGTTGAAGACAGTCTGTGGGGGGGGGGGGGGGGTAGGCTCCATTTGGGGTCTAGTTGTGCCCCGAATATTTTGGTTGATGTAGGTCACTTCTAAGGGTTGAAAAATGAGGTTTGAAATTTTGAAAAACGCCCTAACTCAGAAAATTTTGATATAAAGGTATTGTTTTTTCAATTTGAGAGAGTATAGAAATCTTATATTTTTTGAGACCACGCGGAGCTCTGTAGGACAAACCGTTCGCTCCCTACGAGAATTTAATGGTTGGACGTACGATAAATCAGAAACACGAGTGTGAATCGCAAAAGAGGCCGAATCTCCGTTCAAATGTTAGCTGACCGAAATGCAATCGTTGTTTTTCTTCAAGTTGGTTGGTGGTAACAATGGAAAAGCCGTGTTCTTTGCAGACGAGTGATCTATACAAAAAAATAACAAACCTTTGTGTAATATTAATGTCATTAGTATGTAAAGGTTAAAAATAGTGTACCAACGAGACTTATTACCTGTTTCGGTAAACATTTTTCCTGGTGCTCGTGATCTGATTCATTTCCCCAATTACTATGTTTTCTGTACGAAGAAACACAGCATTTCATTATAAATAACACATTTTGCAGGTCTTATCGTCATAACGAAATGGGTTAATCCTACTAAGTTCTGGTATTGTAAGAAACTAATTGACAGGTGGTACCCATTAGTCTTATAAGCCCGCTGATATCACACTACGTCGCCTTAATCATTTGGTTAATTATATGATTAACTGTCTAAATGAAAATAAACGTAATCTTTCTTTTTTCTTCTTAGATACCGAAATTAAAATAATGGTTGTTTTCACCTATATAATATGTATAATTAAAGTATATTTGTACCCAACTATACAAGTCAATAAGAATACCAAACAAAACAATTTTGTATACTGAAAGAGATGATACTCGCAGTCCGAGGAAAAAACTAACGAAAGCAAACGAGAATATCGTCAAAACTAAATCCTTGATTTTTCATTATTTTTTCCTTCCAAATTTAAATATCCTTCAAAGTACGAGTCACTGACCTCAACGCATTTGTCCCATCTTTAGTTCCTTCTTCATTTTTTGTTTCAACTCTCTCATGTAGCTTCCATATCTTTTTAGTTTATTGTTTTCAATAACGAACCTTTGAAACCGACCGAGACAAAAAAAAAATCACCCGTCCCCCTCTCCAATCAAAATTAGACAGTTTACGAAAGGTGCGTAGAATCCAAAAATCAAATGAAATATTTTCCCGATCGATAATAAAGATAATTACTTACCTAATTAATATGCTCCTCAATTAAATGCTCCAAGACTTTTATTTGTCAATTTAAAATAGTGTTCAATTTTGGTTATCATTTTCAATAATGAACCTTTGGATTCGACCAACAAAAAAATTTGTAGGTATCTATCCTCGCACCACAAAATTTTTTTGTTTACGTTTCAAGGTTTGTAGATTGTAGAGTGTAGCTGAATCCGCGGATCAGGGCGATGGAAGCCCAAAGCGCTGAAGCCTATGGCCAATTGTAGTGGCTACGTAGAATCCGAAAATGGACCGATTTTGATGAAATTTGGTTTATAAGCTCCATTGGAGGTTTTGAAAGGTCAACCGAAGCTTTTGTTTGACGTCAGTCGCTTCTAAGGGTTGAAAAATAAGGGCTGAAATTATCAAAACGTCCTAGCTCAAACATTTTCGATATAAAGTGCGATATCCCTTTGGGTATCCACTTATAAGTTATTTAAATTATTATAACCTTAGAAAGCAGAAGTCATTAAGTATACGTAAGAATCAAGACTTAACTCTGTTACACATAAATTGTTATAATATAACAATTTATTACATTATTATTATATAACAATTTAGCATAATATAAATATATTATATTATATGCTACTTTTATTACACATACATGTTGTCTGTTGTCTTGGTAACAGGTAAACGAATATGAGTTTGTCTAGACAACGTCATATTACAACCTACGTGACTGTAGGTTTTTCGTTAACTACGAGTATTAAGGGGGTCTCAGTTGGTCGCCGTTCGTCCCTCGTTCCGGGTTAGTATTCCCCTAAATTACAGGCCCTCAAACTTTAAAAATTGTATCTTAATTTGAAATTTTAAAGGATTTTTGAAATCATTAGTGAAATAGAAAGCCGGCGAAAAATGGGGAAAACTACAGTTAGATTCCTCCCATTTTTCGGCAGAAATTATTGTTCGATTTTGATGATTCCATTAAACACCAGCTTTTGGGAAACTTGGATACAGAACAATAATTCTACAAGAATATAAAGATGTGTCACAGCTTGGAGAGCATAATAACTTCTAATAATGAAGAAGATAACTTAAATACACTAGTGGGTATCTTTGGTGATCATCATACAGTCATCTCCAAAGATACCCACTGGTGTATTTAAGTTATGTACTTCATTATTAGAAGTTATTTTGCTCTCCAAGCTGTGATACATCTTTACATTCTTGTAGAATTATTGTTCTGTATCCAAGTTGCTACTTCGTCTTTACATAAGAAAACTTAGCCCTCTGGTAAACAATATTTTTTTCTTGAAATCTGGTTAGCTTCCAAAAGCTGCTAGTTCGTTGTTATATAAAAAACTTCGTCCTTTGAAAAGGATGATATCCTTTTTCAAAGGACGAAGTTTTTTATATAACAACGAACTAGCAGCTTTTGGAAGCTAACCAGATTTCAAGAAAAAAATATTGTTTACCAGAGGGCTAAGTTTTCTTATGTAAAGACGAAGTAGCAGCTCTTGGAAGCTATCTAGGTCTCAAGAAAAAATATTGTTTACCAGAGGGCTAAGTTTTCTTATGTAAAGACGAAGTAGCAGCTCTTGGAAGCTATCTAGGTCTCTTATTAGATAACTTAAATACACTAGTGGGTATCTTTGGAGATCATCATACAGTCATCTCCAAAGATACCCACTAGTGTATTTAAGTTATGTACTTCATTATTAGAAGTTATTTTGCTCTCCAAGCTGTGATACATCTTTACATTCTTGTAGAATTATTGTTCTGTATCCAAGTTGCTACTTCGTCTTTACATAAGAAAACTTAGCCCTCTGGTAAACAATATTTTTTTCTTGAAATCTGGTTAGCTTCCAAAAGCTGCTAGTTCGTTGTTATATAAAAAACATCGTCCTTTGAAAAGGATGATATCCTTTTTCAAAGGACGAAGTTTTTTATATAACAACGAACTAGCAGCTTTTGGAAGCTAACCAGATTTCAAGAAAAAAATATTGTTTACCAGAGGGCTAAGTTTTCTTATGTAAAGACGAAGTAGCAGCTCTTGGAAGCTATCTAGGTCTCAAGAAAAAATATTGTTTACCAGAGGGCTAAAATTCTTATGTAAAGACGAAGTAGCAGCTTTTGGAAGCTATCTAGGTCTCAAGAAAAAATATTGTTTACCAGAGGGCTAAGTTTTCTTATGTAAAGACGAAGTAGCAGCTCTTGGAAGCTATCTAGGTCTCAAGAAAAAATATTGTTTACCAGAGGGCTAAGTTTTCTTATGTAAAGACAAAGTAGCAGCTTTTGGAAGCTATCTAGGTCTCAAGAAAAAATATTGTTTACCAGAGGGCTAAGTTTTCTTATGTAAAGACGAAGTAGCAGCTCTTGGAAGCTATCTAGGTCTCAATAAAAAATATTGTTTACCAGAGGGCTAAGTTTTCTTATGTAAAGACGAAGTAGCAGCTCTTGGAAGCTATCTAGGTCTCAAGAAAAAATATTGTTTACCAGAGGGCTAAGTTTTCTTATCTAAAGACGAAGTAGCAGCTCTTGGAAGCTATCTAGGTCTCAAGAAAAAATATTGTTTACCAGAGGGCTAAGTTTTCTTATGTAAAGACGAAGTAGCAGCTCTTGGAAGCTATCTAGGTCTCAAGAAAAAATATTGTTTACCAGAGGGCTAAGTTTTCTTATGTAAAGACGAAGTAGCAGCTCTTGGAAGCTATCTAGGTCTCAAGAAAAAATATTGTTTATCAGAGGGCTAATTTTTCTTATGTAAAGACGAAGTAGCAGCTCTTGGAAGCTATCTAGGTCTCAAGAAAAAATATTGTTTATCAGAGGGCTAATTTTTCTTATGTAAAGACGAAGTAGCAGCTCTTGGAAGCTATCTAGGTCTCAAGGAAAAATACTGTTTATCACAGGGCTAAGTTTTCTTATGTAAAGACGAAGTAGCAGCTTTTGGAAGCTATCCAGGTCTCTAGAAGAAAATATCGTTTGCGGAAGGGCGAAGATTTCTTACATATAGACGAAGTAGGAGCTTTTGGAAGCTATCTACGTCTCAACAAAAAATATTGTTTACGAAAGGGCGAAGTTTCTGAAAATGAATAAAGGTGATTTACCAATGGTGTGAAACGAACTGCCAAGAAGAGACTAGTGTATTTAAGTTATGTACTTCATTATTAGAAGTTATTTTGCTCTCCAAGCTGTGATACATCTTTTCATTCTTGTAGAATTATTGTTCTGTATCCAAGTTGCTACTTCGTCTTTACATAAGAAAACTTAGCCCTCTGGTAAACAATATTTTTTTCTTGAAATCTGGTTAGCTTCCAAAAGCTGCTAGTTCGTTGTTATATAAAAAACTTCGTCCTTTGAAAAGGATGATATCCTTTTTCAAAGGACGAAGTTTTTTATATAACAACGAACTAGCAGCTTTTGGAAGCTAACCAGATTTCAAGAAAAAAATATTTTTTACCAGAGGGCTAAGTTTTCTTATGTAAAGACGAAGTAGCAGCTCTTGGAAGCTATCTAGGTCTCAAGAAAAAATATTGTTTACCAGAGGGCTAAGTTTTCTTATGTAAAGACGAAGTAGCAGCTCTTGGAAGCTATCTAGGTCTCAAGAAAAAATATTGTTTACCAGAGGGCTAAGTTTTCTTATGTAAAGACGAAGTAGCAGCTCTTGGTAGCTATCTAGGTCTCAAGAAAAAATATTGTTTATCAGAGGGCTAATTTTTCTTATGTAAAGACGAAGTAGCAGCTTTTGGAAGCTATCTAGGTCTCAAGAAAAAATATTGTTTACCAGAGGACTATTTTTTCTTATGTAAAGACGAAGTAGCAGCTCTTGGAAGCTATCTAGGTCTCAAGGAAAAATACTGTTTATCACAGGGCTAAGTTTTCTTATGTAAAGACGAAGTAGCAGCTTTTGGAAGCTATCCAGGTCTTTAGAAGAAAATATCGTTTACGGAAGGGCGAAGTTTCTGAAAATGAATAAAGGTGATTTACCAATGGTGTGAAACGAACTGCCAAGAAGAGACATCGGTGATAACTTTGACACTTCACTTGGGAAAATCACTCTACACTTTCGGTTGACGTTTGTCGTAGCGGCCACGACTCGTTGGAAGCTCGATAAGAGTTTACCGACACGAGGAAACACGCGCGAATGAACTTGTTCGCGAACTCCTGGGAAACGCGATTTCGGGTGAATTGGGAAGTTCCGAACGGCGGATTCGCCTGGTTTCGACCGGTGGCGCGAATGTTCGGCGGCACTCAACGAATTCGGCGAACGGATTTCCTAACGAACGAGCGAATCGGCGGACGGTCGAGCACTGGCGGCCTCAGTACGACTTTCCTCCGGCTGATAACCCACTCCCGCGAGCGGCAGGGCGTCCTTGGCTCTACATACACAGACACACGCGCGTCACTATATACACGTCCATATACACGGAGGATATATATTTGAACACACACACGCGCGTAGGTCTACATACCTGCTCGCGACCTGCTCGCGGGGCGATCGCAATTAACGCATTGGGACTCGACGCCCTTCGCCGTGAAATGGACAGGTAACGAGGGAGGGTTGTCGGGGTTTTATCGACACTTTAATTTATTTTATCATAATTCCCGATCGATCGAAAAAGTGGTGAATTCTAACCGTGGAGCACACATGACGTAATGCGCCAGTTTCTCTTCCTCATTACCGAAGGTAGGGAAGCCTTGTATTCGCGAAGCAGGTAGAAAAATATCTTGTCCTCCAAAATTTGGAATTTCCCCTCGCGTTTCACAATTGAGAGCATTTTGAAAAATTTTGCTTCCCTTCATCGTCAGTCTGCTAATCAGGGATTGTTTCATGAACAACATAAGGATTGAAATAGATTATTTTGACATTTTCATGTCTTTCATATGGCACATAAAAAAAAAATCGTCACGAAATTTGATGCGACGAAATTTGTTGCAACGAAATTTGTTGCAACGAAATTTGCTAACGAAATTTGTCCCAAGTCGCCACAATGATGATTATGACCATCAGAAGTGAAGTTGTTAGGTACTTTACAGTTAGGTAGGTACTTTACAGTTTGATATTACCAGATCAGCTGAGTCGAAAATTGAGCTCCCAGATCAGCTGAGTCGAAAATCGAGCTCCCAGATCAGCTGAGTCGAAAATCGAGCTCCCAGATCAGCTGAGTCGAAAATCGAGCTCCCAGATCAGCTGAGTCAAAAATCGAGCTCCCAGATCAGCTGAGTCGAAAATCGAGCTCCCAGATCAGCTGAGTCGAAAATCGAGCCCCCAGATCAGCATGAAAATGTTTCAATGTGTTGCAGACTCGTATGCAAGCGTTTTTCAAGATGATCCATATAAATATCCGCAAGCAAAGGAGACAGCGGTGAACCCATGGCTACCCCTGGCTGAGTTTTTATTTATTGAATGTGGTTTTTGATTTTTTTGGTTTATTATTTTCAATAATAAGCCTTTGGAATCGAGCAAGAAAAAAAAAATTTTAACCCCCCCTCAAAATTTGATGTTTTACGTTTCAAGGTACGTAGAATACGAAAATCGAATAAAAAAATTTCCGTCCGTCCGCCGTACGCCGTACGCCGTACGCCGTACGCCGTACGCCGTACGCCGTACGCCGTACGCGGCACTTTTCTTAGTTACCATGGACCGATTTCGATGAAATTTGGTATATGGGCTCCATTTGGGGTCTAGTTGTGCGCCGAAGCTTTTGGTTGATGTAGGTCACTTCTAAGGGGTGAAAATTAAGGGTCGAAATTTTCAAGAGTGCCCTAGCTCGAAAACTCTCGAAATAAAGGTATCGTTTTTTCACTAATTTTAAATAGTACTGAATTTTTAAAAATTTTTGAGACCACCCGGAGCTCTGTAGGGCAAACCGTTCGGTCCCTACGAGTACTTGAAGCTTTTCCTTCGATAAAACAGAATCATGAGTGTGAATCGCAAAATAGGTCTAATCTCCGTTGAAATTTTTTCTGATTAAAATGCGATCGCTGTTCATTTCTTCGATTTGTATACAGTTTTGCCTTCTGCGTAACCAACCAGTAATCAAATTTCCATAATCAAAAGTCAATGGAGAATACTGAAGGCGCCTGAGTGGTCACTGATCAGCTGAGTGAGCTCCAAGGCCATTTCCTCTCCTGTTCAACGCAGGAACCTGAAATTTGAGAGGGCGGGTCAATTGAGAATGCTGAAGGAGCCTGAGTGGTCACTGATCAGCTGAGTGAGCTCCAAGGCCATTTCCTCTCCTGTTGAACGCAGGAACCTGAAATTTGAGAGGGCGGGTCAATTGAGAATGCTGAAGGCGCCTGAGTGGTCACTGATCAGCTGAGTTAGCTCCAAGGCCATTTCCTCTCCTGTTGA
Organism: Apolygus lucorum; assembly: GCA_009739505.2. NCBI lineage: Eukaryota > Metazoa > Arthropoda > Insecta > Hemiptera > Miridae > Apolygus > Apolygus lucorum. The sequence goes on along the minus strand of CM019183.2, from coordinate 57,243,316 downwards.
ACGCAGGAACCTGAAATTTGAGAGGGCGGGTCAATGGAGAATGCTGAAGGCGCATGAGTGGTCACTGATCAGCTGAGTGAGCTCCAAAGCCATATCCTCTCCTGTTGAACGCAGGAACCTGAAATTTGAGAGGGCGGGTCAATGGAGAATGCTGAAGGCGCATGAGTGGTCACTGATCAGCTGAGTGAGCTCCAAGGCCATTTTCTCTCCTGTTGAACGCAGGAAGCTGAAATTTTAGAGGGCGGGTCAATGGAGAATGCTGGAGGTGCCTGAGTGGTCACTGATCAGCTGAGTGAGCTCCAAGGCCATTTCCTCTCCTGTTGAACGCAGGAACCTGAAATTTTAGAGGGCGGGTCAATGGAGAATGTTGAAGGTGCCTGAGTGGTCACTGATCAGCTGAGTGAGCTCCAAGGCCATTTCCTCTCCTGTTGATCGCAGGAAGCTGAAATTTGAGAGGGAAGGTCAAGGGAGAATACAGATGGTGGTAGGTGCTATTGATGGAGAACCAGTGATCTATACAGAAGGGTGATCTATACAGAAAATAATAAACCTTTGAGCAATGATTTGCAGCGTTTTTTTTGTTTCATTCTATATTAATTATTATTGTTCCTCTCTTGCATTATTTTGGTTTATTATTTTCAATAAAAAACTTTTGGAACCTTCCAAGAAATTAATTTTTTTATCCCCTCTCAAAATTTGTCACGTAAAACCCAAAAATCGAATAAAAATTTGGCCCTCCGTCCGCCTAATGCGTCACTTTCCTTAGTTCCCATGGACCTATTTATTTATTTATATTACTATTTATTTCCGTCCAAAATCACAGAAAAAGATACAAATGAATAACATAATGTATAAATATTCTAATACATAATTACTAAACATAAAATAACAATTGGCTTTTGACTTAGAGTTCCATCACCTAAAATTATGGAAATTAATTCTCCATATGGGCACCAGCCCGTGGCGGAGAATGAGTATAGGTTTTTACTGTATTTATTTACTTTTCTCTAAGTAAACTTTATTTGTTATGTTTCTTTATTTTGGCTTACTGTCTGCATGCCTACTGGTCAAAAACGCTGCAAATCATTGCTCAAAGGTTTATTATTTTCTGTATAGATCATCCTTCTGTATAGATCACTGGTTCTCCATCAATAGCACCTACCACCATCTGTATTCTCCCTTGACCTTCCCTCTCAAATTTCAGCTCCTGCGTTCAATAGGATTGAAAATGGCTTCGGAGCTCACTGAGCTGATCAGTGATCAGAAGAGTGAAGAAGATCTCCTCGAATGCTGGAGACGCCTGGAAGAGCACTTCCATTCAATAGGATTGAAAATGGCTTTCGAGCTCACTCAGCTGATCAGTGATGTGAGGAGTGAAGAAGATCTCCTCGAATGCTGGAGACGCCTGGAAGAGCACCTTCATTCAATAGGATTGAAAATGACTTCGGAGCTCACTCAGCTGATCAGTGATGTGAGGAGTGAAGAAGATATCCTCGAATGCTGGAGACGCCTGGAAGAGCACTTCCATTCAATAGCATTGAAAATGGCTTCGGAGCTCACTCAGCTGATCAGTGATCTGATCAGTGAGCAATGATTTGCAGCGTTTTTTACCTACAAACATTGTTTTTACCTACCAATTTTTTTTTACCTACCAACTATTGGTAGGTACTACCTACCACACTATAATGGCTTCACACCTTCACAATCAAGTTTATTAGAAAGAACTAAACGCTTCACACTCGATTCGAAAAATAGAAAGCTTGATATGGAAATTTGATTACTGGTTACGCAGAAGGCAAAACTGTATACAAATCAAAGAAATGAACAGCGATCGCATTTTAGTCAGATAAAATTTGAACGGCGATTAGACCCGTTTTGCGATTCACACTCATGATTCTGTTTTATCGAAGGAAAACCTTCAAATACTCGTAGGGACCGAACGGTTTGTCCTACAGAGCTCCGGGTGGTCTCAAAAATTTTTAAAAATTCTGTACTATTTAAAATTGGTGAAAAAACGATACCTTTATTTCGAGAGTTTTCGAGCTAGGGCACTCTTGAAAATTTCAACCCTTAATTTTCACCCCTTAGAAGTGACCTACATCGACCAAAAGCTTCGCGGCACAACTAGACCCCAAATGGAGCCCATATACCAAATTTGAACCAAATCGGTCCAGTGTTGCTAAGAAAAGTGCCGCGTACGGCGTACGGCGGACGGCGTACGGCGGACGGACGGAAATTTTTTTATTCGATTTTCGGATTCTACGTACCTTGAAACGTAAAACATCAAATTTTGAGGGGGGGTTAAAATTTTTTTTTTCTTGCTCGATTCCAAAGGCTTATTATTGAAAATAATAAACCAAAAGTATTCTTAAAATATTTTCTAAGTTCAATTTTTATTCTAATTGGTGATTTTTCCAAAATTTTTAGAAGGCTTATCCTCGTTTTTTTCGGCAAGTTATTAAACAATGAAATGCTCCGATATTTTGATGAAATATGCTATATGGGCTCCATTTGGGGGTCTTGATGTGCCAAAAAGCTTTTGGTTGATATCGGTCATTTTTAAGGGCTGAAATTTCCAAAACGCCCCAGCTCAAAAATTTTTGATTCAAAGGCTTTTTCATCAATTTAAAATAGTATTGAATTCTTAGAATCGAATGAGAACCTATGAGAACTGTTCCTCGAACTGCTCCGCTAACTAGGGCTGTGGAGGCGTCGCTACTCTCCTAGACTGGGAACGAGCTCGGCAGACAGTCACTTTCCTGCCTTGCTCCTGATAAGAGTGATCTCTTAGTGATCTCTCTAGTGATTACTTACTGATCTCTTAGTGATTACTTAGTGATCTCTTCACACATTTTAATATTTTGGGTATCAAGGGAAACCGCAAAATCATCGCAAAGATCGACTGCCTGCCGAGCTCGTTCCCAGTCTAGGAGAGTAGCGACGCCTCCACAGGCCTAAGTTCGCGGAGCAGTTTGCGGAACTGCTACAGAACTTACAAGTTGGTCTTACGATAAATCTGAAACACGAGTGTGAATCGCAAAGGAGGCCTAATCTCCGTTGAAATTTCAGATGACCAAAATGCTATCGTTGTTCGTTTCTTCGAGTTGTAGGTATTCAGTTTTGCGTCCTTAGCAACTAGTAATAAATTTCCTAATCAAGGCACTCGTCAAGGTTGGTAGGTAGTGACAATGCAAAGCTGTGTTCTTTGCAGGCGAGTGATCTATACAGAAAAATATATATTTATGGCAATGTAATTCAACTTGGCGATGATGCAATCAGTGATGGATCACTTCCCTCGATCCGACACTCTCAATAAAAGGGTAGCTTTATTTCATATTCAATAAACTAGATTTATTTCAAATGCATTATAATTAATAACTCACCATTAATTGTTAGAATTCACCATTATTTATTAGCATAATTATTAGAATTTTTCAATTAGATTTTATAACTTTTCCGAAGCGTTCTACTCTTTCATTTTATTGTGGGGGGGGGGGGGGTCCCTAGATCACCGAACTAGTACGAGGTATTATAGATTGTGATGACGCAATTAATCAGTGATTGATTTCAGTTTATAGGATCAGTAATTTATTTTGCTCAAAAAAAAAAAATCCAAACCCCCATAATTTTTTACGAAAAATTCCAATATCAAACTATCTCTCTTTGCGATTGGGCTTAAATGCGCGATTTTCGCATCAACTTGGTTTTTAAAATAGAAACCTCCAAAAATGTCATCAAATTTCAACCCCTTAACTCGATTTTTTTGGAACACGCAGAATTACCCAACAAAAAAATTCTAAAATATTGCCATGAAAAATTCTAATAATTACGCTAATAAATAATGGTGGTTTCCGATAATTATTCTAATTACTGGTGAATTCTAATAACTAAAGCGAATTCTAACAAATTATGGTAAGTTTATTACGTTGCCGTAACCAATAAAGTGGGGGTAGGTGTTTTTTTTAATGAAAATGCCATAGGACCTTTCTGAAGAAATAAAAGTATTTGTATTTTAATTTAAACTTGTGTCATTCTACCTAATCAAAAAGGGGACCTCGCCTTCAAAAATCAATGAAAAGCCCTGACGAACACGGAGAAAACACGGCAGCAAAAGTCAATGAAAAATGAGACGTACCTTGGTGTCTTCAAAAATAAGAAAATCGTTACCCGATTACCAAAAGGTTGGTGGACACGTGGGGGTATCCAAAACTATATTAATAAAAAAGGAACGACCCGTCACGCCCGAGGTGAGATGAAACACACTGCCCGCCCTTGTTGTTTTCCAAGGGAATTAACGGGATCTCTAATCTCGGGTCAGGGGACATCCTGACAAGTTATTAATTATAATTAATTTTAAATAAATCTAATTTATTGAAACTGAAATTAAGGTAACCTATTATTTATTGAGCACGTTGGAATGAATGTGATAAATTTTCAGAAGAATTTTGGAACTGGCTGCTCGTAGCAATTTGATAGAATGGTCTCAAACAACGCATTATTTTAAAAATTTCGCACTTATTTCCGACAATTTTATTGAATGCAATAGATTTCTTATTTTGACACAAGCTAGCAGTGCTCCTCGTGCGCAGAAACACAGCCGATCTCAACTTATGAAAGTAGCACTTGTTAGCAGTTATTTGGGTGAAAAGTGTGAAACCTATCATTACGCGAAATGTTTTTTCTCAAGTTGACTTGATTATCACCCAAACCATAAACAAGTGATAGAATAAAATAGAAAAAAATTAGAAATCATCCTATAAGTAATTAAAATTAACCACGATTTTCGGTTTTACACTGGGGAAATGTATCTCCTTTGGCACTTTCTGCACTCCTCAACTTGCGGATATGGTGAATATCCACAATGAGGATGTTTTGACGAGATATTGTGTCATAATTATGAATGTACATGAAGTGAATTCTTCTTTTCATCGCTTACGTAATCCAACTCTCCGGCGTAAGAAGCTGGCAATATAAATACGGTGTGGCGTAGCGTTTACGACCTGTTTGTCGTATGTCAATATTTTCTCCACCTCGCTCGTAACCCGATTTGACGTTCAAAAATTGCTGTACTGTTAGGCAGCTAGAATACAAAGAAAGAGCGGGTCAACTGAGGTTATGGAAAACCATAAAATTTGGACGTTTTTCTTCCAACTTATACGACATTTCTATTTACAGGAGGTCTTATTTCTTGCCACCTAGGGTAATTACGTTTAAAACTCGTATATTGGGTAGTCCAAATTTAATTATCACTTATTCATATAATATTTATGTTGTGTACCATATAAGAGGTTCGCTCCTTCCCAATTTACCGCAGGAAGTGGCCATTAAAAAAGTTTTCATTATAAGATTTACCTACTCTTACCTAGATCAAAAAGTAGTTCAAATTGAAATTCCAAACGATGTTTGAATACGCAGTAAAAAAATTTCACACCAACTGTGATTTTTCAAATAAGAACCCGCTCAAAATCTGAGGTGTGTGGCACATAGCTCCCTCGAATCTTCAACATGGTTGTATTGTGTCGATCAAGATATATGCATTGTTAAATCGTCGTCTTTCAGGCAGAGGTCCATGCAATTCAACTGTGCACTAAAGAAATGCTGCATAAACATCTCACCAGTGCCAGTCAGGCTGCCTCTATTGCTTCATACACGATACGTTTGAAGTTGGTCTGGAAATGCCTGAATACACTCAAAACAGTGGCCAAGAGCCCCACAGGTCAGCCCCTTCTCTGGATTCCCAGACATGAAGGTCATGAGAGTGATGAAATTGCTGATCGTCTAGCCAAAGGAGGATCGGAATTCTTTTCAATAGGGCTGGAACCAATCTTGGAAACCACCAAAAGTTGCTTACAGAACATGGTTAACAACTGGGAAAGAAATGAGCGAGTGATATACTGGCAAAACCTCTCAGGCCTGAAACAGGCAAAACTATTCGTGATGTTCTAAAAAAAAACGGGCTAATGAAGCCATGCCTAGGAAGGAAGTCAGAATATTAAAAATTCTGACTTCCTTCCTAGTGTGAGCTCCCACTCACTGGTGGTCTCTTCCCAGTGACGGAGCTAAACTGATTTATCAGTTTCCTTCCTGACCTGGAACTGGCATAGTCATCTGCAGCCATCATTGTCCAGTTTTGCGGTCCTGTGGTCAGCTTGGAGGTGACATCACCACCCCCCTCCTTGCACTGAAGACTCCGCCTCCACCTCGAGCATCCCTCTGTAGGAGATGGGAAGCCAGCTGCTGCCCCCACCAACGAGTCGCCCTACCCATCCTCCGGCAGAGTGGAAGGGGAACTTCCCTCAACAAAACCAGAATACAGAGCCCCCTCTCTTCAGTCCCTTTGCATAAACCAGTCAGTAAAGTCACTAAGAGCCCAGCCTGCCCGTGAACATGTACTGTCCCCTATCTTCGCCACACCCCGCCATACGTCGTAAGACTTTGAGACATCTTTGCCACACCTCGCCACATCACCTTGAAAGGATACCTCAGGGCCCTGAAAGGGTGAGTGCAAAAACTGTTAATATATACATTGGCCAATGATATAGACACACCCAGTGTAGAAGTAAAGTCATTAGAGTAAAATATCGCCACAAACATTCCTAGTAGAGTTACATTTTGGAAACTTGCATTGAACTATCCCCACATATCGATACGGATTTGAACATTTGAAAACTAGGAATTTGAAAACTCGGAACTTGTATAAAACGTTTATTGAATATCTGTGCCATACTAATTGCCCTTCAGGCTGTGTCGCCATACCAATTGGTGGGCTAGCAATTGATCTCTCTTGTAATAAAACCACTGTTTTACCTGGTTCTCAGTACAAAACAAGGAGTAGGTGCACAGATACACTCCACCACATTTATCTTGATATTCCCTTCAGGAACAAACCTAGGTCTATCTGGCACAGACACACTCGATGATCCACTTTTCATTCAGAAGTACGCCCCTTAGGCTTTAACTTTCAGCTACTTCGCCACGAGCCTTCGAATTACTGCCACAGCGCCACATCAAGGTAATCATCATTTCGCTACCCTTTTTAACTTTCAATTTGTGTTTCGATATTTGTTTGTCAACCCAACCCCCCCCCCCCCCTCCATGAGCTCGATTCATTCAACCTTTCTGTCCTTCCAACTTAGACTTACCTCGGTGAGATTCTGTGTCTATCGTCACGAGGGACAATTGGGTTGAGCAGTTGGGACTTGCAAAACTGGTGACTTTGGGATCGACACGTAGATTTGAAACCTACAAATCGATACCCCCAAACACAGCTTACACTAGACATGGAAACAAATTTTGTGAGTCTATTAACAGGCCACTGCCCACTTCGATATCATCTAAAGAAGATAAGCAAACTTTCGACGGACATCTGCGGCTTCTGCGAAATGGAAATGGAAAGTGGCGAGCAAATCATGTGCTAGTATGAAGCAATGGGTCCAACCAGGTATGCAATCCTTGGAAATGATATCCTATCTCGTCACACTATTTCTAAGGTGGTGTACATTTATCTTCTTTGCTCTCCTAAGAAGTGGGGAGAAAGGGTTTTTGATAAACCCTGGAGGCACTCTACAATTATAGACCTCTTCAGGTCGCAGTTGAGGGACACAGCTTTTATCCAATACCTCTCAGTTCTCCTATATTTATTTTAGAAAATTAATTAATTAAAAAAATAATAGTTCCACCGTTAGATATACGAATTTGTGGACACAGACAGTCACAGAATCAAATATGTTCAAAAAGGGTAAATTTATCAGATACACATGGTGTCCCAGAACGATAAACAATACTTCAGGAATCGATTCTACAATAAATATGCAACAACTTTTCCCTTCCGGACCTCGGGATGTGTTCTTGCGGAGGTTCTTAGTTTGAAAATGTGTGTCACGTAAGAGTGTCATAAGATCCCTTGGTGGTGAGAATAATTTACCCGACGGATACAATTTGGCTGGGCGAGCTAAAATCGCTCCTGGTGGACCCAAGAAGCTGAAAAGTGATTGTGCCTAATTCACTAAATAAATGCTTTAAGATCATCAACATTCTCGAGGAACGTACCCCCAGTAATACATGCATTACTAAGCAATGTCCTTTGACAAGTCATGAATCTTCAAGAACCATCTCACGCTCATTGATTTGATCCACGTACATTTGCATCACTCAGGAACAAAGACGTTGGCTCCTTTGAAAATAAATTGGTCTTCTGTCGCCCTTCTAGCGCCTCTTTAATATTCAAACGAGCCCGTCGATGCTTAGTTTTTGAGTGAAGGGGCTGCCGCTAGAAACTCAAACGACGTCTGAGTCACTCAAGTTTTATATTTCTAAATAAGGCGACTTGAAAAATTCTGCCGCCCTGCGTTCTTTACGGTTTTTGTGGCGTTGGGCAAACTTGATGGAGGCGCCGACTTAAAAACTATAATGGTAATTTCAAGATTTTTTAAATATACTGTTTACAATGAGCAGCTATTTGAAGCGTTTTACAAGATCTATAATAACATTTTTACAAACATTAATATACATATTATATGCGTCAACTATAAGAGGAGTCATCCTGCGATTGAGAAGTTGCCGAAGAGCTTCAAAGACTAAGAAATGACGTAGAGAAACCGCTAATAATGCAAGCAAAATGCCTCTATTTAGAAAAACATTGTAAGAAGGAAATCTTTCACATCCACAACAACTAGTGCTACAAATCCCAACTTAGATGGGGTATATGGAGTGACATATTGTTGAATAGAGAATTTGGGGTCAATTTTTTTACAATTTTATTGGTAGTCGGTACTAGTTTAGGCCAGATTTGGGCGAAATCATACTTATAAATATGATTAAGGTTTTTAACGACAGGAATAAGTGTCTGTGATTATGAATAACATTAATTTCGTATTCACACTCTAAGAGTATGGACAAAATCACAATCACGGAGTATGATTACGAGTACAGTCTTAATCACAGTCTGTGATTAATCACATGAATAATACGATTAAAATTATATTCACGCACTATGAATGTCGAGTGAATGTAGAATCTTTCGAAGTTTCTAAAATTTTCAACTCGAAAGAGAAATTTGCTGGTTAACAGTGGCACAGTTGAGGTGAGAAAAAAAAGAGAACGCACAATTATAAGAATTTTGGACTGTAATTAAATGAATGACCCAGTTTAACAAAAGGTAGCGTTCTATAAAATTTAGATTTACAGTTTTATCATTTAATGATGTTGTGCCGTTGATGAAGCCTCCGGGGGGACGTGGTCCGCGCGGCGATCAGCCCCAAATGGTCGGTCGGGTTTGACCCAATTAATCAAAATGTTGATTCAAAAGGTGTACTAAGCTGGGTACCTGGGCTTTTTCTTTCCAACCTGGCTGTTCTTCCTGTTGTCAGGACGTTGAAGAAGGCAGCAAATTCGTAGCTGGCAAGGTATATACACCGGCAGCAGAGCAGGGTTGACGCGGTCAGACACTCCTCAAATTTCAGGTTGGCCCTCAAATTGAACAAACAGGGTTTCCACGTGGAATTTTTTTTGGAACAAGGGAAAAGCGAGAAAGAGACGTGCACATACGAGGTCAGAGGCGAGAGAGATACTGGCTCAAGGCCATCCCAGTTGGGCCGTAGGAAAGGGAAGCAGATAGGGCCTTTCAGGTTGAAGTCCTGGAGATGAAACTTGACACTTCACTTCTTATTACTTATTATTGTTTACTCTTAATTCTATTAATAACCGATTCTACGTGCTAGGTGGCGTCAACATCCCGCCCACCAAATTTTACATGAAAAATTTCAGGGAGGTTTTACAGGAGATTTACAGGAGAGGATTCAGGATTTGTGATTGGCTTCAATGAAACGAGTTTGGAAACTGGTCGTGTGAGGATGCCAGAAGCTGTAAGAATCTCAGCTACTCTCGTGATTCCATCCGTTCCTGGGCTGGTACTGATGATTCTGGCAAGTGTCCAATGGGACGGGGCTTCTTTTGGCTCCTTGAGAATGACAAGTTCTCCGACCTCCAAATTGGGATGCTGCTGTGTCCACTTGGAGCGGAGCTGAAGCTGATGGAGATATTCACGTCTCCATCTCTTCCAAAAGTACTGGACACGCTGCTGGACTAATTGCCATCGTGATAGCCCGGACTGGGGCAACTCCAGAAGATCATATTCTGGCCTTGCTACCAAAGGCGACCCAACCAGGAAATGTCCAGGTGTTAGAGGTTCGAGGGACTCGGGATCATTTGAAATGGGACAAATAGGCCGTGAGTTGAGTACCGCTTCAATTCTACAGAATATGGTGGCCAGCTCCTCGAAAGTTGATGGAGAATCTTTGGACATGTGTCGAAGAATAGACTTGGTTGACTTGATGTTAGCCTCCCACAAGCCTCCAAAGTTTGGGGAAGATGGAGGATTAAAAGACCATTCCACCCCATTGAGTGCTAAATGCTGCATAATGGAATTTCCGGTTTCTTCTCTTCGGTACCATTCCTGGAGCTCTTTCATCTCTCGACTGGCTCCCACAAAATTGGTTCCACAATCTGAGTGGATTCGCACAGGTAAACCCCTTCGTGCGATGAATCTATCTAGAGCCGCGAGGAAGGCTGGCGTTGAGAGGTCAGAGACTAGTTCCAAGTGAAGGGCCTTTGAGGTCATGCAGATGAAGAGGCACAAATATGCCTTTGAGGTTGGTGCCTTACGAAGGAGAGACGCTCTGATCAGTAGTGGGCCGGCAAAATCCACTCCTACCTCATTGAAAGCTCTTCCCTCTGCGAATCTAGAGCGTGGCAAATCTCCCATGAAGGGTGCCTTGGGCTGCTGAGAGATCTTGAAGCAATCAGCACATCGGTATATTCGCTGTCTGATTACAAGTCGAGCTGAAAGGATCCAGAAGGAGCGCTGCAAAACAGCTTGCAGAGCAGATGGACCGAGATGCAGGTATATTCGATGGTGATGATCGATGAGAAGACGGGTAAAATGGCATTTACCCGGAAGCAAAATAGGGTGTTTGACGCCCTCAGGTATGGGAGCCTTGTTTAACCGGCCGCCCACCCTGACAACACCAAATGGATCAAGAATTGGATTGAGTCGAGAGATATGGAGATAACGAGATGGCCCTTTCGATTTAGATGTCAAATCCTCAAAATGGTGGCTCTGTACAATTTTAAGGAAAGTCATCATGGACGCATGATATTCTTTCGCAGATACAGGAGGAACTCTCTTCAACACCACTGAAATTGATTCAGCTGAGTGCCTCTCCGTTTTTTCTCTAGAAATCCTTTCACCTTTTGGCCATCCCACTTGAACTTTCAGGAATCGAAGAATGTAAGACATGATCCTGCAAATCTTGGGAAAAGAAGACTTATCCTCCATCCAGGCTATGACAGGTTGGATCATAGAATGAGAAACAAGGCAGGTAGCGCCTTTTACTTCGGGTAGAGAATCAATTGGAATCTCAGATGCAACAATTATCGGCCATTCAGAAGGGGGTGATAGCAACCATTGAGGTCCACCCATCCATAGAGGATGTGAGAGGAATTCACTTGGTGACAAGCCTCTCGAGGAACAATCAGCCGGGTTCTCATGAGTGGCTACATGGTGCCAATCCTCAATTTTTGTGGTGTCCGTGATCTCAACTACTCGATGTGCCACAAATGTTTTGAGTGTGGACGGTTCGGTGGAGAGCCAACCCAAAACCACGGTAGAATCTGAAAACCAATAATGATTGGTAGGAGAAAGAACATCCAGAAAGGCGTCAAGCGATTTGAACAATCTACACAGCAGGAGAGCCGCTGAGAGCTCCAATCTAGGGATGGTTAGAGGCTTTATTGGAGCCAACTTCGTTTTTGCCTTGAGCAAATGTATTCGATTTATACCTGTGTTCAGCTCGATTCTCAAGTAGATGCTAGCACCGTATGCAAGCTGTGATGCATCACAGAACCCCACGACATCAATTTTGTTTGCGTGAGTAGTGTTAATAAAACGAGGAATGGACACATGGCTAAGCTGAGGTAGTTCCTCCACAAATTTCAACCAATCCTCGGAAATAGAAGATGGCAATGACTGGTCCCAATCAACCTTTTCCCTCCAACAGGATTGAAGTATTACCTTGGCAAAACACACAACAGGTGAAAGATAGCCGAGAGGGTCAAATATCCGAGCAATGGACGACAAAATGGAGCGCTTGGTTGGACTAGACGGAGGAACCTCGATATTGTACGTGAATACATCTCTTATTGGGTCCCATTGGAGACCCAATATTTTTATGATTTGATCATCGGGAGAAAGATTCAGTGGATTCTGTGAAATTGATTCACTCTCAAGTAGCTCTGGGCAATTTGATGACCACTTACTCAATTCAAATTCCCCTTTCCGTAGTAGCTGTATGAGTTGCTCTTTAAGTTGTAGAGCACTCTCCAAAGTACTGGAGCCTGTTACGATGTCATCTACATAGCAATCATCAATTAGCGCTGAAGACGCAAGAGGAAAATCGATACCCTCATCTCTGACCAATTGATGCAACGTGCGAATCGCTAAATAGGGAGCAGGCTTCGTACCATATGTCACTGTATCTAAACGATAGTCTGAGAGCTCCTGCGTTGAATCAAACCTCCACAATATATGCTGAAACTTACGATCCTTGGGATCAATAAGCACTTGTCGAAACATCTTGACGATGTCAGTTGTAAATACAACAGGGTGTCTCCTGAACCGTAGAATAATGATTCCGATATCGTTCTGAAGACGAGGCCCAGCGTGAAGATAATCGTTTAAACTTCCATGAGAAGTGCTGCAAGATGCATCAAAAACAACCCTCAACTTTGGTTTGATCTCATTGGCCTTGAAAACGGCATGATGGGGATGATTCAGAGGAAGCTGTTGAGTCGAGTGACATATGTTGTAGATCAATGTACTCTTGCATAAATTGCTGACCTCAAATCAGGATCCCTTGATAGCTTCGACTCGAGGTTGTTAAATCTCTTGATGGCCAGATAACGTGAGCTGTTGAGTCTTGGAGGAGGTTCCTTAAATGGGAGCGAAACTACGTATCGACCAGTTGAAGTTCTGTAGTGGGTCTTCAGGAAATGATCCTCGCAGACAAGATCGTCAGGTGACGTCAACTGTCTCTCCTCAACTTCCTCAACCGACCAGAACTTGTTCATTACCTCTGCCAATTCATCGTTATGAACGAATAATGCAGTAGCACTGTGCTGCTGAACTGGTTTCTGGAAACGCCCACCAACAACAAAACCGAAAATTGTAGGTGTAACCTTCGGTATGTTGGGAGCCACATGAATCGGTTTTCCACAAAGCACTTCATAGAAAAGATCGCTTCCCAATAAAAAGTCAATTGGACCCGACTTCCAGAACTGAGTATCAGCAAGAGAGTAATTAGCGTAATTTTCAAGCAAGTGCGGAGGTATGGTAATTTGAGGGAGGTTCCCAGTAATACGATTCAGGACGATGGCCCTTGTGCTTAAAATCGTCGGATCCCCATTTGATGAACGCAAACAACAATCCAACATCCCCTTGGTACTTGAAACAGCAACATGACCAATACCACTGATCGTTCCATGAAAATCATCGGGTTGAAAACCAAGTCTTCTGGCACAAGAATCAGTAATAAAAGAATACTGACTTCCGCTGTCCAAAATCATCCTGATATTATGGAACTGACCTGACCAATCCTTAATCTGACCAACAACTGTTCCCAGCATCACAGTATCGTGTTCCACGGCGCCACTCAACAATGAGGCTCCATTAGTAGCTACCTGCTCCAAAGGTGTTCCTCTATCTGGTAGATGAAGCCAAGAGTGGTGTTTTTTGCCACAAGTATTACAGGATTTCTCAGAGGGACATGTCTTAGACTTATGCAAGCTAGAGAGACAGTTTCTACAGCCCGACCAACTCTTCAATTGATCAAACCTCTCAGACGGCGTGGCCGCTCGGAAAGTATCACACTGATATAGACTATGAGAATTTGAACAAACAGGACATGAGGTTGACATTTTTTTCGGAAATGGTTTAGTTTTATTCCCAGATTTATCCGACACCAATAAAGAGGTTTTCATAGAAGTGAATTGTTTATTCGCAGGTTTGTTTGATTTATGGATATTACCGGCAGCATTCGCAGAGGAGTTGCCTTGAGTAATTCCACCTCCACTCAATGTCAACGCAGTACATTCACCTCTCAAAAATTCATAAAAATTTGAGAATGTTGGAAATTCCGTTTCTAAATGTTTGCGTTCGAAAGCGTGCCGAGTACGTTGGTCTATACATCTCATTGCCAAAGTTAACAAAATGAAATCATCAGACCTTGGAATTTTCAATTGGTTGAAAGCCTCAATAGTTTCACAAACATTTGAAATAAATGTTTGGAGAGTAATAAGGTTTGGTGCATCTGAAAGGGGCTTGAACTCGAGCACCTTTTTTAAATAACTAGCACCTAATAAACGTTTATTATTGTAATGATCGTTCAGTAACTTCCATGCCTGAACATAATTCGCTTCCAAAATTGGTAATGATTTGATCATTGTAAGGGCCGAACCCTCTAAGGTTGTAATCAAGGCCCGATATTTTTCCATTGTTGGAATGGTATCATCGTGATGAATCATAGCTAGGAACGTATCTCGGTAAAATGGCCATTTATCCATAGTTCCATCGAATTTCGGAAGGTTATCCGCTGGATTACCGATGCGAAAAGTTCGTGAAGCCGAAAACGATTGAGAACTCGAAGCAAATACATCAGGGTTGTGAACTGGTGGCTCTAGACTTTTCAGTGTTGATAAGGCTTCATAATAGTACCTATCGCATTCTTGTTGGTTCAATTTCTCCTGAGACGAAGGGAAATCCTTAAGAGATCCCGCTTCAACGTGGGCATCTATCAAACAGTTCCAGTGATCCTTAAAGTCCTTATAATGAGTCCTAATTTCTTCCATCATCCCGCGGAAAAGGCCGACCTTCGTAAGATCTTTTGAAGCTTCGCGGCCATATCTTGCAATACTCTGAATTTTGGCACTCGCAGTCTCCATTTTGGCACCCAATGCCGCTATTTTTTGAAGAGCTTCCATTTTTCGGTAAAGGTTGAAAAGGATTAAGGAAAATGGACACGGAAAATTAAATTTCACCAAAGCAGATTAAGTTCAAAAATGATAGAATTTAAATTTGATAATAGATTTGAAGTATGAATGTGAGACTCCAAAGTGAGTTCGATAAATTACTCAATGAGATTAATAGCTCGACAATTACCTATCGGAAAATTAATAGGTAGCTAAGCCCGATGAATACCATTCAATTTTAAACAAATGGTCACGAAAATGATCGTGAAAAATAATCAAGTGTAACTCGAAAGAATTCAAAGCGCAACAAATTCTAGGAATTGTCAAATAACACAATCATGCAACAATATTACAGGTTAACCATAAATTATAGGTACACATAGATAAATACGGTAAATAATGAGACAACTATACCAAAATGTTTGTGGTGAATAATTATTATAGGAACACGAATGTGTAGGTGTAATAGGTACCTATCGACATTGAAACGAGCAGTAAAGAAAAATGGGTAGGTAGGTACCTATAAGCTCGATAAAATTCGAAAATTTACAAGAAATGTTTCACCTCAAATCTGTGCCAAACTAAATCCGAAGTTCGCAAGGACCATTAATGTCGAGTGAATGTAGAATCTTTTGAAGTTTCTAAAATTTTCAACTCGAAAGAGAAATTTGCTGGTTAACAGTGGCACAGTTGAGGTGAGAAAAAAAAGAGAACGCACAATTATAAGAATTTTGGACTGTAATTAAATGAATGACCCAGTTTAACAAAAGGTAGCGTTCTATAAAATTTAGATTTACAGTTTTATCATTTAATGATGTTGTGCCGTTGATGAAGCCTCCGGGGGGACGTGGTCCGCGCGGCGATCAGCCCCAAATGGTCGGTCGGGTTTGACCCAATTAATCAAAATGTTGATTCAAAAGGTGTACTAAGCTGGGTACCTGGGCTTTTTCTTTCCAACCTGGCTGTTCTTCCTGTTGTCAGGACGTTGAAGAAGGCAGCAAATTCGTAGCTGGCAAGGTATATACACCGGCAGCAGAGCAGGGTTGACGCGGTCAGACACTCCTCAAATTTCAGGTTGGCCCTCAAATTGAACAAACAGGGTTTCCACGTGGAATTTTTTTTTGGAACAAGGGAAAAGCGAGAAAGAGACGTGCACATACGAGGTCAGAGGCGAGAGGGATACTGGCTCAAGGCCACCCCAGTTGGGCCGTAGGAAAGGGAAGCAGATAGGGCCTTTCAGGTTGAAGTCCTGGAGATGAAACTTGACACTTCACTTCTTATTACTTATTATTGTTTACTCTTAATTCTATTAATAACCGATTCTACGTGCTAGGTGGCGTAGAGATGGGTCGCTCATTAAAGATCCGGCTCCTCGAGCCGGGTCTTTCAGAAGAGCGAGTGAACCACGGGTCAGTAAAAAAGAACCGCGGCTCTTCGGATCTTTTGAGCTCAGTGCTGGTAGTGTTCGGTGAAGATCAGTTCTTCAAAAGAGCGAGTGAACTGCGGATCAGTAAAAATGACAAATGAATCGCGGTTCTTCGATCTTTGGATCTCTTGAGATCCAGTAAAATAAATGAACGGCGGCTCTTCGTTCTTCGGTTGTTTTGAGATCGGCAGTGTTCGGGAAAATTAGGACCTCCTTTTCGTCAGCTGTTGTCAACCCGTACGATAATCCCGAGGGAAAATACGATATAAGTCGATCAAACAAGTTGATACAATTTTGCGGAATTGTATCGTACCACCACATGCATTATTGTATTTTCGGTCGTAAACTTTACCGTATTTTTCCAGTGTTTTCTGTGACCCACTTTCTGATTCTTTCCGTTGTTTTTTCTCCCTGTTTGATTTTTACATCATGATTTTTTGTGAGGAGCTTTCTGATTCAAGTTCAAATGGCAAGCAAAAGCACAGCCTTATCTTACCAATATTATCGATATTGAAGCTAACGTACTTATTGGTTCGTTTATTCTCTTTCACCTTGGTTACCTTAATTTTCTTTGTTGAATAACACGATATAACATCAAATTGTTATATTATAAAAATGTTATACCTACCTACTAAGAATTTTTTTTTTAAATTGTGGTTTATCATTAGAGGCATAAAAAAAGCAGATTTCTTATAAATAAATATTTTACCAAAAAACTATATTTTCAAGTCTTACTTATTCATTGCTTTAATCGTGTTCATTTATTAATTTTCCTTGATTTTTGAAGGATTTGTTGAGCATCTTTATTGAACAACAGCGCTTTTTGGGTTATTGTTTTCAATAATGAACCATTGGAATCGAGCAACAGAGAAATTATTCCCTCTCGCCCTCAAAATTTCATGGCTTAGGATTCAAGGTAGTGTAGAATCCAATAATCAAATAAACATTTCCGGACAGAACTAAAATAAACCGTTGTGTAACAATTTGTAGCGTTTTTCATCGTATTTTCATCTCTACAATAAATACGAGCTCAAAAGAGCCAAAAAGAGCCACTGATCCGTCGAAAAGATCCGGATCTTTTGAATGAGCGGAGCGCTCAGAGCCGTTCTTCTTGGTGAACCGTTTTGCCCATCTCTAAGGTGGCGTCAACAATGAATATGATTAATGACATAATCACAGGAAACCTGTAACAAATCCCAGGGTTAATAGGATTATTCATTTTTTTAAAGTGATTTATCATAGTATTCTGTGATTAATTATGGGAAAAATATGATTCATTTCAGAAAATTTGTGATTAATCATGAAAAATTGTGATTAATTACAGAATTATGTGATTTTTTTCTATAATTAATTATGGATTAATTGTGATTATTCAAGGAATAATAAGATTAAAATTGTTTTCACGCACTATGAGATAATCAGTGGAATATTAGGATTCATCATTTTTAAAAATTGTGATTAATCATAGGAAAAATTATTATTTATCACACTTTGGTTTATTATTTTCAATAATGAACCTTTGGAATCGGTCAAGAAAAAAAATTGTGTAACCCCACCTCAAAATTTGTTGGTTTAACAAAAATTTTGAATTATTTACCTTCTCAATCATGAGAACTTGGAAATGCTGTACATTCTCGACAACAAAGGATCCACTGGATTTGATAGTCTGGTGTTTAGTGCAAACATTGAAGATATTGTTTCAACAAAAACGTAGGCTGGTTGTTGCTGAACAACCTACCTTGTACTGTGGACATATTAAGTAAACATAATAAATATTGCTAGACGAAACGTAAAAATCTTGTTTCAGTCGCGATGAGGAGTATGTCACCAAAAAATGTAAATAAATAAATATTATTCCAGATTCTTTACGTCATTCATTTGCCCATCAACAGTAAAATATTCATGACCAGCGGTTACCTAAGTAGTAGTTAGAGTCTTCCGATTGTCAAAACCCCAACACCCACAATAATTTACAAATTACAGTACGGAAGAGTTAAAAAAAGTAAACAATAAAAATAACACTAGTTATAATAATAATGTTATAGTCAACATAACTAATTATAATAATAACTGTTTATAGGAGTAATGAGGTAAAGACTGTACTTAGCCTACATACCTCACAAAAACATGGAAATCATGATTTTATTTCCAAATACCTGTCTGAATCTTGGAGAAGGTAGGTCTTGGGGTTATTTTCGACTCAATGAGTTTGTCGAAAGTTATCAAATCTTTTATCAGGAGGTTTTCCTTTAAAAATCACAATTTTGAGAAGAATATGTTTTTTTTTGGGTGGGGGGTCAAAGAATTTTTCGCGACACTATTGCCGTAAAAAATGCAATGCGATACCAGTGAACACATATCGGTAGCTATGAAGCAAGGTTCTCTAGAATACTAATATATCGATAACAATATATAACAAATAACAATATATCGATCGCAGAGTTTTTTTTTAGAAAAAAATTATGTTTATTCATAGAAACAATGGACATACCTGCGAAATTTTCACAGACCCCAAGCTAAAAGACATTCAATTTTCAACAGTTTCATGTTTCTTAATGCCTATTCTTAAATTTTTTTTAAGTTATTAAAAAAACGCTGCAAATCATTGCTCAAAGGTTTATTATTTTCTGTATAGATCACCCTTCTGTATAGATTACTGGTTCTCCATCAATAGCACCTACCACCATCTGTATTCTCCCTTGACCTTCCCTCTCAAATTTCAGCTTCCTGCATTCAATAGGATTGAAAATGACTTCGGAGCTCACTCAGCTGATCAGTGATCTGAAGAGTGAAGAAGATCTCCTCGAATGCTGGAGACGCCTGGAAGAGCACTTCCATTCAATAGGATTGAAAATGGCTTCGGAGCTCACTCAGCTGATCAGTGATCTGAAGAGTGAAGAAGATCTCCTTGGATGCTGGAGACACCTGGAAGAGCACTTCCATTCAAAAGGATTAAAAATGGCTTCGGAGCTCACTCAGCTGATCAGTGATCTGAAGAGTGAACAAGCCTTTGAGCAATGATTTGCAGCGTTTTTTACACACCAACATTTTGCTTCCTCACTACCGAAGATAGGGAAGCTTTGTATTCGTGAAAGAAGTGAAAAAAAATGTCCTCCAAAATCAAAATCAAAATGAGTTCGGTTCTAGTTCTCACGGTGTCAACAGCTAATGCCAACGCTCCGTGTTAATTTGACGAATTACCTCGGGTTATTTCCCTAAGTTTTAACTCAAAGTGGTACTCAACGAATCTGTTTTGTCCCGGGAACGATAATTTCGGCATGAAATTAAGGGTCGTGCCCTTCTAAGGGCGTTATTACGCAATTTAAGTGCCGTCCGGAGTACACGAGGTGTTGGTCATTCACCTGCGTTCGACTCACCGCGGTTTCTGCTGACTGCGCAGTCTTCGCGAGGCCCCGCCGAGGGCCCCTCGAAAATATCATCGAGAGGTAAAAAACGCTTTTTTTTTCTCTCTCTTTGTTCGGTTTATCAACTTTTCTTAAATAATGGCTAAAAGAGGATTCCATCTTCCCGGGCATAGGTACTTAGGCCCAAATGGACCCATTAATAATGGCTCACCAGTCGACTACGACGACCGAATTGCCGAGGAGCATGATATTGCCTACCATACGGCAACTACAGCTCAAGAGATCCGTACAGCGGATCAGGCCGCTATAATGGCATTTTCGGCGGATGCCATTGCCAATAACAACTGGCACTCAGCTGTAGGGGCTGTAGGGATTGGAACTAAATATGCCGTCGAGTCCCTGACTGGAGTAATTTACCCTCAGAGGGTATCTGACTACTTTCCTGATAGGGACCCCCACGAGCCTCGTGAGCCGATAATAAGGGAGTTAGTAGCCCTACAAGACGAAGATAGTACCGTGCGCATGACGCACCATAGTCAGGTGGCACCTGAAGTGTACCGTGAGTACATAGACGAACGCAACCGAGGTGCAAAAGAACAACACCAGCGCTCGGTTGCAGTAGTCACAAATGCATTTTGTGATGTCATTGGTAGAAAGTTACCAAATGACAAATATCAAAATGTTAGATTAGAAGAAATGGAGGAAAGAAAAGGATGGACCCAGGCCAACTGGAAAAGCCATATTCATTCTCCGACGACAATGAAAACTGACGAACTTGGGCCATCAGACCCTGGGTTCCTTACGAAACCTAAGGAGAGATCGAGGTGGGTACCATCAAGTTACATGAATTCGCCTCAAACGCCGATAACAAATGTACCTAGAGTGTGCCAAGAGCCCGTTGGCTGCGAAGAGGGGTGTTTTTCAGACGAGACTCTGCCCCCTTACAGCCCAGGGGGGACCCACACCCCGCTCAGGATGCGAGGAGGGATGGCTGATGACATCCCATCACGAGCAGAGGAGCGATACGCGGGGACTACTAGATCCCCAGTTGACACAGGCGATTCAGACGCTGCTCTGGATCTCCTTGAAATGTGGGATGCAGCATCTACCAGCTTCCTCAGGTTGTGCAGAGATATGAAATTGGGCCAGGAAAAAGGACTGGAAGCATTAAAACCAGTAGGGGAGGTTGTTTCGGCTGTTCTAAGAAGAGTTGTACACATGGACCTGAAGATTAAGACCCTGGAGGGCCGTGAGGCGTCCAGAAGCGACGTGGTGGACAAACAAAATCAGGATCTGTCGCAAGTACTGCGTCAGATTGCAGCTGCAATTCAGACTGGTGCTCTGAATGCAACTCAACCAACGGCGAACGCCACTGAAGCATCAACTTCAGCAGCATCAAGGGGCATACCTGATACCCAGAGATCAAAAACGCCTCAGCCTCAGCCACGAACCTATGCCTCAGCTGCAAAGACAAAGCCACAGCCTAGACACTTTGTTGTCGTTCAGCCAACTGACGACAACACTACATTGGAGTCGGCAGAAGATGTCGAAAAAGCATTAGCTGAGAAGGTTGATCCCAAATCTAAGGGATGGCAGCTGGTCAATCTTAGAAAGGGGAGGAACAAAAGAGTTATACTCGAGGCTGCTAACATCCAAGAAGCCAGAAAAATAATGGCAGATACGGGCGCAGGGGGTGCTGGCCTAAAAATGGAGCTAATGCCCAAGAAAAGACCTACTCTAATTATCTCGGGTATCAGGGAGGTTTCATTGAACGCTGAACAACTCCAAGCGGCAGTCCGGGAACAAAATTTCCCCAATGTTAACCTTGATCGATTCAAGGCCAATTTTAACCCGAAGAGGATAGTAAGACGTGGTGAGGGGCGTCCTGTAAGTTGGGAAGTAGAGGTCGAGACTGAGCTCTACAAATCAATCATGAAAGACCCTAAGCTGTACGTAGGGTGGTGTAGATGCCCAGTAACACCATATGTACCAGTTCTAAGATGCTACAGATGCACCAGAGTGGGTCATCGCTCGCAAGATTGTACAGTACGCCAGCCTGGCGAAGAATGTTGCAAACGCTGTGGTGAGAAAGGACATAAGGTCGCTGCCTGCATCAAACCACATCCAGAAATAGAATGCATGTCCTGTAAGGCGGCTAAAAAACCAGCGAAGCATGTGACAGGTGATTCCCGATGTACAGTGTACATCAAGGCGAAAGAGGCGGCAATTCAAATAACCGACTATGGCCAGTAGAGCACAGGAACACCAATGCACCCACTGCGGAAGAACTTTTCATTCACGTATAGGGCTGTCAAAACATACTAGATCAGCTCATCCTGAGGAGTATGCTTTTGACGAAATTGGCCCAAAACGATGCAAATACTGGTCACATGAAGAAATGACCATCATGGCAACTGTTGAACTAGAATTAGAAGGTACCATACCGGGTGCCCAAATGAATAGAGCTCTTGCCTCCAGAATGGTTGGTAGAACACTTAAATCTGTAGAAGCGGTACGAGCAAGGCCTCACTATCAGAATGTATTGGAGCAGGTACGCCTAGATGCTACACAACCACCCCGAAGAACGACAGAAGAACTAGATGGAAGCTACGAGATCTCCCATCAACAGCTTGATGAAGCTATTCTTGGAGGGATTCCCATAGCTCAGCGTGCATCAGAACAGGATGAAGGCCACCAATTGTTGATAAATGGTGCAAGAGCAGTGGTCCAGGATCTTGACCCCCAAAATGACCTTCTTCTGTGGATATCCCATATCATTGGTATAACCCCACGACCACCCAGGGACCATATAATCAACAATGATACCACACAAGAAACGAGGAGAGATAAATTCTCAAGGTTTAGGAGGTTATGGGATTCTGATAGAGCTGCAATAGCGGAGGACATCCTTGGTAATGGAAGAGCCCAAATGCGTCACACAGGCCAGCAATTGAGGCAATACTGGGCAAGACAGTGGTCAGCTCCATCCAGCGAATGGACAGCAGAGGAAGTCCGTCATCCCCAAGATCAGCTGATGGACCACATATGGATGCCAATAACGGAGGACGAAATCCGGATACCGGAACCAACCACGACTGCCTGTGGTCCTGATGGACTACTGGCAGAGGTTTGGAGGATGGTTCCCCACAGCCTTAGGAAGTTGTTTTTCAACACGATTTTGCGCCGGGGATCTATGCCGTCTACCCTCTTACAAGCTCGAACTACTATGATTCCAAAGAAAAACATGCCAGAAACAGAGGCAGACTACCGCCCAATCACAGTTCCATCAGTAGTAGTACGCCAATTTCACAAGATCATTGGAAAGCGTTTGGAATCCTCGGTTACTCATGTTGAGCAACAAAAAGGTCTCCGCAGAGGCATTGATGGACTAGCACTGAATGTATTGGCACTCAATAAATTGTTGGTTGAAGCTAACAGGAAAAAAAGAGAGCTTCACATTGCAGTTCTCGATGTTGAGAAAGCATTTGATAGAGTATCTCATTTTGCTATAATGAACATCATGAAGGGGAGACAGTGGCCCAAACAGCTGGTACAGTATATTGAATCAATCTACCAAAATGGGTCTACACGAATTGGGGCAGGCCCATGGATGTATAATGCAAGGGGCATTAGACAGGGTGACCCCCTGTCCTCAACCCTCTTCAATGCAGTTATGGATCACGTCCTGCTAGCACTCCCTAATAGGGTTGGATACATCCATGCAGGGCGGCGTTGGTCTTCCCTGGCTTTTGCGGATGATGTTGTACTGATTGCCACATCTAGAGCTGGGATAGTGGCTCAGATTGTAGCATTCAATAATGCCTTGAAGTCGGTGGGACTGAATCTCAACCTCAGAAAATCCATCTATCTGCCTTTGATGCCAAGAGGGCGTCGACTCGTGGTCCCAGCTGAAAGGCCTTCCATTGATGTTGATGGCCAGTGCCTGAGGGCAGCACCACACAATGTTCGATGGATATACCTGGGAGTATCCTTTGGCACCCAGGGTATATGTCGTAACATGCCAATGAAAATGACTACAATCCTTGAGAAAATTGACAGGGCACCACTGAAGCCTCTGCAGAAATTAGTGATGTTGCGAGACCACGGCATACCCTCACTAACTCACCAACTAGTGCTGGGAAGTACCACGCTCTTAACTCTAAAACAGATGGATATATCTGTAAGGAGATATGTGAGAAAATGGTTGCGCCTGCCATTTGACTCTGCTAATGCCTACATCCATGGACCAGTGGGTGATGGTGGTCTTGGAGTAATGGAACTACTCAGTCAAATACCAACCATAAGAGCTAATAGGGTAGGGGCGGCAAACACACAACTCTTTGAAGGAGGAACGAGTCTCCAACAACAAAATGGGAAATCAAGAATCGACCGTCAAATTGCCAGGGCACAACGTCTCCATCAAACTACGGATGGAGCTGAACTGGTAAAATCACGCGATAACGGAGCTAGCACGGCATGGATCAGGAACCCTTCAGCGAAACTATGGGGATGGAGGTCGTTGGGTATGGTGAAAGTCCATTCTGGTTCTCTACCAACAGGAGTGAGGAGGACAAGAGGCAGGCGTACCGGCAGCAGCCATCTATGCCGAATGGGATGTCAAACACCCGAAACAGCCTCGCATGTGCTCCAGATTTGCCCAGCCGTGGTAAGACCCAGGTGTGCCCGTCACAATTCTGCCTTGAACCTACTGGAAGCCTACGCTCGCCATAAAGGATGGCCAGTATGGCTAGAGCCACACTTTAACCTGGAACAGCGAGGTTATCGTCCAGACCTCTTGGTGGTAACACCAAGAGGAGCCTTCATTATTGATGTCTCAGTGGTCTCTGGCTCCGGCCAGAGATCACTCGCAGACATCAATGCTTCCAAAATTCGAAAATATGAAGTTGACGCATTGCTAGATGCTGCAGCAGCACTTGCAAACATTCAGCGAAACCAACTAAAGGTGATTGGAGCAACGATCACCTGGAGAGGGATATGGCATGGCAAGTCAGCGAAGGATCTGATTCGGGCTTATCCTGGAGTGGATGACCACCCGAGTCCTAACAGGAGGATCATTCATCTGGTCTAAATTCAGGGCTACGGCCACACGACAGCGTGCCACGGCTCGAGCAAGTGGGCTCCGTGGGACTTGGAGCTGAACTCGAACCCCATGGGGAGGAGAAGTGTCGACTGATGGCATAGCCAGAAGAGGCACAATCCTCCCTCCATCATTTGTGGGATAAGGTGATTCAACCTTGTCCCTCACCCCAATGTCCGAGGTCGGATCTCGGACCCTGATACCAAGCAGCCAGATGGACATGACTGCTGAGTGCTGAAAGTGCTGATACAATACTGTGATGTAAATATTTATGTACAATACCATCAATTGTAGCGGTGAAGTATTTTTTTTCCAAATATAAATTGTGAATGAAAGAAGTGAAAAAAAATGTCCTCCAAAATCAAAATTTCCACTTGCTTTTTGCGTTTTAGAGCTTCCCGAACAATTTTGGTTCCGTGTCTGTCTGTCTGTCGGTCTGTCTGTGGTCAATCCTTGTCCCGGGCAAAACTATACTAACCTGTGGTCCGATTTTGATGAAATTTTCAGGGATTGTGCGGGTTAGGTCCTAGACGGTCCCCTATCAATTTCAGCACCTTCGGACCAATAGGAGCGAGTGCGCATGCGCAAACGTGAATTTCCTGGAACCTCGGTTTCTCGGTTTCTAATGAACCGATTTTGCTCAAATTTGGAGGTTAGTTAGGGACTAACTTCTTAGAGACACCCTATAAGTTTCAATCAAATTGGTCAAGCAATAGCCGCTGCGCATGCGCGAACTTTAAATTTATTGTTACAACCAAAACTCCGCAACTATTCAACCAATTTCGATGAAATTTTCAGGGATTGTCTGGGTTAGGTCCTAGACGGTGGACCGCTAAATAAAATAATAAAATTCTACGTTTAATTTTAAACAAAACTCAAATTACGAGTATATAACAAATTAATACCCATAATCCTAATACGTACACCTATTATAGTTTTAGTATTGAATAATAATAATCATTATTATTAATAATCGTCATAACTTCGTCATAACGTCATAACTTCGTAGTTTTATTTTATACCTACACTCTTTCGTTCTTTTATTTCAGTGGTTTATATACCACAACTATTTACAACACTATTATAAACATTAATACCTGCAACCCTATCCCGCATATTATCGCCAATATTTTGGTATTCAATAACTCTTTGAATCATAATTTTCTTCGCCAACTGATTCTATACGTCCATGTTACAATGAGTGAGGAAGCTATACTGCCCACCCAACTTGGCAGACTTTTTTTTACCTACCAACTTTTTTTTACCTACCAGCTAGGTACTACCTACCACACCATACTGGCTTCACACCTTCACAATCAAGTTTATTAGAAAGAACTAAACGCTTCACACTCGATTCGAAAAATAGAAAGCTTCATATGGAAATTTGATTACTGGTTACGCAGAAGGCAAAACTGTGAAAAAACGGTAAAAATATTGGTGAAAAAACGATACCTTTATTTCGAGAGTTTTCGAGCAAGGGCACTCTTGAAAATTTCAACCCTTAATTTTCACCCCTTAGAAGTGACCTACATCAACCAAAAGCTTCGCGGCACAACTAGACCCCAAATGGAGCCCATATACCAAATTTGAACCAAATAGGTCCAGTGTTGCTAAGAAAAGTGCCGCGTACGGTGTACGGCGGACGGACGGAAATTTTTTTATTCGATTTTCGTATTCTACGTACCTTGAAACGTAAAACATCAAATTTTGAGGGGGGGGGGGGGGTTAAAATTTTTTCTTTCTTGCTCGATTCCAAAGGCTTATTATTAAAAATAATAAACCAAAATTATGTTTATTCATAGAAACAATGGACAATATCCATGATCTATTGTTTTTCCCTCTAAGGGAGAAATTTAGTAGGTACATTGGGACTCGATTAGCTACCTACCTGCGAAATTTTCACAGACCCCAAGCTAAAAGACATTCAATTTTCAACAGTTTCATGTTTCTTAATGCCTATTCTTAATTTTTTTCAAGTTATTTAAAAAAAATGTAAGGGAAGATTTGAGGTTCCAGGTCTGTATGGTTTAAGGCTCAAGGAACTCAAAAGTAAGAGATGAGAATGAACGTTTATTTGCTATTTTTACTGCTCAGTATAAATATTTATCTGAATTAGAAAACATAGCAAATTAGGTTGGAGTCGAGAATTATTCAGCATGTTTAGAAAAGGGATCGAATTTGCAATGTGCAATCCATCATTCTTTACGAAAGACCTTTCCAATACGAGGCTGATGGTGCAGTCAGATTTTTTTTTTTTTTTTTGAGATTGACCTAAGAAAACGATTTGTCATCTATTACTTGGCGTGATCTGCAAAATCCTCTTCTGGGACATTGCTGTTTATAAAAGGGTTGAATCGGGGGGACGAAGAACAACAATTTTCCCTCGAAGGCCGCTCGGTGCAAAAATAAGGATGCTTGTACGTTCTAATTAAAACTAGATTTTTACCGCTGAAATTTAATTATTAGGAAGTTTAGCTTGACGGTAAATTATAAATATCTCAGGAAGATGGAAAAATTAACGGTCTTTTCAACAATTTGTATATTTTAAATTTACATTGTAAATCAAGGGGTTACGGTAAGTTTAGTGTTACCAAGGTTTAAAAAGATTTGAATTTTGTAGATGAAATTGCAGAGATGAATTTTTTTTTGGAAGATAGTTGTAGAATCGACCCCAAGAGGGTTAAGGGTCTTCAGTGAGGACATCCTCTTTATGAAGCTGTGACCCTCTCTCACTTGGCAGAACACAAGGATTTCCAACAATAGATCTGAGGATCTTTCAACAATTGATCGATAATAATATCCGTTTTATTTGATTATCACATCACTGTCAACAGCACCATGTTTGATCAAAAGCATGTTTCATATAATATGGTTATTGGTATTAAGAAGGAGTTTTAATATCCATACTTCGAATTTTTCTCAATGTTCAATTTTTCCTTCGAGGTCACCCATTGACTGGTCCAGAAAACATTAACCCCGCATTTTTGACATTGGCATTGCCTGAAACCCAAAATCATCATGTGATTGATAACAGTGACAATGGCAAAGCTGTGTTCTTTGCTGGTGAGTGATCTACAGGGTGTCCAAGTAACTACCCTCCCCCCCCCCCCACTTATTTTCTCTAATTGTGTACGAAAAAAAATCTGACCAACACTATTCAACCATGCGCAACCATGATCAACTTTATTTTTTCAAATAGTAACCCCCATTTTTCATTGCAGATTCGGATTCTACGTTAAATTTTATGACCATTTTACTTCTACAATTTTTTTTTTTTTTTTTTTAACGCGCAACCCGCTCACCGAGCGCTCAAAGATACGCAACCCAAGGATTGTGCTACAATGGGGGGTGCGCCTTGATTTTTTTTTAGATTTTTAATCGAAAGTAGACCTCTTCCTGAGAATTTTGGCACCAACCGCGACCTTCTAGCGTGAGTAGATCTGTTTCTATGATTTTTCAAAGTTTCGACCGTTTATGACGTCACGCGCCCCTCTCGCCTGGGCGGGACCCCCCAGCCCACTGTGACGTCATAAACGGTCGAAACTTTAAAAATTCATAAGAAAAGATTTACACACGCTAGAAGGTCGCGGTTGGTACCAAAATTCTCAGAATGAGGTCTACCTTAGATTAAAAATAACAATAAACAGTTTTTCCTACCCAGGCGCACACCCTATTGCGATAGAGGTAGACCCCAAGTGTGGCACATCACTTAGCACTGTTTTTCTACGCTGAATCGAGTGGTGGCACCCCTTTCTTGATTTGATTTCAGTTTACCGCATTTACAGCCGAAAAAGTCACTTTTTGTGGAGGAAATCATCGATTTTCTTATGAAGGACAATGAATCAATCCCAATGAAGTATTTTTAAAAAATTGTAAAATTAATAAAATTGTGTCAGAGGAGAAATAATTTGTGAAGGAATTGATACTCGGAAGAGATTCCACGGAAAATCTATGATTTCCTCCTAAAAAAGTGACTTTTTCGTCTGTAAATCCGGTAAAATGAGATCAAATCAAGAAAGGGATGTCACCTCGCGATTCAGCGTAGGAAAACAGTACTAAGTGATGTGCCACACTTGAGGTCTACCTTCATCTCAATTGTGGCTCAATCCCTGGGTTACGCATCTTTGAGCGCTCGCTGAGCGGATTGCAAAATGTTCATACAATTTGACGTAGAATCCGAATCTGCAATAAAAAGTAAAGGTTCCCATTTTAAAAAACAAAGTTGATTGACATTTGCGGAATTGCGCGCAGAATAGTGTTGAAGAAATTTCGTGACGAATAGTGTTGGTCAGATTTTTTTCGTACACAATTAGAGAAAATAAGTGGGAGGAGCTTAGTTACTTGGTCATCCTGTATACAGAAAAATAATAAACCATTGTGTAATAATTTGCATCGTTAATTTCACCATATCATTGAAACGGACATGGAAATTAGCGCAGTTTATAATACGTTTTTAGTTTTATGATCAATGAGCTATAAACTAAAGAGTGAAGTTGAAATTTGTCTTATTAGCTACTAACTGAAAGTTATTTTACGTAGATAAATTTCACACTCACTTCTTTCATACATTTGAATAGTGCATGTCCCTTTGCACACTTTTCAGACGGGTTCTCACCATTAACTGCGAAGGGAAAAAAGTAGGTATGTTCTGAGTAATTCATAAAATAATATGACACCATTTCGAAATAATTATGGTGTACAAATCATGTACTACAAATTCCCAATGAATACAAACAATATTTCTTACACTCCTTTAGTGATTAGAAGATGTACATTAGAAGTGATGAACCTACTTAGGTACTTCATTAAGACGTCGAATACCTTGAATCGGGTAAATTTTTGACGCTTTTTCATGAAAAATAAATTGTAGTTGTTAACAAAAATAACTTCCTCGTAATCACTTCCATGTTGGTCTGAAAGAGAGTGTGTACCAAATTTCTAATTTTGAACTTACCCTTCTCTATGCACGCTTTTGCTGCCCCTTCAAACTCCCGATTTTTCTGCTCATCGTTCTTTATCATTCGGGCTCCTTCCGCTATAATCTTCTCTTCATCAAATTCATTGTTGTCATTCATCTAAGCAGAAAAACTGATAATAGATACTTTCAATAAAGTTCAATCACACTCACACTATTGCAAAACAATTTTATTTTCGAATGCAGACAAACGTTTGTGTGCCTAACGTTGATCAGTTCTCATGAATATTTTCTGGTGGGTGATTAAAATTATTCACACCCCTTGAGGATTTGAATTTCATTAATATAAATTGATTGATTAGAGGAAAGAAACATATTGTTTAGTAATGCATGCATTCCAGGGGACGTCCCATTGGATAAGCATTAGATCAGTTTAACCAGTTGTTAGGTGATAAAACTGTTTTACTCGATGTAATTTATTTATTACTTTAGGCAAGAAATACTGACCCCCCCCACCATTATCCACCTTAACATTTCTAGCGGCATGGGAGCCTCGAATCTGAAGAGCATTTTAAAATCCATGATCTACGATACCCAACATGCGAATTCGAGTTCATCCCCCCCCTCTTCCCTCACCAATGGTGCCAGTCTGGCACCAAAGCGGGAATACGTCGTAACATTGAACTTTCATCTGTTAGTTTTGGTAGGCAGCCCGTCGAAGTTCACATCCGTATTCAAGGTGAACCACAAAAAAAAAAAAAAAAAAACACGAAATAAGCGGTTTATGGCATCATGGCACCACTATTAGTTCCATGGCGGTACAGAGAATAATTCATGAAAATCCGGAGGTATAATGAGAATTTTTCCTCAATTTCAAAGCTTGGGTACAATTAGTAAGCAGTAAAGGAACCGAAATATTGAAAAATCGGATATTTTGTGAATATTATCCCCCCACTCACCCCCTCCTGGTAAAATCATGTACAACTCGGAAGTTCTTTGAGTCAAACAAAAAAAGAAACACGCAAATCGGTTGGAAATTGAGGCCTGGGCAGAGTTTACAAGATTATGCACGCAAACGCTCGTTTTTTAAGCATTAACCCCCCATTTCCCCCTCTTAAAAAGCAAAATCCAAAATTCCGGCGCCGTAGTCCACAACTAGATAGTTTTCCGCGTCAAACGAAAAAAGAACCAGGAAAATCGGTAGAGAACTAAGGCCTGGGCAGACGACACAAGATTATGCCCAAAAACGCACGTTTTTCGAGCATTAACCCCCCCTTTCCTCCCCTTAAAAGGCAAAATTCGAAATTCCGGCGACGTAGTGCACAACTAGATAGTTTTCCGCGACGACCAAAAAAAGAACCAGGAAAATCGGTTGAGAACTAAGGCCTGTGCAGAGTACACAAGATTTTGTTACACACACACACACACACAGACATACACCTATGGTTTTTTCCGCGGATTTGGATTCAGAATGGTCTAAAATGGATTACTGTGTGGTTATTTTTTTTCTGTTGAGTGTTGTCCAACTTTACCCCAGATCGATCGCATAAGGACGCCCAAGTCTTACTGTGGGACGTCCTAAAAACTCAATAAAGAACTAAAAACGCTGCAAATTATTACACAATGGTTTATTATTTTTCTATATAGATCACTCGTCTACAAAATCACCAACCATCCAATATGAAGAGAAAAAAAAAGAAAATCAAAAAAAAAATAATAATAATAATTTTAAAAAAAAATCACCAACCATCGATCGCATTTCGGTCAGCTCTAATTTGAACGGAGATTAGGCCTCTTTTGCGATTCACACTCGTGTTTTGATTTATATATATATATTTCAATATAAACCCCTAAATTTTCGTAGGGAGCGAACGGTTAGTCCTACAAAGCTCCGCGTGGTCTCAAAAAATTCTAAAAATTCTATAGAATCCTAAATTGAAGGAAAAACAATACCTTTATATCAAAATTTTTTGAGTTAGGGCGTTTTCAAAATTTCAAAATTGATTTTGGAACCCTTAGAAGTGACCTACATCAACCAAAAGCTTCGGGGCACAACTATACCACAAATGGAGCCTACATACCCAATTTCATCAACATCGGTCAATGCTAAGTGGCAAAAGTAGCGCGTACGAAGGACGGACGGCCAAATTTTTATTCGATTTTTGGATTCTACGTACCTTGAAACGTAAACCATCAAATTTTGAGGGGGTGTTAAAAATTTTTTTTTCTTGGTCGATTCCAAAGGTTCATTATTGAAAATAATAAACCAAAATGAATAAAGAATAAGTTCTAAGAATAGGGTTTTTCAACAGTTTTGATCCTTCCTCTTATTATTAACCTGAAAGGGTTGAATTTCAACCATTTTGTACCATACTTGTAATGTTATTCCAAGTGGCCACAATCGTGAACATAATTTCTTTTTAATTCAAATCTGTAAAATTTAATTTTACATTTAAATCTATTAATTGAAACGGAACCCCTTAATTAGGGGAATATTTTTAACTATTTTTTTTCTGGTAGAAAATTCATCAATTCAAGTGAGTTCCGAGTAAGACGAGAGATTGATTGATTGATAGTATTTATTTACAAGACAGGGCATGGGTTAGGACCGTGAGGGTCCTCTCTTACACACACACACACTCCCCCCCCCCCCCCCGCTGTACAGATTAATTCATTATATCACCATACAATCAATTCACTTAATTTTAATTATATCATTGACAAAAATAACAGTGTACTCGTATTTACTACAGCATCTTTAGGTACCTACAATAATTGTATGAACATAGGATAGAAGCTCTTGAAATGTTATCCTCAGACTATTTCATCTTCTCATTTTATTCTCTCATATTATTTTGGTTTCGTTTCATTTGCACGTTTCTAGGAGAGTGTTCTTAAACTTATTCCTACACTCCCTGATTGATACACCTAGATCGAATGTGTATTCATTATCATTGTACAGCTTTACACTTTGCACTAGAAAAGACCGACTGTACAGAGTGCGCCGTGCGCCGTACGCGGCACTTTTGCCACTTAGCATTGACCGATTTTGATGAAATTTGGTATGTAGGCTCCATTTGGGGTCTAGTTGTGCCCCGAAGGTTTCGGTTGATGTAGGTTCCATAATCAATTTTGAAATTTTGAAAAACGCCCTAACTCAAAAAATGTTGATATAAAGGTATTGTTTTTCCTTCAATTTAAGATTCTATAGAATTTTGGTTTATTATTTTCAATAATAAGCCTTTGGAATCGAGCAAGAAAAAAAAATTTTAACCCCCCCTCAAAATTTGATGTTTTACGTTTCAAGGTACGTAGAACACGAAAATCGAATAAAAAAATTTCCGTCCGTCCGCCGTACGCCGTACGCGGCACTTTTCTTAGCAACACTGGACCGATTTGGTTCAAATTTGGTATATGGGCTCCATTTGGGGTCTAGTTGTGCCGCGAAGCTTTTGGTTGATGTAGGTCACTTCTAAGGGTTCCAAAATCAATTTTGAAATTTCTAAGGGGTGAAAATTAAGGGTTGAAATTTTCAAGAGTGCCCTAGCTCGAAAACTCTCGAAATAAAGGTATCATTTTTTTCACCAATTTTAAATAGCATTGAATTTTAAAAAATTTTTGAGACCACCCGGAGCTCTGTAGGACAAACCGTTCGGTCCCTACGAGTACTTGAAGGTTTTCCTTCGATAAAACAGAATCATGAGTGTGAATCGCAAAAGAGGTCTAATCTCCATTCAAATTTTATCGGACTAAAATGCGATCGCTGTTCATTTCTTCGATTTGTATACAGTTTTGCCTTCTGCGTAACCAGTAATCAAATTTCCGTATGAAGCTTTCTATTGTTCCAATCGAGTGTGGAGCGTTTAGTTCTTTCTAATAAACTTGATTGTGAAGGTGTGAAGCCAGTATGGTGTGGTAGGTAGTACCTAGCTGGTAGGTAAAAAAAAGTTGGTAGGTAAAAAAAATGTTGGTGGGTAAAAAACGCTGCAAATCATTGCTCAAAGGCTTCTTCACTCTTCAGATCACTGATCAGCTGAGTGAGCTCCGAAGCCATTTTCAATCCTATTGAATGGAAGTGCTCTTCCAGGCGTCTCCACCATTCGAGGAGATCTTCTTCACTCCTCAGATCACTGATCAGCTGAGTGAGCTCCGAAGCCATTTTCAATTCTATTGAATGGAAGTGCTCTTCCAGGTGTCTCCAGCATTCGAGGAGATCTTCTTCACTACTCAGATCACTGTTCAGCTGAGTGAGCTCCACAGCCATTTTCAATCCTATTGAATGGAAGTGCTCTTCCAGGCGTCTCTAGCATTCGAGGAGATCTTCTTCACTCCTCAGATCACTGATCAGCTGAGTGAGCTCCGAAGCCATTTTCAATCCTATTGAATGGAAGTGCTCTTCCAGGCGTCTCCAGCATTCGAGGAGATCTTCTTCACTCTTCAGATCACTGATCAGCTGAGTGAGCTCCGAAGCCATTTTCAATCCTATTGAATGGAAGTGCTCTTCCAGGCGTCTCCAGCATTCGAGGAGATCTTCTTCACTCCTCAGATCACTGTTCAGCTGAGTGAGCTCCACAGCCATTTTCAATCCTATTGAATGGAAGTGCTCTTCCAGGCGTCTCCAGCATTCGAGGAGATCTTCTTCACTCCTCAGATCACTGATCAGCTGAGTGAGCTCCGAAGCCATTTTCAATCCTGTTGAACGCAGGAAGCTGAAATTTGAGAGGGAAGGTCAAGGGAGAATACAGGTGGTGTTTGGTGCTATTGATGGAGAACCAGTGATCTATACAGAAGGGTGATCTATACAGAAAAATAATAAACCTTTGAGCAATGATTTGCAGCGTTTTTTGAATTGTTTGATACCACTCGGTGCTCTGTAGGACAAACCGTTCGCTCACTACGAGAATTTAAAGTTTGGACGTACGATAAATCAGAAACACGAGTGTGAATCGCAAAAGAGGCCTAATCTCCGTTCAAATTAAAGCTGACCGAAATGCGATCGATGTTTTTCTTCATGTTGGATGGTTGGTGGCTTTGCAGACGAGTGATCTATATAGAAAAATAAAAAATAATAAACCATTGTGTAATAATTTGCAGCGTTTTTTGTTTGACTCAAATAACTCCCGAGTTGTGCTTGATTTCACCGAGTACCAAAATTCGCAAGGGGAGGGGGCGAGCGGGGGGATAATATTTACAAAATATCCGAATTTTCAATATTTTGGTTCCTGTACTACTTACCTACTAATTGTACCCAAGCTTTGAAATTGAGGAAAAATTCTCATTATACCTCCGGGTTTTCATGAATTATTTTCTGTAACACCATGGAACTTATAGTGGTGCCACCATGGTGCCAGGACACCATAAACCGCATATTTCGTGGGTTTTTTCCACTTTGGTGCCAGACTGTCACCATTGGTTGCGGGTGGCTGGGGAGGGGGGGTGAACTCGAATTCACATGTTGGGTATCGTAGATCATGGATTTTAAAATGCTCTTCAGATTCGAGGCTCCCATGCCGCTAGAAATAATATGGTAGATTATGGTGAGGTTGCCCAAAGTACTAAACAAATTACATCGTGTGAAACAGTTTTATCGCTTACCAACTGGTTAAACTAATCTAATACTTATCCAATGGGACGTCCCCTGGAATGCATGCATTACTAAACAATATATTTTTTTCTGTTTTTGTTCAATTCCAATACATTTTTAGGACGTCCCACAGTAAGACTTGGGCGTCCTTATGCGATCGATCCGGGGTGAAGTTGGACAACACTCAACAGAAAAAAAAAATAACCACACAGTAATCCGTTTTAGACCATTCTGAATCCAAATCCGCGAAAAAAACCATAGGTGTATGTCTGTGTGTGTGTGTGTGTGTGTGTGTGTGTGTAACAAAATCTTGTGTACTCTGCACAGGCCTCAATTTCCAACCGATTTGCGTGTTTCTTTTTTTGTTTGACTCAAAGAACTTCCGAGTTGTACATGATTTTACCAGAGT
This sequence comes from Apolygus lucorum, assembly GCA_009739505.2. Classification (NCBI taxonomy): domain Eukaryota; kingdom Metazoa; phylum Arthropoda; class Insecta; order Hemiptera; family Miridae; genus Apolygus; species Apolygus lucorum. Next base: position 57,207,498 of record CM019183.2, on the reverse strand, counting down.
ACCAAAATTTGCAAGGGGAGGGGGTGAGTGGGGGGATAATATTCACAAAATATCCGATTTTTCAATATTTCGGTTCCTTTACTGCTTACTAATTGTACCCAAGCTTTGAAATTGAGGAACAATTCTCATTATACCTCCGGATTTTCGTGAATTATACTCTGTACCACCATGGAACTAATAGTGGTGCCACCATGGTGCCAGGACATGGTGCCATGATGCCATGAGCCGCCCATAAACCGCTTATTTCGTGTTTTTTTTTTTTTTTTGTTTCACCTTGAATACGGATGTGAACTTTGACGGACTGCCTACCAAAACTAACAGATGAAAGTTCAATGTTACGACGTATTTCCGCTTTGGTGCCAGACTGGCACCATTGTTGGCGTTGGGGAGGGGGGGGGGTGAACTCGAATTCGCATGTTGGTTATCGTAGTTCATGAATTTTAAAATGCTCTTCAGATTCGAGGCTCCCATGCCGCTAGAAATGTTAAGGTGGATAATGTGGGGGGGGTATTGGGGAATTCCTTCCTATTTAATGCTCAAAAGTAGAACTTAGGATTGGGAACTCAACACTTTAATCGTTAGTGGACTGTGATTTATAGGTACCTACGGGTGGTGTGTGGAAGAGCGTAATAAATTTAATGTGCAAAGAACATTCATCAGAAATTGGCGAACTTTTAAGAAATAAAAGGGGACTTACAAGTTCTGCAGATCTGCGAAGCTTCCCGGCGCCGGGTGCGATGTTACTGGACGACAAGGGGGCCGTACTCGCGAGAAAAGTAGCCAATTTGTTAAATTTATAATTCAACTTTACTGTGAGACGCTACCACTGTGACACAACCCGTTGGATTTATAGTTTTCGGGATTGAAAAAACTAAATAAATTGTTTGATCGCTGATTATACGCGGAGAGGTTTGAGAGAAGAGGGAACGAGCTCGAGCCAGATTAGAAGTGATAATAATCGAGGAATCGGGCAGGCGATTCCTGGAATCAGCGCTACCTTCGGTGGTTCGACAAAACAATAAGGCGCCGAATTCAAACGGCGGAAACACCGCCCACTCAAAATTTAACTAAATTTTGCCAAGAGAGAGAAAACGTTAACAAGCAACAATAATGAAAATATTAGCAAAATTACCAAAAACACAAGTTAGTTAACAAACTAGTAGGTGAGTAGAAAGAAAACAATAGTTTAATAAATAAATTTACCCACCCAGAACAACGTACAAAATTTAATTGTCTATAGGTAGAGGTATCAACCTAGCTACTGGTCTAGTGTAGCAACCAGCACTAGTACGGACCTCGGCAACTCTATCCACACCATCACGTCCAGGAATCAGCTTGGTGACCACTCCCAATGGCCAATACAATGGTCTTGTGTCTTCCTTGGAAATGTAGACCGGCTGTCCTACTCGGAGAGGTTCGCGCGGGGTATTCCATTTTTTCCTCTGAATAAGCGTATTCAGGTACTCCGTCGACCAACGTTTCCAAAATTCTTGACTGGCACGTTGCACAAGTTGCCAGCGAGCCAAGTGATTCTCTGGCACTGGAATGAGATCATTTTCAGGCGGACATAAAAGGGCTGATCCAACCAAAAAATGACCGGGACTCAAAAATTCTACATTATCTGAGGGATCATCGTTAATCGGACATAACGGCCGACTATTCAATACCGCCTCAACTCTTGCGAGGAAAGTTGACATTTCTTCGTAAGTCAACGAGCGGTGGAGCGTAATTTTGGTGAGGTGGTGTTTAAAAGACTTGACAGCCGCCTCCCAAATTCCACCCATCCAAGGAGATGCTGGAGGGTTGAACGTATACTGGATTTCACGTGAAGACAAGTACTCTGCCAGTGCTGGCTCCGATTCTAACAAGAACTTCTTGATGGTTTTGGCCTCATTCGATGCACCAACAAAGTTTGTGCCTCTGTCACAAAACACTTGAGAACAAAGACCACGACGTGCCACAAAACGATCGAGTGCCGCCTGATATGCGGCCGTCGAGAGATCGCTCACCAGTTCAAGATGAACCGCTTTTGAGGCCATACATACAAAAACACAAACATAGGCCTTAAGTTTTTGTGCGTTCCTTCGTGTGCTCTCTTTCACGAATAAGGGTCCTGCAAAATCCACAGCCGTATTCGAAAAGGCCCGAAGTGAACTGTTTACACGGGAAGGTGGTAGATCACTCATGATGGGATGTTTCATCTTCGCCTTTGACTTAAAACAAATCAAGCACTTGTGGATACGTTTGCGGAGGAGTGGGCGGAGAGATAAAATCCAAAATTGCGACTGAATCATTGCCTGTGTTGCTTGAGGCCCAGCATGAAGCAGGTATACGTGATAATAATCACAAATCAATTTAGATAAACAGGCCTGTTGAGGTAGTAACAGTGGATGCTTAGCGTTGGGTGCCAAGTTAGAATGAGTTAGACGACCTCCGACTCGCAAAAAACCTTTAGAATCAACATAAGGTGAGAAAGAGAGCAACTTTTTTGATACTAAGCGCCCTTTATGTATGGCCCTTATGTCACTGGCGAAGTATTGTTGCTGAGTGGACTTTATACAAATATTGAAAGCGTTTTGTATTTCAAACACTTTCAACGGACCAGAAGTACGTTTTATTTTTGCAAGCCGACAGTTCTTAGTAAAACGTAAGACGTAGGCAACTACACGTTTAAGTTTCGTTAAGGAGGAGAACGTTGAAATTGCGTTGACAATAGAGTTGCGAGACGTTAAAGATTTCGAAACCGTTAGGACTTGTTGCTGTGAATCCGCAGTCTTTTTCAACTCTTGAGAATAATGAGCTGGTAATAAGGTTGACGTTGGCGGCGGCCAATTAGATTCGGGATACATCAAAAATTCCGGTCCCGCCCACCATGACGAATTATTCAAGAGTTGTATCGGTGACATACCTCGAGATGCACAATCTGCACCATTCATGGCAGAAGGTACGTGTCTCCATTGCTCAAGCGGTGCTGATTCTAACAGAGAGACCACTCTGTTGGCCACATACGTTTTCAACTGATACGTGGGTGTACGTAACCAAGAAAGGACAGTAGAAGCATCGGTAAACAAAATAGTCTCAGAAATACCTAGTTCTCTTTTAACAATGTCCAGCGACTTGATCAATCTGGCCAGCAATAAAGCACCGTTCAACTCGAGCCGTGGCACCGTCTGCACCTTCAAGGGAGCGACTTTCGTTTTAGATTTCAGGAGGTGAACCGATACATCTGTGTTTTCTTCAGAATAACATCGTAGATAAACAACTGCTCCATATCCTAAGGTTGAACCATCGCAAAATCCAATTAATTGTCGTTTTGGTAGAATCGAAGAAACACAGAGACGTGGGATTCTGACAAGGGAAAGATGCACCAATTCGTTCGAAAATTCCGCCCACCGTGTCGCGTAATCGTCGTGCAGCGGAGTATCCCAGTCAAAGCCACTAGACCAAAGTTCCTGCAGAAAACATTTTGCCCAAAATACTGTGGGTGCCAACCATCCGAGCGGGTCAAAAATTGAAGCCACCTGCGACAAAATGGTACGTTTGGAGTTGGCAGAACCAGGAATTTTGATTTTGTAGGAGAACATGTCCTCATGAGGATACCATTGCAGACCCAAAATCATGAGGGACTCCATTTCGTTGGGACGAAGACTTAACACTTTGGCACGATGATCAATCGGAATATCTTCTAGTACTTCCTCATGACTGGAAGACCACTTTCGTAGTTCAAAGTGTGCTTTGGATAACAGTGATATCAACTGATTCTTGAAATCAATCGCTTGCTGAACGGTATCAACTGACCAACAAACGTCATCCATCAAACAACTGTTCGTTATTGCTTTCGAGGCTTCAGGAAATGGATCTCCTTCATCGTTAACAAGTTGAGCTAATACACGTTGAGCGAGGAACGGAGCTGAAGAGAGACCATACGTTACAGTACGTAGCTCGAATTCGTTGAGGGGCTGTTCAGGAGATTCACGCCACAGCACATGCTGAAATTTGCAGTCATCTTCATGGAGCCAAATTTTCCTGTACATCATCTTGATGTCCGTTGTGATGGCGACTGGTTTCATACGGAAATACGTTAAAACTTCGGTGATATCCTTCTGTAGGGGGGGACCTGGTAGCAATCGCTCGTTTAGTGATACATTAGAGGTATCTCGACAAGAACCGTCGAATACGACTCGAAGAGGAGAAGTCGCTGAATCTCGAGTTATTCCAAAGTGCGGAATGACATAGGCAGCAGATCTTGTAGTGGGAATCATGTGACCAAGCGACAAATATTCACGCATGAATGAATTATATGCATCATGAAAAGCTGGGTTTTTTCGGAGTTTGGCTTCAACGTTATACCAGCGACGTGTAGCTATTTCTCTACTCTCCCCGATAGGTGGAAAGTGACCACTTGTCTTGAAGGGAAGTCGAACACAGTAAGAACCATCAGCCAAACGTGAATGCGTTTCTTGGAAATGCTTCTCGGCTATCAAGTGCAGCGGATCACAGTGAACTACAGAAGCGACCTCCTCGACTTCCCAAAAACGTTGAACAAGTTTATCAAGGTTACTTTCGGAAGGGTGCGTCGCTACGTTTACGTTGAGAGTAACTGAGGGAGAAACGTTGACGTTACCAAAAATCACCCATCCAAAAATAGTTTTGATCGCAGCCGGTTCACCATGAATCACCTCATATCCAGGTTTGAACAATTCGGAGTACAAACCGGCCCCTAGAAGGAAATCAACAGCGCCTCGTTGATGGAACGTTTTATCTGCCAATTCAAGATGTGAATATTTTTCGTACAATGCAGAAGGCAGAGATATCGTTGGAGCATCGGAACAGACTCTGGAAACGACGACGGCGGAAGCACACAAACTAGAAACATCGTTGGGAGCAGGAGATAGGACGCAGGATACCAAACCGTTAGATGTTCCAACTACCTGTTCCATAGCACCTGAAAGTTCGGTTGTTCTTCGAATGACAGGCAAACCCAAACGTTGAACGCAGTCACTGGAAATTAAATTGACTTGAGAACCAATGTCTATGACCAGCCGAATCGGAGACCAGGAACCCCACCGGTTTCTGAGAAAAGCCTGGGCGGTTCCAAGAAGTACGTAAGTAGCCTTCGCCGACGGTCCTGTAATTAGGGTTTGCATGTTCGAATTTGAAGGTGCTGAATTTGTGTCCGTTTGACCAGGTGCATTGGATTGTACCGAGACGTTAGTTAACATAGAAGAGTTGTTAATATTATTAGTATTAACACCGTTATTAGACGTTGATGGAGATCGTTGAGAAATATTGTCATTGTGTAGTGTAGAATGATGTCTAGTACTCTGGCAAGTACCACATTTTCCTCTAGACTTGCAATTCACCCTGGAGTGTCTGCCAAGGCACCGAAAACACCTATGGAAACCTTTGATGAGGTCATAACGTTGAGAAGGTTCCATATTACCATACTTTTCACAACTGTAAATACCGTGATTTCCTTGGCATACTGGACATTCATTGGAAAATGTATTGTGCGGAATGGGATTCGAAGAAGGAGCAGGTAATGATGAGTTGTTACTAGAGGAACTGCTACTTGAAGAACTATTCGTTGCGGAACTGTTATTGTTCGTATCATTCACTAATAATGATGTTGCCTTTGAAAATTGAGACTTGGGCGAGGGATACTTCGAAATTTTATTACTATTTACGTTGTCATTATTCGGAACACTTGAAGTCGTTGGCATGAAGAATTCTTTAATCCTGCATTGTTCACGAATAAAAGTAATAAGATCCATAAATGAAGGAACTCCAGTTTTAGACGATACCGATCGTTCAAAAAGTATTCGTAATGAAGAAGGAAGCGCGCGCAATGCGCATTGAAATACGAAGAAATCCGAATGTGAGCGTATGTCCAAATTCTGAAACGCCTTATAATTCGTATCAAAAACGGTCAAAAATGATCGGAGATCAGAAACTGATTCACGAGTTAACGTTTTGAAATCAAGCATACTATCAACATGATATGCAGCAAGTACTCGATGATTTGCATACATGTCCTCAATTTTACCATATGCAAGTGCATAATTCACATCAGATATCTCTAAGGTTTCTATGAGCTTGAGTGGTGGTCCAGATATCAGAGATCGTAAGTATGCAAATTTTGCAGTGTTTGTGTATGACCCTTTATGCACTATAGAATTATAAAGTGCCCACCAATTATGGAACGTTTGTAATTGGCCATCCCAAACTGGAACATCGATTCGTGGTAACCTAATTTCAGAAACCGGAGTGAATTTTGTCTCAAATTTTGATCGAATATTACCCTCAAGTGCCCGTACTTCGTAATAAATTGTATCAAAGGACGTTAAAACATTCGTTACATCGAGAAAGTGTTCAGAAGGCAACATTACGTTCAATTCTGTGATCGCATCACAATATCCATAAAAACGATCGCGCATATCGTTGAGGTCATTACATCGCGCCAAAAATTGAGAAATGGATCCAGCACCAACAGCTTTGGAAGCGTCAAAAGTAGCCTGCAACTGGGTAAATGCATTTTCACGGAGATTTTTATAGTACTCCTGCTTGGCCAAGTGCTCTGCAAACTCGTTTGGATCATCTTGGTTGTTGGCCATGTTCGCTGATGTGAATCGAAAACGAAGCTAGGTTTTGATTGGCAGAGAATGATGTTGATGTGAATTCGTTGGGCTTAGGGCCAATGAAAATGAACGTTGGAAAGACTACGTCACCAATACAGTTAACTTGCAAATACTTGTGAAAAATTGAAGGCAAAATTGAAACTTTGACACTAAAATGGCGTCTGAGCAATTACCTGTAATTTCGACGTGACCTTAAGATTTTGTCATAAAACCACCTTCGCGATCTCTACAGAACACCTGATACTAATTTCAATGATCAAAATACGAAGTAGAGTTATAAATTGTTAGTTTAAGATCAAGAAATAAATAACTTTATGGTAATTTATTAACAAAATAACGTTGAGAAGAAAAATCGTCCCTCTCAATCACGTGCAGCGACCAAGACGTTGAATTAAAACGTTGAATGAAGAGCAAGACGTTAAATGAATAAATTCACGTTAATTTAACACTACAAAATTACAATTTGGCTCGTTAGGACCATTAATATTGGGGAATTCCTTCCTATTTAATGCTCAAAAGTAGAACTTAGGATTGGGAACTCAACACTTTAATCGTTAGTGGACTGTGATTTATAGGTACCTACGGGTGGTGTGTGGAAGAGCGTAATAAATTTAATGTGCAAAGAACATTCATCAGAAATTGGCGAACTTTTAAGAAATAAAAGGGGACTTACAAGTTCTGCAGATCTGCGAAGCTTCCCGGCGCCGGGTGCGATGTTACTGGACGACAAGGGGGCCGTACTCGCGAGAAAAGTAGCCAATTTGTTAAATTTATAATTCAACTTTACTGTGAGACGCTACCACTGTGACACAACCCGTTGGATTTATAGTTTTCGGGATTGAAAAAACTAAATAAATTGTTTGATCGCTGATTATACGCGGAGAGGTTTGAGAGAAGAGGGAACGAGCTCGAGCCAGATTAGAAGTGATAATAATCGAGGAATCGGGCAGGCGATTCCTGGAATCAGCGCTACCTTCGGTGGTTCGACAAAACAATAAGGCGCCGAATTCAAACGGCGGAAACAGGGGGGGGTGTCAGTATTTCTTGCCTAAAGTAATAAATAAATTACATTGAGTGAAACAGTTTTATCACTTAACAAATGGTTAAACTGATCTAATGCTTATCCAACGGGACGTCCCCTGGAATGCATGCATTACTAAACAATATATTTTTATTTCTATGGTGGGTTGAAAAAGTAAAAAAAGGAGTAGTAAATATATGAGTCACTTACCATACCGGACTTCTTCAAAACGCACTCGGAAAAACACTGGAAATTACAGCAGTATGTTAATTTTTACCAAACTAGTAAGTACCCAGGCGTTTAAACTTCAAATCTTTATAATATACTTAAGTTATAGATGTAATAGAAACTAATTAATTATTCTTCATTGCATAAATTAGCTATCATTCTTGTAAACACAGGCTTTTCATGTTTTTTTAGCGGCAAAAAAATCTGGGTGTACCGTGTTGGAGGTCTCGGATCCTTGAAGCAAACTATAATAGTTACAGGATTAACTCAAAATTCCCAATTTATTTGAGTTATGTCCCATTATTTCTAACGGATAAAAACTATTACTTATTATAGCATAGTTGTCTAAAAACATTTAAATGATACTCATTCTAGCGTAGTTGTCTAAAAAAAACGTCTGCCAGGTGGGTGTGGCGCATAGCATCCTCGAGCAGAGTGGTCAATTTCCGATAGCAGCACATAGCATTATCCGATGCAGAGTGGTCAATCTCAAAACATCAATCACTAAGTACCTTGCAATACCCTCATAGGGGACTCAACACCCCAATCCGCATGATCCCGGAAAATCTCATCGAAATCATATAAAAACAGTAGAAGTTATGTTTTAAAAAAAAGTCTCTCCTCAAAGACAAATTGTCTTTTGTCACGGAGGGGGCCATTAATAAAATAAATAAATAAAAATAATAAATAAGGAAATACACGTTTGCGGATGCGAAGTGGCTTCTTTTAGTTTCGGGGCGATGACTTTCATAGAGGACCATCTACAACTCAATCCGCATGATCCCTGAAAACTTCATCAGAATTGGATGGAAAATGTGGAAGTTATGGCTGTTACAAGGAATTCACGTTTGCGCATGCGCAGCGGCTACTATCAGTCCGGGGGTGATGGTTTTCATAGAGGACCATCTACATGCCAACCCGCACAATCCCTGAAAATTTCATCGAAATCGGACAATAGCTTCGTACAGTAATGCCCGTTACATGGATTTCATGACAGACACACAGACAGACAGACGCTGAACCAAAATCGTTCTGGAAGGTCTACACGTAAAACGCGAGTGGAAATTTCGATTTTGGAGAACTTTTTTTTTTCAACCTTGAAAAGTGAAAATTGACACCCATCGAATCCAACAACGAATTTCAGGAAGAATGTACCGTTAAAGAGATGAAACGATTTCCGTTCAGATCACTAATGGGGTCTCTTTTGTACTTGGCTATTGGCACACGACCAGACATTTGCTTTGCAGTGAATTTCATGAGTCAATTCAATACTAAATGCAATGAGACACATTGGAGGGCTGCAAAACGAATCCTCAGATACCTAAAAGGTACGCTGGACACAAAGTTGACTTATAGGAGGTCTGATGAGCCATTGTGCGGTTTTGCAGATGCGGATTGGGGTAATTGCAGTTTGGATCGACGATCCTATAGTGGCATGCTCTTCCAGATGTCTAGCGTAGCAATCTCTTGGGAAAGCCGAAAACAACGATCGGTCGCTACATCAAGTACCGAAGCTGAGTATTACTGCATGACTGAGGCAATTAAAGAAGCATTGTACTTGAAGAGATTTTTGAGAGATCTGGGTCATCCACCTGTGGGAGCGATCACCATCTATAATGACAACCAAGGAGCTCAGAAGCTAATCGAAAACCCGGTTCATCACTCAAGAACGAAACACATCGATATCAGGCAAGGTTCATAAGAGAAGCAGTTGATAAACAAGATGTGAAGTTTTCGTACATGCCAACAGAACAGATGCCGGCAGATCTTTTGATACCGCGACCTAGAGGTGAAGATTGCAAACGGGCTATGGGACTTACGACATGCACTTGAGTGTTGAAGAATCAAGTCCACGTCGTTATTATGATTATTTTCAACAGGTGTTGTTTTTACTTTTGTAGTTAAGAAATAAATAAATGTTTCTCATTCTGTGAGAAAAAGTTGAATTGAATAGTGTGTTTATTATAAAAACAACTCTGCAAGAAAAACAAAGCTTCCGCTACCTTGGCTCGGAGGCAAAAAGAGTGTCAATTAAATGTAAAACATTCTCCAGCAGACCTGTCATGATCGGCTTTAGCTTTCACTGAACCGAGACACCTTTATGCCGGATTACTCTTCACATTTTAATTTGGAGGGTTTCAGTGTAACCGTTCCAAAAAGTGAAAAAAATTTAGTTACCTTGAAAAGCACAACATGGAGATTCTTGAGAGGACAGAATCTGAATTAGAGGTCAAAATAGAAAATTTCAAACCCTGAGCGCTTTTGTCTCCAACTGAGTGATCTTCCCCCACTGAATGGTGGAAAGTCACTTAGAAACATAGAAATATACAACAATAAATTCTATTGTGCAGTTATCTCATATCAACATCTCTTTGGGTAAGTACTTAGATGAAATTACTCACTTTGACTTCTTCCGACTCTCCTGTGAAGCAAACAAACAAGGTTATTTGAATTGAATATTGATATCCCCTACTACAAAAAAGTAGTAGACACTTTCAGGAACATTACCTGACTTTTAGCACATTTCATCTTACACAAAAGCGCAACAATGGTGGTGATTCATCTACCTGATGGTCCAAAATGTTAATTAAGTAACACGAGTTAGTGGCAAAGATATTTTGTTGTTCTTCGGTATGTATTGGCGAACAAAACAGTTGACAAATTGACCTCATGTGATCAACTTCATTTTATACTAAAGAATCAACATTGATTCAAGAAATTTGTAAAATAATTAAGGAAACAGCCGTTTCAATTATACAATACCGTAAAATGTGCCGACTACCATAAATAGGTACTAGTTGACTGCCCACTTACTTTACCTAGTTTTTACCGTTTACCAGACAAAGAATCGTAAAATTTGGATTTTCATTGCTTGTCCTTTTGAACGGGTACTTATTCTAAAATCTCACTCCAATTGCTAATAATTTTCATAGTTTTTACCAACCTGTCATTGCTTCCTCTTTAGAAACGTGGTGTTGTTGCTTGCACTCAATCAATGCCTCCATGAACCCCCCGCTCTGAAAACCAACCAATATGTTCCATAATGAACAATTTCTTGAGGAATACAACCAAATCTGCCAAGTTGGAAGGTATTGTAACTTTTTTCGCTCAAAAACCCTTATTTTTAAAACAATTGTCTAACGTACTCGTATATTACTAGCATGTCTGGTAGGGTCCGTCAAGTACCTACCCAAACAATAAGTAAGTTGTACGAAATACGGTAAGTACCTTCTATATTTCATTAAAATCCAAGTGGCCTACAGTTGGTTTATGATATACTAGGTACTAGCCAGGAATGGCAGAAAATCCAACCTGAAATGGTTGTTGACTTTACTATTTGGCACTACTGGTCGGCTCGAATCAACGAATTTACTTCAGACAGATGTACACACCGACATAAAGGCACGGTCAACTTCCTGACCCTCATAACAACGTAATGATGAAGCAGAAAAGTGAAATTCTGATTTTAAATGAGGAATTTAATTTTAATGAATTGCTCATATAATGAGGGGGTTTTGAGCGAAATATTGTAAGGAAAACTATTAATAGTGATAGAAGCAGGAAACTTTGCACAATTTGTATTTGAAACATTTGAAAAGTTTTAACCCTCATCACCTATCAAAATTGTCATTAAGGTGGTGGGAGGGGAGTTAAGGCAAAAACGCCTTAAAATCCTTGAAAAATTTCAAATCATGCTACTTTAGCCCTCCAAGAGTCAATCCTTATTAATTTGAGGTCGTAGAATCTGAATACGGTATTATTGTTACTTTAATTACACCAAACAGTACTTAAATTCCAAAATTGAGTGGTAGGGCAGGTATTGTAGAATTGGAACCCTCCCATTTCGTATCCAAGTCACACAGCGGACTTGAAATCCTTTAGCAACTGTTAGAGACCGTAGGACCATCCACGGTCAATTTAATAATAATAATAATGTTAGGGAGTTGAGTACTCCATGGATTATTATTGTTACCGTTATTAATCAGGTGTTGAGGAAATGTAAGTTGTTTGCTGAATAAAAGATAGAGTTCTGTTCTGGTCTTGATCTGACGTGGTTCTGTGTCCGATAATAGTAAATATTAAGACCTAGGGTACAGTTCTAGGGACTCACCGAAGATCACAATAATAATAATAATAATAGTCGCATGCACATTGCCAATTCGTAATGACTCTCAAAGTGAGTACTTAGGAAAGTATATTGCGCTAAAAGTAAATAAAAATTCTAGACAAATTGAATCTTTGAATTGTATAGGTAAAAAAACCTCATACCCAATCTATGGTAATTTTCTTCCTAATTGCCCTACTATGATAGCTCGTTGGTACCAAAGAGTGACTAAAGTGGCTATATTTTCGTTTATGACGTCGCAATTCTTGTTCTGAGACCACTTGGTGGTAATGAAATGTATAACTACTCAAATAGGTACAACACATACGAGTAGAATAGATCACACTTCATCATTCAGTAGTAAAACAATTACAACCAAATTATTCATTTGAAATTTTTAAAGGATTTTAAGGCGTTTTTCCTTAAACCCCCTACCCTCCTCAGCATGAAAATTCTGATACGTGCCGTGGATCGAAAATCTTGAGTGTTCCAAAAAGCAATTGTGCATAGTCTCTTGCTTTTATCACAATTAGCCGATTTTAATCCGATACCCGTGCACTAATATGACATCCATTTCTTTTTACAAGTCACAACATAATAAACTTTACCCACCGTAAAGAAACAAAATGCACTTATAAACATAATTAATAAGATATTGAATCGACATGTATAGCTGGTCGATGTAGAGCAAAGCGCGTTGATGGTGAATGGGAAAGCCATCCTCCTCGATGCTATAAATTTAACGGGATTACGGTGAAGTAATCTATCCGTAACCAGTAACCTTGCTGGCTTTGCCTTATTTGATAACCGATCTGGAGCGAGGTTGTGAGAAACACCATCCCAATGGCGTTTTGATTAGGTAGGTACGTCCGTAAAAACGAGTGGTTTATCAACAAGGGCTTTCTCCTCTGGATATTAGCATAGTGACATAGTCCTTAAGAGCAGTTAGAATTTTCATAAGATACCAACAAACCAAACGGACAGTTGCTGGATCAAATTCATTGACTAAGTCGATTATTTTGCTTTTTACTCCCCCCTAATAAAGAGAGTACAAAAATTTGTTTTATTACGTTTCATGATACATAATAAGAGATGAACTTTCAAAGCACCTGGTACCTATCAATAATGTTATGGAATTAGTTGACAAAATTATAACTTTTCTTCTTCTTCTTTCTAATCATTTTTTTATATAGGTACTTTTTGAAATCAAATATATTTTAAAAAATGAACCAATGTAGTATATATTTGAAAATCCTTATCCATATTGTATTCTATCTTTATACAGGGTGTCCCCGAAAACGTTCCCCCCCCCCTGCTAAAATCGTCCAGGTAGTGGTAAAAAAAAAAATTTTTTTTGAATCTTCATGATTTTTCCCAAGGATCTCAAATATGACCACGGTGCGCATTGCGCACGTGCGCAATCGTGCGCAACGCACACCAACTTCGTTTTTTCAAATGAGACCCCCTATTTATTATTGCAGAATCGGATTTTACGTGAAATTTCATGAACATTTCACCCCTCAACCGATTTTTTAGGACGTCCCACAGTAAGACTTGGGCGTCCTTATGCGATCGATCTGGGGTGAAGTTGGACAACACTCAACAGAAAAAAAAAATAACCACACAGTAATCCGTTTTAGACCATTCTGAATCCAAATCCGCGAAAAAAACCATAGGTGTATGTGTGTGTGTGTGTGTGTATGTGTGTGTGTGTAGGTGTGTGTGTGTGTGTAACAAAATCTTGTGTACTCTGCGCAGGCCTTAGTTCTCAACCGATTTTCCTGGTTCTTTTTTTGTTCGTCGCGGAAAACTATCTAGTTGTGCACTACGTCGCCGGAATTTCGAATTTTGCCTTTTAAGGGGGGGAAAGGGGGGGTTAATGCTCGAAAAACGTGCGTTTTTGGGCATAATCTTGTGTACTCTGCCCAGGCCTTAGTTCTCAAACGATTTTCCTGGTTCTTTTTTCGTTTGACGCGGAATACTATCTAGTTGTGCACTACGGCGCCGGAATTTTGAATTTTGCTTTTTAAGAGGGGGAAAGGGGGGGTTAATGCTTAAAAAACGTTCGTTTGCGTGCACAATCTTGTAAACTCTGCCCAGGCCTCAATTTCCAACCGATTTGCGTGTTTCTTTTTTCTTTGACTCAAATAACTTCCGAGTTGTACATGATTTTACCAGAGTACCAAAATTTGCAAGGGGAGGGGTGAGTGGGGGGATAATATTCACAAAATATCCGATTTTTCAATATTTCGGTTCCTTTACTGCTTACTAATTGTACCCAAGCTTTGAAATTGAGGAAAAATTCTCATTATACCTCCGGATTTTCATGAATTATTCTCTGTACCACCATGGAATTAATAGTGGTGCCAACATGGTGCCATGATGCCATAAACCGCTTATTTCGTGTATTTTTTTTTTTTTTTTGTATTTCACCTTGAATACGGATGTGAACTTCGACGGACTGCCTACCAAAACTAACAGATGAAAGTTCAATGTTACGACGTATTTCCGCTTTGGTGCCAGACTGGCACCATTGTTGGCGTTGGGGTGGTGGTGGGGGGGGGGGGGGGTAACTCTAATTCGCATGTTGGGTATCGTAGATCATGGATTTTAAAATGCTCTTCAAATTCGAGGCTCCCATGCCGCAAGAAGTGTTATGGTAGATAATGGTGGGGGGGGTCAGTATTTCTTGCCTAAAGTAATAAATAAATTACATCGAGTGAAACAGTTTCATCACTTAACAACTGGTTAAACTGATCTAATGCTTATCCAATGGGACGTCCCCTGGAATGCATGCATTACTAAACAATATTTTTTTTTATGCGCGCAACCCGCTCAGTGCGCGCTCAAAGATGCGCAACCGCAAGGTTGTGTCAAAATGTGCATGTACGAAGTACCTGAGTGTGATACATGATATTTTAGTATTTTTTTACGCTGAATCCCGTGGTGATGTTAGTTTCTTGATTTTACTGCATTTTTATCAAATTATCGACGAATAATGAACTTTTAAAAAAGGAAAATTGCATTTTTTAAGGGAAAACCACCCTGTCTACTTAAAGACTTTTCCAAGATAATCGAAAAAAGATTTTCAAGTAGACAGGACGGGTTCAGAGTGTCCCAGAGTCGGTGATTCAGAGAGTCCTTGTGAAATTACTAGTGAAGAGTCCAGTGTGATAAACAATTGTTTTGACATGGATATGTCTTTTGGCTGGGGGTCAAGGGATTTTTCGCGGCACTTTTTCTTAATAAAAAAAATGCAACGCTGCAACCAGTAAACAAAATCATAGCTGCATATCAGTAGCTATGAAGCAAGGTTCTCTAGAATACTCCAATAAATTTCGTGCAATCGGAGAGTTTTTTTTATGTCAAAACATACATTAACAAGGATGAAGTTAACGGATGGGCACAGAAGATGCGTAATGAGTAAAAATGCAATTTTCCTTTTTTTAAAGTTCATTTTTCTTCGATAATTAGATAAAAATGCAGTAAAATCAAGAAACTAACATCACCACGTGATTCAGCGTAAAAAAATACTAAAATATCATGTGTCACACTTAGGTACTTCGTACATGCACATTTTGACACGACCTTGCGGTTGCGCATCTTTGAGCGCGCACTGAGCGGGTTGCGCGCATCAAAAAAAATCGGTTGAGGGGTGAAATGTTCATGAAATTTCACGTAGAATCCGAATCTGCAATAAAAAATAGAGAGTCCCATTTGAAAGAACGAAGTTGGTGTGCGTTGCGCACGATTGCGCAATGCGCACCGTCGTCATATTTGAGATCCTTGGAAAAAATCATGAAGATTTAAAAAAAAAAAAATTTTACCACTACCTGGACGATTTTAGCATGGGAGGGAACGTTTTCGGGGACACCCTGTATATGATTTTATTTCGATTGAGAATAGACTTTCAAAATTTGAATCGAATGACCACCCAGTGCACTGAACGTTTGCTTCAGTATGTAAAGGTTGGAGGGGAAAAAGAGCAGAAACAGGACAGTGAAACTCGAATTCTTCAACATCAAAAACATTTACAAGCTTGTACTTGAGCTGACCACTTATCATCAATCTCAAAAATCAATCGACAACTCTCTAGACCGAAAGAAAGTAGGTATTTGACAGCTTCTCACCACAATGCCTGTCCCAATGAGGAGGACGAAAACGATGTTGATCATGTTGGAGTCCATCTGGTTGTGATGCAAAGCGGGATGTTCCTCGTTTTAATAGACTCCTGTCGTTATCATTTCGCTCACATTATAGCGACGATGACATTATATGCACGAGTATCGTTCACAAGGCTATTTTAGGTCATTTCCATCGGGTATATATCTTATCACAATAATTACCTGATCTTCAATTAATTGCCCGACCTATTCAACCTATTCGTCAGTTTGCCGAATAAATTACATTCTACTGAAGTGACCAGCAAATACTTTGTACTTCTGCTTCGGGGTTTTTTCAAGGTCGATTTAGGTGGGAAGATAGGTAGTGTAGTACTGTACAATAATTACAGGTTGTAAACCCGTGACGGAAATGAGGACGGAAACTTATTCATTCAGAAGAGATGGACTACTGTCGCAGGCATATCACTGTTTTGTGTCGTGGACATATCTATAAGTATTATAATAAATATTATAGGTATACCTTTCGGAGCAAATTGTTTTAGTTTTTCTTAGATCAAAAGGAGTCGGAATAATATTATACGAAATTCGTAAAAGTTTTAATTTAACTTAGGTACTAGGTACTGGATAGGGTTGGTACCTAGTAGGTAGGTAGTAGGTACCGTGGACTGGGTTGATACTGATCAACAAGCCTTTTGGTTTATTATTTTCAATAATGAACCTTTGGAATTGACCAAGAAAAAAAAAATGTTAACACCCCCTCAAAATTTGATGGTTTACGTTTCAAGGTACGTAGAATCCAAAAATCGAATAAAAATTTGGCCGTCCGTCCGCCGTACGCCGTACGCGGCACTTTTGCCACAGAGCATTGACCGATTTTGATGAAATTTGGTATGTAGGCTCCATTTGGGGTCTAGTTGTGCCCCGAAGCTTTTGGTTGATGTAGGTCACTCCTAAGGGTTCCAAAATCAATTTTGAAATTTTGAAAACGCCCTAACTCAAAAAATTTCGATATAAAGGTATTGTTTTTCCTTCAAATTAAGATTCTATAGAATTTTTAGAATTTTTTGAGACCACGCGGAGCTCTGTAGGACAAACCGTTCGCTCCCTACGAAAATTTAAGGGTTTATATTGAAATATATATATATATATAAAAATCCAAACACGAGTGTAAATCGCAAAAGAGGCCTAATCTCCGTTCAAATTAGAGCTGACCGAAATGCAATCAATGGTTGATGATTTTTATTTTTTTATTTTTTTTTATTTATTTTTTTTATTTTATTTTATTTTTTTTTTTTTTGATTTTTTTCCTCATATTGGATGGTTGGTGATTTTGTAGACGAGTGATCTATATAAAAATAATAAACCGTTGTGTAATAATTTGCAGCGTTTTTTTCATGTGCATGCGATTGCAGCGCTCCACACAGTCCTAAATGGAAAGTTAGGTTGTGTTATGTGTTCGTAACAATATCTTCTCTGTGGGGATATTGTTCCAGCCCGATAGTCTAGGTTACCATGGTAGCTGATAAGGAAATAAACAACCCTCAAAATCGGGCCCAGCTGACATTGTGATTGTAACTTCTGTTGTGCCGGTGTCGGGTGTTGTGTGGTGAAGTTCCAGCGAAAAGATTTTGTTTCTACTAGATGTATGCACGAAATATCTGCAAATAGTTTGTTTTTTCCGTGTTACTACAGTTGGTTATCTGTTAAAAACAAAACAAAATCATTTTCAGGGGGTGATAGTGATCACGGCCGAAATGCCCCGAAACTATCAAAAAGTGATTGGTCCATCATTATTTTTAGTAACAAGTGCTTTAAAATAAGTTGTTTCTTGTCAGTTACCAAGCATGTGCCACGAATGGTCTCATTATAATAATAAATACTAAGGAGCATATTACGAGTCTTGAATTTTGGCTTTATTCTGATTTTTATGAGTTGTTCGTGGTTTTTTCTTACCTCAGGGTACTGAAAAACAATTTTTTTCTTCAACAGTGATTAGTACCATCCCATAGACACTCCGAAAGCATTTTGTCCGATTTTAAATTTGTGATCACTATCACCCCCTATGTGCAGGGTGATACTGATCAATTTAATTTTTTTTTTTTTATGAGCTTAATTCAACGAAATTTCAAAGTTTGATATAGGATAGGTACTGTTCATAAGATGTGGGAGAATATAAACTATTTTTTTCAGATTTTTTGAATTTTTACACTGGTAGTTTTCAAGGAAAAACTGTAGAAATTGATCACTATCACCCCAGTCTACGGTACTGACAATGGTATCTACTCACCTAATCTTTGTGGACTTTATAACGATTAACCATGCAGGTGCCCAATATACCATTCATTACCTACTATAAATTGTGGACCTCCTTACTACCCATGTTACTGGTTGTTATCTAGCTGAAATAACAATCCTGCCACCTACCTAATTAGCTTAGGTCGGTATGTGAGCCACCGCTCACGGATTTAATCCAACAAGTAAAGGGGTGAGCAACCACCATCTACGCTCCCCTTCCTCCCCCACCGAAAGTCAGCAGATCGGAGTGGGCATTGTACCGTCCCCGCTCCAGGGCGCCACCACCATCTTCAGGCGCCCACCACCAGAAGCGCTCATGTCACCTTGACGTCATCGTCCGCCAATCACGGGCCGCCGCGGGGCCCTGCGCAGTACTCGCCGTTGGAGGGTGGGGACTCCACAAAGAAATCAACTGGTGACCGCGTGGAGCGGCCATAACCCCCCCAGTCCTTGATGTGAACATCCACGCTCTCTTGCCAAAGATAGATACGCTTATCGAACCCCCTTGTGCAAGTCAGTCTCTGGATCCCCTCAATAATATTCCGGTGAGAGCCCTGCCGCCCGCGAGTCTATTATCTGAGCCAACCCCCCTGTTCAACCTGGTAAGACTTCGTGACATCCAGCTTGAACACCCATCCGCCGAGATCTTCTCAACGCACTACCGACGGATTTCCTACGGGCCCCGACGCTGTGAGTGTAATAAACCAAATATCTATACATTGGCCAATGATAGTTGTGTTCGAATGGTGTAGATGTAAAACAAGTCATAGTAAAGTAAAGAACATTTTAGTAGTAAATTCAGTCAGTCAAGACAAGAGTCAAAAGTTGTTGAAATTGATTAAAGTCAGTCGTAAAGTTGTATTAAGAAAGAGAGAAGAAGGAGAAATCAAACGCACGTATTTTATGTAAACCATTTAATTGTATATCTTGTACTTGTTTGCCACAGAATTTAACGTAGAGTCAAATTTCCTTTATTTTCATTAAAACGTTCCTATTAGATTGTACAATTTTGCATTTCTCATTTAATCCCCTTAATTCCGTAACAGACAGGTTTACGTGTGAACGCACTCTTTTCGTGAGATCACACCTTTTTAGTGCAAATCACATTATTCCCGTGCGACGCATTGTCTTCGTGCGTGCGCCAATTCGTCGTGCACCAGTATCATTTTTCGTGCACTCTTAGTTCCCTTCATGAATCGAACTTCCGTCCTTCAGACATAACAATAATATTTCGAAACAATCAGTAATCAACCCTTCAGGTGTTACCTTGATATTGAGAGCCTTCAGCTACCTCCGAGCCGCTACAGCTGTCTACCAGGTAATTATCATTAAATTCACTAAATTTAGATTACCTTTTATTTATGTCAATATAGCCTCTCAACCTATATTTGGATCGGTTTTAAAACGGGCTTACTCGAGAATCTTAAATTCAACGGTGAAGCCCAAAGCTTACAAATGGTGGCAGCGCGTTAGGATTATCACATTCGAAAATTACCTTCAGTAATTAACGAATGAGATTAGGAGTGCAAGCTTCACTTGCAACGAACTCACAAAATAGGAAAAGTAAGCAAACCAATCCGACATAAATATTTCGAACCAAATCGAAATCGGAAGTCGAACTGTCTGAAAACGGAATAGGTGGAAAATAGGTAGGATGTGCATCCATTTTTGTTATTCTTAGGAAAAGTGACACCAGCACTCCCTATTTGCCTTTCGTTTGCTGAATCGCCTTGTGATTTAGACAGAAACAGACAGACAAAACAGATTTTCTTTCCTTCCAGTGGAAGTATTTTACCAATTGTGACCACACCAACAAAACCTATCGTACAACATGTCGCTCAACTTTTTGACAAACGGCGATAGGGATGATGACGACACACCTTCAACGGCAAATACCGAAGCCGTTGAGGTGATGACCCAAACCATGAGGGAAATGAACTTACTCCTTCAACGGTTAAACACGAGTTCAACCGACAACAACCGAGACGAGATTCCACGTTCGGTGTCTTCCAAAATTGAACCATGGGATCCGGATGCCACGGGCGCGATGAGTGTAACCTCGTTTTTCGCAAATTTTGACCTGGTAGCCGCGGATTTAAATTCTCGACTCAAATACCGCCTTCTCCGTACGAAAACTCGAGGTACCGCAAAACAGTTCCTGATTGACCGGGATGATTCGTTAGATACGGATAACGTGTACGAAGCGGCAAAGGCGGATATGATCACGTGGTTTCAGAAGGAGAACCCCCAGCACGCAGCCGCGCTCTTGTGGACGGTGAAACGAAACTCTAGCGAGACGCTCCGCCAGTTCGCCGACAGAGTGCGTAACCTTGCACGCAGCGCAGTAATGGAAGAGGGGAAGACGCTCCGTCGACCTGAAAAAAATGAATGGGTCGAAACCAAAACGTTGAGTGCATTCATCCGGGGAGTAGAGAAACAAGTGAGCGCATTCCTTGTCGCAAACCGACCACGTTCACTCCAGGAAGCGCTGAAAAAAGCAGAACAACTCGAAGAAACCCTCGAGACAACACCCGACCTTGACGAAAAATGGGAATTAGCAGCCGTTAGTGGGGACCGAAGATGCTACAGCTGTGGCAGCCTGGAACACTTCGCTGCGAAATGTCCCAAGAAGAACGAACCGCTACCCAGGTACCAGAGAAGAAATGACGAGGATCGACGACGGGAACGATTGGAGGACAGAAACGTCGAAACAAAACCCCCGCCACGTTTCCCGTGCATGTTCTGCGCGGATTTTGCACACTATCCGATCGACTGTCCGTTTAATCCGCAAATGGCAATTTTCTGTAACTTCTGTGGAGCCAGAGAGCATTTGGAAGAGAATTG
This sequence comes from Apolygus lucorum, assembly GCA_009739505.2. Taxonomy (NCBI): domain Eukaryota; kingdom Metazoa; phylum Arthropoda; class Insecta; order Hemiptera; family Miridae; genus Apolygus; species Apolygus lucorum. Next base: position 57,186,243 of record CM019183.2, on the reverse strand, counting down.
CTTTAAAAAGAAAAAGCTCCTCCCAATATCAAACCCCGAACGAGAACCGGCGCACGCCATGAGAATAGCGCAGTATCAGATCCAGTCGGGTGACACACACATACCGGCCGTGGAGGCTCCGGTGACGAGAAACCTAACCGTTATTGCGGAGTTGGGTCCCGAGTCAAGGGAAATGATAATCGATACGGGTGCCGCTTTCTCAGTGTTGTCGACCCCCGTAAAGGGCGTACCAATGAGACCAACGCGTAGGATGGCCTGGGGAGCAGATGGACTTCTACTACCGTTCGCCGGAGAACAAACCTTGATGACGAAAATCGGTGACTCCACGTTCAAACATACTTACCTGGTGTTCGCAAGAAAAAGCGCGACCTTGGACCTGATTGGGTTGGATATTCTGCGAAAGGTGTCGTTGACCTTGAACCTGGGATCCGAAATGACCGTTCAGGCGTGCACGGACGAGGAACCATCACCGTACTCTGTTGAAATTGACCCAGGACGAAGGCCTTCGGGGAGGGCGTTGCGGCCGGAAGGGCGGGAACCAAGGGTGTCTGCAATTCGCCAACCAAAATGCGGACCGGACACCCCCTTCCCCAGTACCTTTTCGGCTGGAACAGCCCTTTCCGAGAAGGGTCGTCAAACGGACGTGCAGGATAGTGCACCCGCGCGAGATCTGGACTCGAACGTAAAGAGGGTCTCGTACGCCGAGCCCCTGGAAGAAATTGTGCCCGCCAAAAACATGGAGGACTTACCAGAAGAAGATGGACACCCCGAGTTGCGATCGCATGAGAATTCGGGAGGAAGCCACATGGAAACTGATACGCCTGCGCACGCCGATACGTACGGACAGGATGAGACAAGCTCCGATCCCGGGTACGAAAAATGTATCGACGCGCCGATGATGTACGAGCGTAATACACCAAACGATCTGGAGGAACTGTCTCGGAACGGGGACGAAGAATATCCTGCGACGGATGCAAAAGAAGCCGGAACCATCGGAATCGTTGGCGGAAAAATGCCAAGAGAAAATGAGCGCGGAAGATACTACCAACCGAAGGACGAGCCGCGAAATCCATTGAATCCTCCTGAAAGGAGTGTTAAGCAGGAGTATCACGAAAATGGTACCGCGACGCTGAATTTTCCCCGAGAAATGATCATGGCCGCACAAAAGCGAGACGCATGGATCCAGATGACCGTTCCACATCACGAGAGAAACAATCTACGTCGGAATAACGGCGTGTGGGAACTAAAGACCAAACAGACCGACTCCAAATCATGGGTTCCCCTCATTCCCGAATCTATGAGAGAATGGTTGATAAATCGGTGCCATCGAAGTGTCGAAACTGGTCATGTTGAAAAGGAGACCACCCTCAACATGGTGAAAAGGCTAGGGATTTGGCCTAACCTGACAAATGACGTGCGGGAACAGATAAAACGCTGCGGAACATGCTCACGACGAGATCAACCACTTGGACCCAAACATTCGAATCGGGGATCTGCGTTCGTGAGGGGCGTGCCGAACGATGCGTTCGCGAACCCGTTCGAGTTCGAACCTCGCACGAAAACCATTCACCCCGCCGTCCATCCGCCGGAAAATAAACCTGGAACAGGAGAGAAGTACTTACCTGATGAAAACAAGAAGCCATCATGGAAAATGAAATCGGGAGTACCTTCACCTTCAACCCGCCACAATGCCAGACCGCCCGAGGAAGTCCAGGCCGAGGCGATCGCACGCACGCGCACGCACGGTGTAACGCATCGACTCGAAAGCCATGTCGATCTGAATCCGACCCCTAACGAGGAGGGTTCCAACAATGCACCGTCGTCTTCCGAAGAATACGAAGAGACATTGGAGGATCCCCCGCCCAAAAGAAGTCGGAATGAAGTCGACCACGACGAGCCCAGATACATGCTGCGCAGACGAGCCACCCCGGTAGATTATCGTCGCCTCCACCTTGGAAAGAATTATTAACAGACTTACATACTAATAGGACGTAACACAGACCGACTATAACTGATGTAAAGCTATACTTGTAGATCCTTCAGATCAGAAAAAATTTCTTGGATCTTTCAGATCAACCTACTTACCTGCAAATTATTACAACACAATTTAACGAATTCTATTGCACAGTTGAACACAACAATCATCAATTCAAAACAAGGCCGTAACTTTTCCCTAATTAAATTTGATCACTTTTCCTAAGCTGGATGACACATTAGGATTTTCGTTTGTTGTAGGGATAGCATGGCGCAAGAGCAGATAGAGGAGTGGATCGCCGATGGAGGACCTCCGACCCCCGACCCTATTATACAGATCTTGAGGGAGCGAGTTAGGGAGGAGCAAGACCGGGTATACGATCACCCACCCGGGTTCTTGGAGACGCCGGAACCGACGCCTACCCCATTTCTCCAGTTGGAAAGCTTGTTGAATTACATTCGGTTTACCGACTGTGCCGAAACACACTTGGCCAGAAAAACCAACTGCCATGCGGCAATGATGACGGTGGTGGAGGTGGCGAAGTGGGTCCCTTCCTATCAACGCATCATCGAGGAAAGGGATGCGCTCCTCGATCGCCAAGAACGATGGGCCATAGAGCGCGAACTCTTGATCTGCGAGTGCGATGCGGCTAAGAAAGAGTTGGCGGAAACTGCTGCACAGCTGTCTGCAGAGCCACCTGCAGCGAGGACTGGAGACTCTGAGGCGTCCGCACCTGTGACCGCAGAGCCACCTGCGGCGACGACTGCAGAGGTAGAAGCGGAGGTAGTCGACGCACCAACCCCCTCGCCTGCTCTGGCTCAGGAGCCTGATGGGGAGGCGGACTCGCCCACGGAATCCCCAACGAAGCTACCCGCAGACAAGACTCCACGGCGACGGTCTTGCCAAATCTATTCATCGTCATCGGAGTCAGAAATCACCTGGGTACCAACACCAACCCACGAGCCAGAGCAAACACCAGGAAGTGAGGCAACCAACTCACGGCCCAAGCTAACGGTGCGACTGACGAGGAAAGCCAAGAAGAACCAGCTGACATGTCCAGTGTGCTCTCGTCCGACACCTCGCCTCTACAGTTTTAGATGCCCCGCGTGTAAGGAGTTCTGGCACAGGCTCCGAGCCACATACCATCAAGGCCGACCCATCCCCTCGTGTTCCCAGGACCACTCCGGAAAGCGTGACCCCATCGGATGTCGGGGCTGCCGGCGATACAGGTACGAGTTGGCTCTCAGGAAGGCACATCCTTCCGTCCCCCTGCCAGTACCCAGTGTCATCTTTGATGACTCTGGCTCACGAAGGGGCGGAGGATGTGGGCCACCGCTCACGGATTTAATCCAACAAGTAAAGGGGTGAGCAACCACCATCTACGCTCCCCTTCCTCCACCACCAAAAGTCAGCAGATTGGAGTGGGCATTGTACCGTCCCCGCTCCAGGGCGCCACCACCATCTTCAGGCGCCCACCACCAGAAGCGCTCATGTCACCTTGACGTCATCGTCCGCCAATCACGGGCCGCCGCGGGGCCCTGCGCAGTACTCGCCGTTGGAGGGTGGGGACTCCACAAAGAAATCAACTGGTGACCGCGTGGAGCGGCCATAACCCTCCCAGTCCTTGATGCGAACATCCACGCTCTCTTGCCAAAGATAGATACGCTTATCGAACCCCCTTGTGCAAGTCAGTCTCTGGATCCCCTCAATAATATTCCGGTGAGAGCCCTGCCGCCCGCGAGTCTATTATCTGAGCCAACCCCCCTGTTCAACCTGGTAAGACTTCGTGACATCCAGCTTGAACACCCATCCGCCGAGATCTTCTCAACGCACTACCGACGGATTTCCTACGGGCCCCGACGCTGTGAGTGTAATAAACCAAATATCTATACATTGGCCAATGATAGTAACTATCATCACAACTGTTGTGTTCGAACGGTGTAGATGTAAAACAAGTCATAGTAAAGTAAAGAACATTTTAGTAGTAAATTCAGTCAGTCAAGACAAGAGTCAAAAGTTGTTGAAATTGATTAAAGTCAGTCGTAAAGTTGTATTAAGAAAGAGAGAAGAAGGAGAAATCAAACGCACGTATTTTATGTAAACCATTTAATTGTATATCTTGTACTTGTTTGCCACAGAATTTAACGTAGAGTCAAATTTCCTTTATTTTCATTAAAACGTTCCTATTAGATTGTACAATTTTGCATTTCTCATCTAATCACCTTAATTCCGTAACAGACAGGTTTACGTGTGAACGCACTCTTTTCGTGCGATCACACCTTTTTAGTGCAAATCACATTATTCCCGTGCGACGCATTGTCTTCGTGCGTGCGCCAATTCGTCGTGCACCAGTATCATTTTTCGTGCACTCTTAGTTCCCTTCATGAATCGAACTTCCGTCCTTCAGACATAACAATAATATTTCGAAACAATCAGTAATCAACCCTTCAGGTGTTACCTTGATATTGAGAGCCTTCAGCTACCTCCGAGCCGCTACAGCTGTCTACCAGGTAATTATCATTAAATTCACTAAATTTAGATTACCTTTTATTTATGTCAATATAGCCTCTCAACCTATATTTGGATCGGTTTTAAAACGGGCTTACTCGAGAATCTTAAATTCAACGGTGAAGCCCAAAGCTTACAGGTAGGTGACAAGGTGCGTAGAATAAATCTGTACTGTATGCACCTTGGAGCTTACAAGGTTCTTGATTCCCACTGGTTGGGTCTCACTTCTTCTTCGATCTTGAAACCAGCTTATCCTGCCCTCTAATGATAGGCTAACTACTGACGGCCTCCTCAAGAAGACCAGAGATCGCGCGGTCGTCGACTTCTTCAGACGTATAGAGTTCAACCACAACCATTTTACATACTATTGATAGTTACGCAGTAGACAAATTGTGGAATAAACAAGATAGTTATCTCCTAAATAGTTGTATTATTCTTCTTGAAAGATGATCTCAACATATTCCACGATTTATTTTGTAGTTACGTCGTATAGGTCCTATCAACAGTGGACAGATAGGTAATGAAAATGTTATGATAAGAACACTTCTTCAGCTGGCACAATGCACCATCAAAACTATTGATTTTCAAGGTAAGTACCTCAATGGAAGGGTTGATAAACATTGCAAAAATGTCTACTTTCCCTAAATTACTGACTATTACTTACTTCTGCAAATCAGTGTGGGTGAAATTCAAACGTTTGCAAATGAAGGGTCACGGGGAAAAAGGATCAAACTCCATTTTTTGGCCGAATTGAGATAGGCACGCCATCGTGTAGCTTGGGAAGAGTAGAATCGAAGGGTTGTTTCACTTTGTGGAAGAAAGATAGCATTCATTCTTTTTAAAGCTAAAACAAATATGGGGCTCCGGGGAAAAAGGATCAGATTCCGCGCGCTCGCAGGGAAGAAAGATCAGAGTCCGATTTAAAGACCCCTTTCCTCGCCTTAGCATGAGTTGTACGGCATCACACCAAAGATTCATCAAGCACAGAAGCTCCTACTTCTGAAAATACCAGACAGTTTTCACAACCCCTTCTACCTCGAAGAAGAAGACTTCAGTACCAAAAGCAGCTGTAACATTGGGAAACCTTCACAATGGTCCCATACCCGTCAAAACCAGCAAAATCAAAGGATTTAAAACACTTGTGTCAGTTTCTCGTCAACCCCGGTATTAACATTTTCTGAGTCACTGTCCAACAGGTTGGGGAATGTAGGAGATCGGAGATCATGACGCCATTTCATATTGTGACTATCCTTTAGATGAATGATTTATTTATTGATTTTTTTGCCTTTTTGCAATTAATGTTTTGTACAAAACTATACCTAATTTGGAAAATTAAGCCACTTTTTTCCAACATTTTCAGGAGGTGACAGTAAGGTACCACCTACAAACCCTAGTAAACTTACTGAAGTGAATTACGAGATTTGAATAAACAATAGGTTACAAGGTGATATAATTTTAGGTATTATGGTGACCGAAACGCGGATATTTGTGGGGAAAAAAGATCAAAGTCCTTACCTTGTTTGAAATTTCTAATTATTTCTGGAAATTATCTTCGACTTACTTAATTTTCTTTCTTGTCACTTGAACATAATTAAATTTCTGGTCAGGTGGCCCAAACAGTTCATTTTTTTAATGCATAGCGTCTGTCTGGGACGACTTCAAACTTTGTTTTTCGATTTTCTCGGAATTAGGAAAAGAGGAGTCTGATCCTTTTTCCCCGTGACCCTTCAAATGTTTTACGCTAATTTAATACATAGTTCGGTTAATGTGATGTACATGTTTGAGATTTTCTCGCATTAGTTGGGGACCTACACCTACGGGAACTGCTTTATGCCCAAGCCAATTTTGGTTTATTATTTTCAATAATGAACCTTTGGAATCGACCAAGAAAAAAAAAATTTTAACACCCCCTCAAAATTTGATGGTTTACGTTTCAAGGTACGTAGAATCCAAAAATCGAATAAAAATTTGGCCGTCCGTCCGCCGTCCGCCGTACGCCGTCCGCCGTACGCCGTCCGCCGTACGCGGCACTTTTGCCCCTTAGCATTGACCGATTTTGATGAAATTTGGTATGTAGGCTCCATTTAGGGCCTAGTTGTGCCCCGAAGATTTTGGTTGATGTAGGTCACTTCTAAGGGTTCCAAAATGAATTTTGAAATTTTGAAAACGCCCTAACTCAAAAATTTTGATATAAAGGTATTGTTATTCCTTCAATTTAAGATTCTGTAGAATTTTTAGAATTTTTTGAGACCACGCGGAGCTCTGTAGGTCAAATCGTTCGCTCACTACGAGAATTTAAAGTTTGGCCGTACGATAAATCAGAAACACGAGTGTGAATCGCAAAAGTGGCCTAATCGCCTTTCAAGTGTTAGCCGACCGAAATGCGATCAATGTTTTTCTTCATGTTTGATGGTTGGTGGCTTTGCAGACGAGTGATCTATATAAAAATAATAAACCATTGTGTAATAATTTGCAGCGTTTGGTTTTCAAGATCGGGTTACTGATCAGTTAATTATTGATCAGTTGCTACAGGTTTTTCATGTTCGTGTTTCTGATTATGATTATTTGGTTGCTAAGAACACGAATGGAAAACCATCGAGATTCATGAGCTTCTGTGACGAAATATTATAAATCTAAAGAAAACCATAATAATTATAGGTTACCTACTCATTCTAGCGCCAATGACCTTTGTTGGAAAATAGTGCTTTGCTTTGATGAATAAGCAACCTACACTCAAATGGTTGGGCCTTCATAATGTTTAACGTACCTACGTACCTTACTTACAGGACTGTTTTCTTCATTACTTATTTTTGTTTAAGTTCTGATTTCGTGGAAAAGTATGTCATTAAATGACATACATTTGTATTGTATACAGTATACATAAATATATACAGTATATATAAAGTATACATTAATTGACAAATTTTGTCAATCACATTGTGATTTTGCGATTGTTGCTTAAATTTAAGTAATACCTAATTTAACTTCAATTTAATTTTTGTCAATAACGTTTGGATTAAAGCATCTCATTTTCATTGGGGGGTCAACTGGTTCATACTAGGTAACTAAATTATTCTCCTAATTTGTTGGTTTACATAGCATCAATTTCCCCATAACTTGAAAAACGCTGCAAATTATTACACAATGGTTTATTATTTTTCTATATAGATCACTCGTCTACAAAATCACCAACCATCCAATATGAAGGAAAAAATAAAAAAATAAAATAAAATAACATTAAAAAAAAATCAAAATCACCAACCATCGATCGCATTTCGGTCAGCTCTAATTTGAACGGAGCTAAGGCCTCTTTTGCGATTCACACTCGTGTTTTGATTTATATATATATATTTCAATATAAACCCTTAAATTCTCATAGTGAGCGAACGGTTTGTCCTACAGAGCTCCGGGTGGTCTCAAAAGATTCTAAAATTTCTATAGAATCTTAAATTGAAGGAAAAACAATACCTTTATATCAAAATTTTTTGAGTTAGGGCGTTTTCAAAATTTCAAAATTGATTTTGGAACCCTTAGAAGTGACCTACTTCAACCAAAATCTTCGGGGCACAACTAGACCCCAGAAGGAGCCTACATACCAAATTTCATCAAAATCGGTCAATGCTAAGTGGCAAAAGTGCCTCGTACGGCGGACGGCGGACAGACGGCCAAATTTTTATTCGATTTTTGGATTCTACGTACCTTGAAACGTAAACCATCAAATTTTGAGGGGGTGTTAAATTTTTTTTTTTTTGGTCGATTCCAAAGGTTCATTATTGAAAATAATCGGGGAACCAAAAGAGATTTCCCGATACCATCCTTGATTTTCACAATCATGTTATTAGTTTTGTGAGTCGACTCACTAATAAAAGCGTATTAGAAAGCTGTGTGTGACAAACTTTTCGTGTAATGAAATTTAAAAAATAAACCAACTAGTAAGACCTTTGATAGGTAGAGTTTATTTTACGATTGACAGTTACAACATAAAATCACAGAAGGTGAATAGCTGGATGTTAAATTCTTTGACGTCCCAAATCCCTCTATCTGTGTTATGAGCACATTCTCAAATATACTTATTCAAAGTCCACAAGCTAGGGATGTACGACCACCTATCACTCTTACTTGTTATTAGCAGTTAATTACTGTTACTAGCTGTAACAGGTAGATTATTCAGGATAGTGTATCTCGAAGAAAGTATTGACCTATTCCAAACATCCTATCCTCGTCATAATCGAGGGTACGGATGAAGCAGGAACTTGGATTTCTTCCCGTTCCCGTGTCAACGAATGCTGAAAACTCGCGATTTCTCGACTCGAAAGGGTTTTTGACCGCGAATCCGTAAAACGAGATTTAAACGGGTGTTTTGACAGGAGGGCGGGCTCTTTCAAAGTTGATACTAATTATTAAGAGTTAGGTCGGGGAGATTGAAGGGAAAAAAGGAAGAAGTTGGGTACATCAAATGGTGGAAGTAGCACGCAAGATCGTGAAGGTTGATGACCGAGAAAACCCCCAAACAGCAGGTAAAGCACCATTCCTGTGGACCAGTCTTTCTTCGCCTGAAGATGGATTGGTAACACCTAATTCTCAAGCTTAAGGCCAACAGGTACCTACTTACATCTAAAAAAAAATGGAAAAAGAATCCTTACCTATCACTATATACGAGTTTATTCCCCGAAAACGATAAACCTTACATGGTGATTACATCCCCTTAAACTTTTTCTACTTTCCTCGAGACAAGTAGGCACTCGTAGAAGCAAAGTATTATTGTTGATATGAACACTGCACAGATTAATATTCTTGATCTTGAACCATCTCAATTCTAAATTTTCTCTACAGAGATTTACTATGAGTGTTGGGGAGCCATGTTATATATTTGAACCAGCTTTTTTTTATTTTTTAAAGGGGTTATGTGTTATTTATGAACCATTCGGGAAAACAGAAAAAGATGCAAAAAAAACACACACAAAAACTGTCCCAAGTTGTTGAAACGGTCAAAACATCCCATTTTGGTTTATTATTTTCAATAATAAGCCTTTGGAATCGAGCAAGAAAAAAAAAATTTTAACCCCCCCTCAAAATTTGATGTTTTACGTTTCAAGGTTACGTAGAATACGAAAATCGAATAAAAAAATTTCCGTCCGTCCTCCGTACGCCGTACGCGGCACTTTTCTTAGCAACACTGGACCGATTTGGTTCAAATTTGGTATATGGGCTCCATTTGGGGTCTAGTTGTGCCGCGAAGCTTTTGGTTGATGTAGGTCACTTCTAAGGGGTGAAAATTGAGAGTTGAAATTTTCAAGAGTGCCCTAGCTTGAAAACTCTCGAAATAAAGGTATCGTTTTTTCACCATTTTTAAATAGTATTGAATTTTTTAAAATTTTTGAGACCACCCGGAGCTCTGTAGGACAAACCGTTCGGTCCCTACGAGTACTTGAAGGTTTTCCTTCGATAAAACAGAATCATGAGTGTGAATTGCAAAAGAGGTCTAATCTCCATTCAAATTTTATCGGACTAAAATGCGATCGCTGTTCATTTCTTCAATTTGTACACAGTTTTGCCTTCTGCGTAACCAGTAATCAAATTTCCATATTAAGCTTTCTATTTTTCCAATCGAGTGTGAAGCGTTTAGTTCTTTCTAATAAACTTGATTGTGAAGGTGTGAAGCAGTATGGTGTGGTAGGTAGTACCTAGCTGGTAGGTAAAAAAAAGTTGGTAGGTAAAAAAATGTTGGTGGGTAAAAAACGCTGCAAATCATTGCTCAAAGGCTTCTTCACTCTTCAGATCACTGATCAGCTGAGTGAGCTCCGAAGCCATTTTCAATCCTATCGAATGGAACTGCTCTTCCTGGCGTCTCCAGCACTCGAGGAGATCTTCTTCACTCCTCAGATCACTGATCAGCTGAGTGAGCTCCAAAGCCATTTTCAATCCTATTGAATGGAAGTGCTCTTCCAGGCGTCTCCAGCATTCGAGGAGATCTTCTTCACTCCTCAGATGACTGATCAGCTGAGTGAGCTCCGAAGCCATTTTCAATCCTATTGAATGGAAGTGCTCTTCCAGGCGTCTCCAGCATTCGAGGAGATCTTCTTCACTCCTCAGATCACTGATCAGCTGAGTGAGCTCCGAAGCCATTTTCAATCCTATTGAATGGAAGTGCTCTTCCAGGCGTCTCCAGCATTCGAGGAGATCTTCTTCACTCCTCAGATCACTGATCAGCTGAGTGAGCTCCGAAGCAATTTTTAATCCTATTGAATGGAAGTGCTCTTCCAGGCGTCTCCAGCATTCGAGGAGATCTTCTTCACTCCTCAGATCACTGATCAGCTGAGTGAGCTCCGAAGCCATTTTCAATCCTATTGAATGGAAGTGCTCTTCCAGGCGTCTCCAGCATTCGAGGAGATCTTCTTCACTCCTCCGATCACTGATCAGCTGAGTGAGCTCCGAAGCCATTTTCAATCCTATTGAATGGAAGTGCTCTTCCAGGCGTCTCCAGCATTCGAGGAGATCTTCTTCACTCCTCAGATCACTGATCAGCTGAGTGAGCTCCGAAGCCATTTTCAACCCTATTGAATGGAAGTGCTCTTCCAGGCGTCTCCAGCATTCGAGGAGACCTTCTTCACTCCTCAGATCACTGACCAGCTGAGTGAGCTCCGAAGCCATTTTCAATCCTATTGAATGGAAGTGCTCTTCCAGGCGTCTCCAGCATTCGAGGAGATCTTCTTCACTCCTCAGATCACTGATCAGCTGAGTGAGCTCCGAAGCCATTTTCAATCCTATTGAATGGAGGTGCTCTTCCAGGCGTCTCCAGCATTCGAGGAGACCTTCTTCACTCCTCAGATCACTGACCAGCTGAGTGAGCTCCGAAGCCATTTTCAATCCTATTGAATGGAAGTGCTCTTCCAGGCGTCTCCAGCATTCGAGGAGATCTTCTTCAATCCTCAGATCACTGATCAGCTGAGTGAGCTCCGAAGCCGTTTTCAATCCTATTGAACGCAGGAAGTTGAAATTTGAGAGGGAAGGTCAAGGGAGAATACAGATGGTGGTAGGTGCTATTGATGGAGAACCAGTGATCTATACAGAAGGGCGATCTATACAGAAAATAATAAACCTTTGAGCAATGATTTGCAGCGTTTTTAAAATATTCCAATACAGCTAAACACGCTTCAATTTATCAAAGAATTTTTCTAGTTTGTTTCAGGAATTCTGTCATATTGCCCCTTCAAAAAAATCGATTTTTCAGGACTGAAATTATTTAAATAAACAGCTTTATTAATTGAATGAAACATATTTTGATGAAAATATTTAAATAAAACAGCACAAGACAAAAGGTTTATATAATCAGTTTATTATTTGGTCAACATGGAATGATAGAAATGTTCTTCAGGAATGCGTGTAACTCCTCAACCTCTCTAGGTCAGCTAACTTGAAGGGGTTCATGGGAGTCCGCCAATTCACACACAGTGTCTTTTGAGCATTGCTGCAGATCATGACAATTGTGAGGATGATTTTTGAGATGAATGATGAGCAGCCGACCTACTAAGAACAATTTTCTTTTGATGAGACCGAAATCACGATCGCACGGGAGAAAACTATGCCGAATGTCGATTTTTTTTGTCTCAGTAAGGGCGAGGAGGGCATTCTAAAGGGAGTGATTTTGGTTTATCATTTTCAATAATAAACCTCTGGAATCGACCAAGAAAATAATTTAACCCTGTACTTTAATAAACCTTTACCGACACATTAATTATTATAAAATCAACCTTACAGTTCATAATTCGAGTCTCAACAACCATGAAACTCCATGTCGACCAAATAGCGAGTGAGTGAGTTCCTTTCAAAAGACACTGGAAATTTCAACCCGGTTTTTCTTTGGGAAACATCAATGATACGAGGCTCCTTTTAATCGCAAAGGAGAAATTTTTACAGAAAATGTAAAAAAGTAAAAATGGCCAAAAATGATACATAACCCCTTTAAAAAACGCTGCAAATCATTGCTCAAAGGTTTATTATTTTCTGCATAGATAACCCTTCTGTATAGATCCCTCCCTACCAACCATAGGTATCTACTAGGGCATTTTTGAAAATTTGAACCCTTCATTTCCATTTGGTTGGTGGCTGGGGTTGAAATTTTCAAAAATGCCCTAGTAGGTTGTAGGTACCTATGGGAGGGATCTATACAGAAGGGATATCTTTGCTGAAAATAATGAACCTTTGAGCAATGATTTGCAGCGTTTTTTTACCTACTAACTATTGGTAGGTACTACCTACCACACCATACTGCTTTACACCTTCACAATCAAGTTTATTAGAAAGAACTAAACGCTTCACACTCGATTCGAAAATTATAGAGCTTCATATGGGAATTTGATTAGGTACTGGTTACGCAGAAGGCAAAACTGTATACAAATCGAAGAAATGAACAGCGATCGCATTTCAGTCAGATAAAATTTGAACGGAGATTAGACCTCTTTTGTGATTCACACTCGTGATTCTGTTTTATCGAAGGAGAACAGTTATGTAATCGTGGGGAGCGAACGGCTTGTCCTGCAGAGCTCCAGGTGGTCTCAAAAAAAAAAATTTTAATTCAATACTATTTAAAATTGGTGAAAAAACGATAAGTACCTACCTTTATTTCGAGAGTTTTGGAGCTAGGGCACTCTTGAAAATTTCAACTCTCAATTTTCACCCCTTAGAAGTGACTGACATCAACCAAAAGCTTCGCGGCACAACTAGACCCCAAATGGAGTCCATATACCAGTGTTCTAAGGTCCAGTGTTGCTAAGAAAAGTGCGGCGTACGGCGGACGGAAGGGAAATTTTTATTCGATTTTCGGATTCTACGTACCTTGAAACGTAAAACATCAAATTTTGAGGGGGGGGGGGTTAAAATTTTTTTTCTTGCTCGATTCCAAAGGCTTATAATTGAAAATAATGAACCAAAAAGAGTTCATTTGAATGAGAAGGGTTCGATCATTTTGATCTACGATTTTGAACTACAAACTTAATTTACCATGTTTGTTGAGGGGTTGATTTATATTTACGAGCGAATACAAAATATTGACATCATGAAAGTAGTCGAGTAACTTTTCACTCCCCTCGTCTCGACCACATTATTTCACTCTTCTCCCCAACGGTCTTCTCTTTTCCACTCACAAAATTTTCTTTTCGTGATTTTTTAATCATAATCTTGCGTTTATTGTTTTAAACGTTCATCGTTAAAGTTGACTTCGTTCTCACCAACTATTCTTTCTAAAAATTACGAAGCATTTCTAAATTGTAGTACATCATGTTAATTCCCTTTGCTAATTCAGCCATGGATCTGAATCTCGCTCTTTCAACATTTTCTATTGTAAAATTACAATAGAAAATAAACACATCCAACAAACACATGGCAAACACACACAACGTCATACAAGTTACATCTTGTAAATTTTTGGTTTATTATCTTCATTATCTTCAATAATGAACCTTTGGAATCGATCAAGAAAAAAATTGTTCAACCCCCCCCCCCCCCCACCCCCCCTCTCCTCTCATCGAATTTTGATGGATGGTCAAGGCATAAAATAAGGCGTAAAATCCGAAAGTCGAATATTCCAGTGAATATGGACATTTTGGGTGGTAGAGAAAATTGATGAATCGAAAAAGACTGATCACTGACGGATTCTGTCAGAACCTCCATTCAAATTTCACCTGATCAAATCTGATCTTGGTTGGTTTTTTGTTATTCAGTTGTGCTTCCTTAGCAAACAAGAACCAAATTTGACTATGAAGGTGCCCACTTTGCTCGGATAACGATGATTGCTGTCAAAATAAACTTGATTGTTAAACTTGCGATGTAATAATTATGGTTAGGAGGAATATTGATGGAATTGCCATTTCCTTGCAGACGAGTAATCTTTACAGAAAAATAATAAACTGTTTTGTAATAATTTTCAGCGTTTTTTCTCACTTTCTTATCTAACAATATAATCCGGAAAACTAATATCATACCTTACATAAAACTTAATTTAGGGCCAAAAATATCTCATAATAAAATTAAACTCTAATATTTAAAAAAACAATTTTGATGTAAAATTATATCACAATAAATTAATTTAATTTTTAGTACAGAGCAGAAGTAACATATGTTTATAAAGAGTTCTTCCTAAATCCTTGTCCTTCTTGACGGACACTTTTCCCTCACAGACACCAATCTACACTGCGACCTCTCCACAGCTTTAACTTGTCTCCGGTATTCTGTGGACCTCTCCATACACTCGTTGAGGTCCCATAAGGGTCCCGTTGGAGAGAAGCTTCACTTAACATCTTTTTTTTAGCAGGTACTCACATTCAGCAAAAGGGCAGTTCAGTTGGGTTCTAAATTACTCTCAATTACACAGCATGAAACTGCTTTAATTACAGAGTGATTCATAAAAGTGTAGGAACAATCACCCTACGACACCACGTGCGCCATTTAGAAACGCCTGAGAGCTCACTTTAGTTACTCACATCGCTTCGTATCCTGTTTCCTCCAAGATTATTTGATGTCACGTTGTTCCAAAGTTCATAATCGCTAGTAAGCTGAAAGAGGGATGTGTTTCCAAATTGGACATTTTAAGTTGAGTGCCTCCTCTTTAAATGAGTACTACCATAGCAGGCGTGTAGGGTTTCGGTGGACGAGAAGGGTGGGGGGGGCATTGTCTATGCGGAAAACAGCATAATCATGGTCAATATAGATAAAAATCGTAATAATTATCTTATCAATTGTATCGAATTAGGCTCCTACTCTATATCAATAGAAGATTATTACACATAAGTTTATTATCAACCATTATTGAAAAAGCCTTTAAAATCAAAATTTCCACATGCGAACTTTCCTAACCTTCCTGAACAGTTTTGGTTACATCTCTATGTGTCTAACAGTAGGTCTATGAGTTTTGCAAAAACTTGTAACGAGCAAAACCATACGACGTTACTGCCCGATTTTGATGAAATGTTCAGGGATTGTGCGGGTTGGCGTGTAGATGGTCCCACATGAAAATCATCGCCCTCGGATTGATAGTACCCACTGCGCACGTGTAATCCTGAAACAGCCACAAATTTTACAATTTCTTTCCAAACTCGATGAAACTTTCAGGAATTGAGTCTTTGGACCACCATACGGTTTCCTATCAATTCCATCGTGATTGGATCACTGGTCCACTGCGCACGTGTAATCCTGTAACAGCCACAAATTTTACAATTTCTTTCCAAACTCGATGAAACTTTCAGGAATTGAGTCTTTGGACCACCATACGGTTTCCTTCAATTCCATCGTGATTGGATCACTGGTCCACTGCGCACGTGTAATCCTGTAACAGCCACAAATTTTACAATTTCTTTCCATACTGATGAAACTTTCAGGAATTGAGTCTTTGGACCACCATACGGTTTCCTTCAATTCCATCGTGATTGGATCACTGGTCCACTGCGCACGTGTATTCCTGTAACAGCCACAAATTTTACAATTTCTTTCCAAACTCGATGAAACTTTCAGGAATTGAGTCTTGGACCACCATACGGTTTCCTTCAATTCCATCGTGATTGGATCACTGGAAGCCACTGCGCATGAGTCAACGTAAAATCTTTAATAAGCATAACTTTTACACTCCTCATTAGATTTTGATGGGATTTTCTGAGGTTTGTGGTTGATAGTCTGGATGGTTTCCTAAGAATGTCATCGTCATGTGGGCATTAAATTTGGAGGATAGTGGTAGCAATTGAAGATTGAAATTTTGACATAATCTGCTATTCATCAGATCATCTACAGAATCGTTTAATGGATACGTGGAAACTGTGTGCCACACCCACTTCGCAGACGTTTTTGAGTGTTCTCTATGAGTGAACCGGGAATTTACTCTACAATGGTAGTGACGTAAAACTACCAAAATACAACATTTGACAACCTATCGAAACCAAGTGGGCATGGCACATAGCTTCATCGTAACCATAACCCATTGTATAGATAATCCGATGGATAGCAGCTAATCACAAAACAGCAATATCAACACTACACTATCCTCATAGGGGATCAATATCAACTCACCAACCCTCACAATCTCTGAAAAGTTCACAGGATTCGCGTGAAGAAATTAAGTAGGAGTTATGGGTGTTACTAGGTTTTTACTTTTGCGCATGCTCGAGGCTGCTAGTATCTATCTGGGGCCATGATTTTCATAGGAGACCATCTACACGCTAATCTGCATTATCCTTGAAAATTTCATCGAACTCAGACATTAACTTCGTAAAATTTTGCTCTTTAGAAGGATTTCATGACAGACAGACATGAAACCAAAATTATCCAGGAAGTTCCAAAATGTAGAATTTTAGACCTTGATAAAACTTTGGAAATTTTCATTTTTGAGAACTTTTATTTTTCAGCTTTAAAACGCTGAAAATAATTAGGTACTACACAACGGTTTATTATTTTTCTGTATAAATCACCCGGCTGCAAAGAACGATGCTTTTCCATTATCAGTACCAAGCATATCATCATCTAACCTTAACTGTAAACTTTATTTCGAAAGAAAGTACCTTCCAGTAAAACAAGGTTGTATCTGAACAATTTTTCAGTATACCTAATTATTTATAATCAATATATGAAGAGTTATATACTCAATAAAGTTTACAGTGAAGCTTAGGTGATCCAACCATAGGTACTACCTACCTCATACCTACTTCACAATAAAGTTTATTTGGAAGAAATAAACGCTTCACAACTGGGAGTTGTGAATGCTGAAGTAAAGATGTGATATTTTATTCTTCTTCCTCTTCTTTATAAACACTCATAACACTTCGTTATTTGGTTGAACATTTTTATTCGTATACTTTGAACTTTTTAATCTTAGTCGTGAAAACACAATGACAACCAATTTATATAATCACATGAAAACTAATTTATGGCCAAAATTATCGCAAGAAGAAATTATACCTTAAAATTTGAGTATTAAATTTTGATGCCAAAAATAATTTGAATATATTGAAGTAGGTATCGCTTTCGCGATACTCCAGCGCAAGGAAGTGTCCTCAAGTCGCTTGATGAAAAATGTGGAAAGGTTCCCTTTTTTCGCCTCTTCCAATTCAGATGATGGTTTTTCTGCATTTTTATCAAATTTTGAGTTTTTTTCGTCTGTTGTTTTTCTTCGTTGACTCTCCACCTGCCTAATCTCCATTCAAATTAGAGCTGACCAAAATGCGATCAATGGTTGGTAATTTTGATTTTTTTTTTTTTTTTTCTTTTTTTTTCATATTGGATGGTTGGTGATTTTGTAGACGAGTGATCGAAAGTGATAGAAAAATAATAAACCATTGTGTAATAATTTGCAGCGTTTTCAACTCAGCTTGTCTTAAGAATAGTAGTTCTTCGTGAGCAGTGCTGACAAGTCTCCCTTTTCACTCCACAAGTCCAAGCCATAACAATCTTCCCGCCGACGTTGATGTTCTAATAACATTTTCACTTGAAGTTCTTCTTTTTTGCGCTCTATTTCTGCTCTCTTCCTCTTGAGAAAATTTTGTTAGATGGTTTGGTCACAATCTTGTGACCAAAAATTATTTGAATATATTGAAGTATCGCTTTCGCGACAAAATTTGTGGCATTCATGGCATTTAATGCCTCCATGAAGAAATTTGATAACTGGTTGCCAAGGACTCAAAACATCGATCGTATTTTCGTCAGCTAAAATTTAAACGGAGATTAGACCTCTTTTGCGATCCACACTCGTGTTTCTGATTTATCCTAAGTCCAACCCTTAAGTTCTCGTAGGGAGCGAACAGTTTGCCTTACAGACCTCTGCGTGGTCGCAAAAATTTCTAAAAATTCGATACTATCTTAAATTGAAGGAAAAACAATACCTTTATATTAAAATTTTTAGAGTTAGGGCGTTTTCAAAATGTTAACCCTTATTTTTCAAACCTTGGAAGTGACTGACATCAACCAAAATCTTCGGGCACAACTAGACCCCAGATGGAGCCTACATACCAAATTTCATCAAAATCGGTCAATGCTAACTGAGGAAAGTGCCGCGTACGGCGGACGGACGGCCAAATGTTTTCATTCTACGTTCTGTTTCGATTTAGGTTTATTATTTTCAATAATGAACCTTTGAAATCGACCAAGAAAAAAAAAATTGTTAAAACCCCCTCAAAATTTGATGGTTTACGTTTCAAGGTACGTAGAATCCAAAAATCGAATAAAAATTTGGCCGTCCGTCCGCCGTACGCAGCACTTTTGCCACTTAGCATTGACCGATTTTGATGAAATTTGGTATGTAGGCTCCATTTGGGGTCTAGTTGTGCCCCGAAGATTTTGGTTGATGTAGCTCAGTTCTAAGGGTTCAAAAATGAATTTTGAAATTTTGAAAACGCCCTAACTCAAAAAATTTTGATATAAAGGTATTGTTTTTCCTTCAATTTAAGATTCTATAGAATTTTTAGAATTTTTTGAGACCACCCGGAGCTCTGTAAGACAAACCATTCGCTCACTACGAGAATTTAAGATTTGGACGTGCGATAAATCAGAAACACGAGTGAATCGCAAAAGAGGTCTAATCTCCGTTCAAATTATAGCTGACCGAAATACGATCGATATTTTTCTTCATGTCGGATGGTTGGTGGCTTTGCAGACGAGTGATCTATAGAAAAACAATAAACCATTGTGTAATAATTTGCAGCGTTTTTTGATTCTACGTACCTTGAAACGTAAACCAACAAATTTTGAGGTGGGTTAAAAATGTTAGTTTCTTGGTCGATTCCAAAGGTTCATTATTGGAAATAATAAACCAAGAGCGAAAATAATTCTTTTCGTCCAGGAATTTTCCGGGTTGAGGAACACTAGGTAGTTGGGCCTATAATGCACGATATTATTATACTTAGTTACAATCCCGGTGTCCACTCTATTGTTCGTCAGTAAGTGGGTAAGGTTTTCATCGCTAGATTTTTCGTAGACTCATGCCCTCAGTTTCTACCGATCCTCAAAATTAAACACCTTTCAACCTCACATCACACTCCTTTGACATCAAACTGACCGGAAAACCCCGTGGAACCCTATTTTTAAAAAATCATATCTCCGCTTCAAAAGAACAGAATAGTGTGACAAGGCCACGAATTACTAGGTAGAATGAGCGGGCACGCGAGCACATGACGAAGCTTTTTGTCTGATTCGCATCAAGTAGAAATAGAGTGGCGGAAGGGGATTTCTGCGAAGGCGGTGGGATGATATACTGTGTTTATAAAAGCCATGAGGTCTTCTGCTTCGAGACACTAGTAATTTTTTATTGTCCATGGTAGATCACTGGTGCGCTTTTAAAATCTACAAGCGACATCATGAACCCACTCATTCTCATACTGTTGGTAGTATTTGCTGCCGCGACGAGGGTAAGTATACTGCAAAGGTAGTTCACATCGTGTATCAGTTTACGTAGTAGATACCTGTAAACAGGTTCAGAATCATGTGATCACTATTGCCTGCCTGTTAGATTCACCCGTGTGTAGTAGAATGGCGTTTTCAGGGACCAAAACGTTGCCAATTATTGCCTAAAGGTTTATTATTTTCTGTATAGATCACCCTTCTGTATAGATCACTGGTTTTCCATCAATAGCACCTACCAATATCTGTATTCTCCCTTGACCTTCCCTCTCGAATTGCAGCTTCCTGCGTACAGTAGGATTGAAAATGGCTTCGGAGCTCATTCAGCTGATCAGTGATCTCCCAGGCGTCTTCTGCATTCGAGCTCCGAAGCCATTTTCAATCCTATTGAACGCCCTATTGAATTTGAGAGGGAGGGTCAAGGGAGAAAACAGATGTTGGTAGGTGCTATTGATGGAAAACCAGTGATCTATACAGAAAATAATAAACCTTTGAGCAATAATTTGCAGGGTTTTTTTCCCTACCAACCATTGGTAGGTACTACCTTCACCATACTGCCTTCACACCCTCACAATCAAGTTTATTAGAAAGAACTAAACGCTTCACACTCGATTCGATAAATAGGGGGCTTAATATGGAAATTTGATTACTGGTTGCTAAGGAAGCAAAACTGAATACAACTCAAAGAAACGAACAACGATCGAGTTTTGGTTAGCTAGAAATTGAACGGAGATTAGACCTCTTGTGATTCACAGTCGTGATTCTGTTTTATCGAAGGAAAACCTTCAAGTACTCGTAGGGAGCGAACGGTTTGTCCTGCAGAGCTCCGGGTGGTCTCAATAAATTTTAAAAATTCAATACTATTTGAGATTGGTGAAAAAACGATACCTTTACTTCGAGAGTTTTCGAGCTAGGGCACTCTTGAAAATTTCAACCCTTAATTTTCACCCCTTAGAAGTGACTGACATCAACCAAAACCTTCGCGGCACAACTAGACCCCAAATGGAGCCCATATACCAAATTTTAACCAAATCGGTCTAGGATTGCTAAGAAAAGTGCCGCGTACGGCGGACGGACGGAAAATTTTTTATTCGGTTTTCGGATTCTACGTACCTTGAAACGTAAAATATCAAAAATTTTTAAAAATGTTTTCTTGCTCGATTCCAAAGGCTTATTATTTAATATTGTAAATAATGAACCAAAAACGAATGTTGAACTGATTTTGTGTACTTCAATTTTCATGTCGCAGGAACTCGCGTGCGGAGGTACGATACCTACACCGACATTGAAAACACCAAAAATCGACGACTTTTAATATGTTGTTAGGTCCCTGAAAGGTTGTTTATCCCCAAATTTGCAACACCGGAACCCCGTTTACTGGCGTATTGCTCTAAAACAAGAAGAACAATTTTCCTTCCGAGTCTACCAAGGTAGCAGAATTGTTTTCACTTTTCACGGTTTAGAAAAAAAATTTCTCCAAAATCAAAATATCTTGTCGCGTTTTACGTTTCTGACCTTCCTGAACAATTTTGATTCCATGTCTGTGAATCTGCGAGTCTGTCATGCAAGTGCTAGCCGATTTCGATGTCATTTTCAGGGATTGTCAATCACATTGGAGACGGTGCCCTCAGCTGCCCGATTGCAAAAATTAAGACTATACTAAAAAAGTATTTTATAAACGAAGAATTTTATAGTGTGAAAGACTTTTTCCAATTATCTGTGCCAGCTTTGGCTGATTAGATTGGAGAGTAGATGGGCGTGCAGCCCATTTTTATTCTAGGATATTATCTTTTTTTTTTGTTGTATGTTTTTAATTTTTGACAATTCCAATCATACATTGTTGTGAAAAACTGGAAATAAATAAATTTAAAAAAAATATTGTGCGGGTTGTCGTGTAGATGGTCTCCTATGATGGTAGTGCAAGGTACTCATAGATTGATGTTTTGAGATTAGCTAAAATGCATCTGATAATCTGTACATACAAGTTATGTGCTACACTCACTTGGCAGACTTTTCTACTGTAAAATCTAAACTATTGTGATTTCAATAATTTAAATGCTCAGTGACTAACCACATTACATTTTTCTAAAGAAGTTTTGTAAAAAAACGGCTCATGACCTTTGTTTACTTTTTGGATAACATCAACTATTCCTGAATTTCTGTATCCACCTGATTATCTGACCTACAGGGCTCAGGTTTGTCTCAAATTATAGCAAATTTACCCTACTTCAAAAAGTTACTTAAATTATGAAATTATCCTAGTTTAGAGTTGTATAATCAACCTGAAAACATAGTTTACATTACGTAATGTTTACTGACGCAATACGTTAGTAGCAGAGAATTTTCAGGGTTACATTTTTGGGAACAAACTCCCCTTAGGAGTTCTAACAACACTTTAAAAATCGTGGATTCCTGTGCGATGTTTGGCTTTGTTTTTATATAAATTGACTGGCGTACTAGTCAGTCGGGGCTCCGCTGGAGTTCCTAACATCTTTCAGAAAGAACCAAACAAAATTTGTTTAATAATATTTAATATTATTAAGAGTTTCCTCTACAGTAGGTAGGTGAGGCATCCACACTTAAGGAACCAACTTAACTTCTGGTTCGGTAATAATAATAACCACATTAATTATAATAATTATATTATTACCCCAATAATGTTTTTCGGTAATGCATGGGTGATATGCAACAAGTGATACGTCAGTAAGTAATAATGATATCAGACACATCACCCAGTCAGGTTGAATTCTGTTAGCGCCTAGTGAATATCTCTCATCAGCTAGTAGGTATTATAGCTTGGGTGGAAATGAGAACAACGGTCTAGAATCTGAACCTAATTGAAAGTTGACAAGGAGAGCTTCACCTGCCTAGTTTCCTTAGGATATAATGGCTAATCAACGGAGAACCTATTTTTCGAATTAATCATCCTAAAAAATATCATACATAAATATGATAAATAATCTCCATAAAACGCGTGTGGATCTCCAATTGAATTACATACCTTGTATACATCATCATGGCTGCACTACCTCCCAAACTCTGTATTATCCATACCCACCTGAGATACCCCGATTAACAACCATCAGTAACTCCACATCCTATTTATAATTTTTCAAAATAAATGTTTGACTATAGATTGACTGAAAGATCAAAATTTTAAGAAAAAATTGATATTTTTAATTTTTAAAAAAATTGATATTTTTCTAAATTTAGATTGACGATAAATATTTGTTCTAGGGAGAAGAACAAGCCAACGCCTTGGTAGCCAAAGCTTTCAACAAATGCTTTGGAGAATTTCCTCTCGGGGACGGTGAGTAAGCGAAAAAGGTGCTCCGACCAGTTTTTGGCATGACTTGAGACACTTACCACTTCCAAATTGGGTGGTTTAGAGCAATTTTTGTCCCTGGAAACACAAGTACCTACCTAACTATTAATTACGTGGAACAAAACGTTCAATTATTATTCTTGTCTTGTGATGTGTGGTGGTTTTGTTTTTCTACTGCGTCATCTTTGATATGATAAATAATTTTACTTGTCTCTTGTCTAACGTGCTATGAGTATAGCCCTAATGCCCTGGCTTCTACTTTATCTTAACTAGAGCTAAACTACCTTAAGCTAGAGCCAAACTACCTAGACCTTAAACTGTTCCCCTACAGTTCAATAATTTTACAAAGCAAACTTATTCGCAAAAAAACCAACGATTTTATGTTTGTGAAAGAAGATAAGTTAACTCGTTCTCAATATTACATGAAATATACTTCTAACTTCAAGGTTTGGAATTTCTACAAATACGAGCATAGATACGTAATTTCTCATTCGTAAGCTCAGAGATATTGAAAATCGGGTATATTTTAATAACCCACTTCATCTCAAAATTTAGGTAGTTTCTCACGTGGCAGTTTTACTTCAACCTCCATCAAGAACTTATACCTAAATTGATTGATTTCCGCTTACAGATGAAATGAAAGAAGTGAAGGACAAATCAACTGTCCCAAGCTCACATAATGCCAAAGTAAGTAATCTGGTAAAAGCTATGCAGGCTATGAACATATTGTCAAGTAATGCATGCAAAAAACCCCTTGCAATTGCGTATAGAGATCACTTTCAACTGTAGCACTCAGGCTTATATCCCAATGTGTTTCAGATAAAGTTATTTCAATCTCTATGATGTATTACTAAAATTAGTTTCTATGTCCGTTCTCGAATCTGAACAGCATTTTAAAATCCATAATCTATGATACCCAACATACAAATTCGAGTTCACCCCCCCCCCTCCAACAGAGGTAATTTGTCATAACGTTGGACATTAATTTTAAGTAAAGGTTTGATTGATGCAACAACATACAAAATGACGTTGACTTGGTTGAAATTGTACATCTACTTACACGCACCGATAAATCTCTAAAATAACAATTTATAATGCAATTTTCTTTACTGAAATAATTCCCTTTTATTTTTCAGTGCCTCATGGCGTGCATGTTGAAAGAAGGGAGAATTGTGAGTAATGACACATTTTGTAGCATTTTACTATTAACTATTAATAGTATTTTACTATTAACTATTATTCAAGTCCGTATTATTGTTACACCCATAACTGAGCTCAATTTGGAACGAAGATCTTTTTCAATGTAAAAAAAATTTCAATAGATTCATAAATAGTCCGGAAGGATCTCCGGAAACGGAGATCTTTTTCAATGTAAAAAAATTTCAATAAATTCATAAAGAATCCAGGGAAGACAGAGGCTAACTGTATTTTTCTCATTATTGAGTTACCTATGGTTGGTAATAATAATATTATTATATTATTATATTATAATATAATATATATTATAATATAATATATTATAATATTATATAATAATATTATTATATAATATTATTATTAATATAATATTAATATATAATAATATTATTATATTATAATAATAATATTATTATTATTATTAATATTATTATTATTATTATATTATTATAATAATACATATTATGTAGCGCTTGGGGAGTAGAGTTCGGGAAATAACACAAACAGAAAAGGGGCCGTACCAAGCCACAAGCGGATTTCGTAGATTTAACAAAGTTTTTGACACTACTTTTTCTCCTAGAAAGATGATACGCATAAAAACTAGTCTGATACAAGTACTAACTTGCGACTTTGGTTTCAGTTGAGAGGTGGGAAGTACGAGTTAGAGAATGCAATTTTGATGGCCGACGTACTCAACAAAAATGATCATGCAGCAGCCGACAAGGCGAAGCAGTTGATCGAAACGTGTGCTGCCCAAGGTAGGCACCTATTCCAAGAAACAATTTTATTAGAATATAATTTGAATGGAATCTCACTATAATAAGTGTCTTTATTGTTCTCAACGGTGTTTCTCATATCTTGCAGTGGGTACTGACGCCAGCGCAGACGAGTGCGAATTCGCCTACAAAATGGCTCTTTGTGCCTCAGATGAAGCTAAGAAGGTACAAAATTGTGGATTTTTGCTCAACGAATGCATTTTTTGTGTGTCATGTTACATCATTTCATGAATCCAGTTTAATCTACCGTTTAAACGAGGTAAAGCTTTCCTCCGAAGGGTAACTTCTCTCCCAGGCTGTCCTTTGAGCTGCTAATGAATTCCTTTCCAGAACGATAGTGCTGTTTAATGTTCAAATTTAATGATTCGGTGAAGGTCCTGGCGTCGAAATATGTTTTGAATGAAAGTCCAGATATTATCAACTGCACTATCATTTGGGTGAAAAATACAATAGTAGCTTGGAAACGCCTCAAAAAAAGCCCAGAAAGGAGAAAAAACGCTGCAAATTATTACACAAAGGTTTTTATTTGATCACTCCCCAGCAAAGAAAACAGCTTTGCCATTGTCACTACCTACCAACTAAGTTTTCTCTTCATAATCAAGTTTATTCACTCCATTCGGAGAAATCAATCATAAAATATTATTTTGAAATTTGATTACTGGTTGCTAAGGATGCAAAATTGAGTACAACTCGGAGAAACGAACAACGATCGCATTTTGGTCAGATAAAATTTGAACGGAGATTAGGCCTCTTTTGCGATTCATTCTCGTGTTTCTGATTTACCGTAAGTCCAACCCTTAAGTTCTCGTAGGGTATCTTCCTACAGAGCTCCACGGGGTGTCTAAAAATTCTAAAAATTCAATACTATTTTAAATTGGTGAAAAAACTATACCTTTATTTCGAGAGTTTTCGAGCTAGGGCACTCTTGAAAATTTTAACCCTCAATTTTCACCCCCTTAGAAGTGACTGACATCAACCAAAAACTTTGAGGCACAACTAGACCCCAAATGGAGCCCATGTACCAAATTTCATCAAAATCGAACCACGAAAACTAAGGAAAGCGCCGCGTACGGCGAACAGACGGAAAGTGTTTTATTCGATTTTCGGATTCTACCTACTATCTTGAAACGTAAACCAACAAATTTTGAGGGGGGGTTAAAAAAAAGTTCCTTGGTCGATTCCAAAGGTTCATTAGGTATTGAGAATAGTAAGTACGTAAAAAGGGAACTTGGCAACTGCCCTCCCGGCAAACTGGCCTCCTACCTCTTTAGGTCAGTTTAAAACCCCGGTTTGAAACTGCCCTCCTAGGCCATCTCGAGCAACTGCCCTCCCGGTAAACTGCCCTCCTAGACCACCTCGAGAAACTACCCTCCAAACTTCCTGCTTCCAACTTTTGAGGGCCAGTTTCGAACCCCGGTTTTAAACTGCCCTCCTAGACTACCTCCAGCAACTGCCCTCCCGGTAAACTGCCCACCTGCTCGGAACAGATCTCCTCTACCTGTGCGACTTCTCATTTCTGGGACATGGGTCTCTCAAAAGTATAATGAGCTGCCAATGATAATGAATCTTCAGTCACGACCATCAGTATATATTAGGAATAAAATAATTAAAATATCAATTTCATGGAGAAATCGAGTTTTTACGCGAAAATCGGATTTTTTTCCATTAAATCGGCATGAGACTTGAGGGTTGGATGGTGGGCAGATGGCTGGAAGGGGTGGGCTGTTGCCTCCGAGACGGTGATTTCGCTGAAATCGACAAGGAATCGCAAAGTTGACCATACTATTAGAAAGTTGTTTAAATTTGCAAGTTTTCCTGAGATTAGACAGTTTTCAGCAAGTTTTTATTGGAAATGTAGTTAACGTACCGACGTACAAGTTATTTTAGGAACTTTTAAGAAAATTTTCAATGTTTAAACTGCAATTGCGATCCGTTCTTGATTATCTGGGAGGAGTGTTTTGAGCCCAAAGTTAAACTTTTTCGATTTCTACATTTCTTCAAACATTTCAATGGCATTTTAAACCACCATTTTCGTTTCTCTATGAGAGATTTTTTGTTGCAAATTACTTGTAGAATCGATCCTTGAAGTATTAGCATAAAAAACTTAAACACCCAGCAATGCCCGTGTAATCTACATTAGCTTGTTGTAATGCCAACATTATGTTTCGTGTTCTGCAGGTATAATATCTTGATTTCAGCTTCTTGTAAGGGCTAGGAGGCCAGTTTACCGGGAGGGCACTTGCCAAGGAGGCCACTTGCCACGGAGGTCCATTTGTATGGACCGATTCGATGAGAGGGCCCTTCTAATACGTGGTGTGAGCAGGAGGGGAGTTTCTCCTGACGCACAGTAAACACTGGCCTCCTCGGAGGGCAGTTTACCGGGAGGGCAGTTGCCACGGGGGGGGGCACCTGCCCTAGGTCCCCTAAAAATAATTATCTTCTTTACGTTCCTTTCTATATCATTTATTAATTCAGAGCTAAACCCTCTACTCCAACTTAACATTTACCACTGTTTATAGTGAAATTCACTACTTGATTTATTGAATTCTGAAAAGTTGATTGTAATAATTTTTTCTGGGAGTGGGGAAACTCATCCCAACAGCGAAGGGGAAGTTTCATCCCAACAGTGTTGGACTCACCGGCAATTTTGGCATACCAACTAAAACCCCACTCCCTCTGCTTAGGACTCAGATCGGAACCATTTGTACAGTATTACTTCAGGGTGGTTATAATAATATTCATATACCATGTGACAGAGCAACAGTTACTCTGTCACCCGATTCGTGATTCGATGGAGCGACTCTTCTGCTCTGTCGAATCGCTACTCAGGGATAGCTCTGCAGTCTATTTGCAGACTTCGATCTGTAAGTACCTACTTTCATACAAGATCACTTCCCTTACCCTCGTGGTTCAAATCCGAAGATCCAATAGGTAAACTCTATTGATACTTCTCCCATACAAGCCTCATTGATTATAGGATAATATATCTATTTATCTTTCCTAATTCAATTTGTATCTTGCATTCATCATTCCGTATAGTTCGCTAGGGGTAGAATACAGCAACGATTAAATTATTCTCATTAATTATTCAGATTCTCCAGATCCCCTAGAACAATGCTGTTTCAACCATTATAATTTATCTTTTTCATCTATTAATTAATAATTATTAACAATTGATATTCTTTCTAGCTTGGAGTTCGTCCGCCAGATTTCTGAAAACACACCGGTTCTTATGTCTGTTATTTATACTCCTACTTACTTGGCACGAAAAACGAGTACCTGGCAAAATCTCGTCTCATGACCTCACCCACTGTAATAGTTCGCGTATTTTAAAGGACGCTTATCTGTTTTGAAAGTTACTAATGCCTATCTCATGACTGTGATCTTAATACATAATTATATTAATTTTTGAATTAAATTATAACCCTTTAAATGAGTTACATTTTTTTATGTCAGTGATAATCCCCTCCTGCTGATAAATGACAATTAACGTCCTCATAATAAGTGTTGTAAGTACCCACACTAGACTTCCATCAACTAGATTTATGATTAACCACATGTTCTTTCTTTTGGAATAATTACTTATCTGGCTCATGACTTCACTCAATAAAATATTATTCAAGTATTATTCTGTCATTCACTGAATAGAGATGATTTAAGGCAAGGAGTGGCCCCCAACAACATCAGGGATATGGCTGCAACATTGGTGCGGGAAAAGTGCCACGGAGTTGCGCGAGTTGGGCATCTCAGTAGGCGTACTCCGTGGTGTCACCAGACGCGTACTGCTCGATTCATATTTGAAATGGTGGTCTTTTTATAGAGGAACTTTCCATCATCCCTCTCTCCCGCCTTCACCTTCCTCATCATCCCTCATCCCTTGGGCCGGCGTCGGTTGAGTCCTAGGCGTCCTCCCCATTAATATTTGATTTGTTTATTTATTTTCATTTATTAATAATAAACCAAAATATGGTAATTTCTATTTTAAAAGAAATTAAAATGTTTGAATTTGATTTTGAAATTTAATACTTTGACTTTGATTTTTATGGAGAACATCGCCGAAAATTACATCTAAATCGGATAGTAGCTTCGTATTGCTTTTGCCCTCTGCAAGGACTTTCAGACAGACACACTGACTGTCAGATGGGCAGACACGGTACCAAAATTGTTCACGAAGGTCCAAAACGTAAAATACGAGTAGAAATGTAATTTGGTGGACTTTTTATTGCAATCCTTGAAAAGTGAAGGCAATAATACTTGGTCGACTCTCTAGCGGAATATGCCTAAAGAAGCACGTTTTTTCGCATATAAAATTTTTTCAAAGAAACTTTCCCCTTAAACCTTGAAACTGACATACCGTTGGAAAGGTGAGATCTTGGGGTCGTTTTTTCCGTCAAATACACCACGATAGCGGTATTTTTTACGAGGGAATCGTCAGCCTGAAAAATGGCAATTTTCGAAAAAAAATTGTAAATGTTGACTTTGATTTATTTTTTTACTTTTACAAATGGCTTTAAGAAACTTGGTTTTCCACTAAATGGATAGGAAATTTAACGCTCTGTCCAACAGTGTACTCAAATTTGAAGTAGCAAGAGAAATAAGGGAGTTATGACCATTTTAGTGCGGCAAGGTCGAAAATACGAATAAAAACTTTAAAGTGGAAAAAAAAAGAATTTTGAGTGGGTTTAGAAAAAATTGCTATGAGACATTTTTTGTTGCAAATGAGTTTTAGAATCGATTTTTAAAGTTTGGTCCATCCAAATGGTAGACACCCTGTATAGGGTGAGTAGTGAGGTTTTCGTGGCCATCTTTCTTTGGTAGCAAATTGATGGCGAGGAATCGTGATATTTATACCTGAAAATCAACCATTTTATTAAATAACTCGGTAAACGCATAAAATCGCAAAAAAAGGTGGTTGAATACCGAAACTAGAACACTTAAATAAACGAAAAAAAATCGGATTTTCTTGGCAACTCTTGGCCGTGTGCTACTTTAACTCCAAGATGTAAATTATCATTTTTAGAAATACGGTATGGCGTATACTCATAAACACACAGTATCAGACACTATTTTTACAATTTTAGTAGGAAAAAATAGTACTTACTCCTTTCAATGGTTTCCATTATTGCCGAAACCAAGCCTGGAACGATTCTGCCTACAACTAACTGCAGCGTAGACGAGAAAAGTTGGGGGTTCATAGTAGCTGATAATACGATCTTATTCGAACAGGAAACGGCGACACTTTTGATCGAAGTTTTTACAGCAATAGAAGGTTTTGATAATGTAAATATTAACGTTTTGGGGACTGCAAACTCATAATGAACAATGACTAATATTAGAGATTCCCATGTTTTGACTTGACTTTTGTCCACCTAGATTGGCTATTTTGCCCACTGTGCGCCGTACGCGGCACTTTTCTTAGCAACACTGGACCGATTTGGTTCAAATTTGGTATATGGGCTCCGTTTGGGGTCTAGTTGTGCCGCGAAGCTTTTGGTTGATGTAGGTCACTTCTAAGGGGTGAAAATTAAGGGTTGAAATTTTCAAGAGTGCCCTAGCTCGAAAACTCTCGAAATAAAGGTATCGTTTTTTCACCAATTTTAAATAGTACAGAATTTTTAAAAATTTTTGAGACCACCCAGAGCTCTGTAGGACAAACCGTTCGGTCCCTACGAGTATTTGAAGGTTTTCCTTCGATAAAACAGAATAATGAGTGTGAATAGCAAAAGAGGTCTAATCGCCGTTCAAATTTTATCTGACTAAAATGCGATCGCTGTTCATTTCTCCGATTTGTATACAGTTTTGCCTTCTGCGTAACCAGTAATCAAATTTCCATATCAAGCTTTCTATTTTTCGAATCGAGTGTGAAGCGTTTAGTTCTTTCTAATAAACTTGATTGTGAAGGTGTGAAGCCATTATAGTGTGGTAGGTAGTACCTACCAATAGGTAGGTGTGGTAGGTAAAAAAAATTGGTAGGTAAAACAATGTTTGTAGGTAAAAAACGCTGCAAATCATTGCTCACTGATCAGATCACTGATCAGCTGAGTGAGCTCCGAAGCCATTTTCAATGCTATTGAATGGAAGTGCTCTTCCAGGCGTCTCCAGCATTCGAGGATATCTTCTTCACTCCTCACATCACTGATCAGCTGAGTGAGCTCCAAAGCCATTTTCAATCCTATTGAATGGAGGTGCTCTTCCAGGCGTCTCCAGCATTCGAGGAGATCTTCTTCACTCCTCACATCACTGATCAGCTGAGTGAGCTCGAAAGCCATTTTCAATCCTATTGAATGGAAGTGCTCTTCCAGGCGTCTTCAGCATTCGAGGAGATCTTCTTCACTCTTCTGATCACTGACCAGCTGAGTGAGCTCCGAAGCCATTTTCAATCCTATTGAACTCAGGAGCTGAAATTTGAGAGGGAAGGTCAAGGGAGAATACAGATGGTGGTAGGTGCTATTGATGGAGAACCAGTGATCTATACAGAAGGATGATCTATACAGAAAATAATAAACCTTTGAGCAATGATTTGCAGCGTTTTTTGGTTTATTATTTTCAATAACAAGCCTTTGGAATCGAGCAAGAAAAAAAAATTTAACCCCCTCTCAAAATTGTTTTATTGTTTGCCCCTAATAAGTAGCACTATCGCGGGGCCACTCAACGGACAAAACTACCCCGGGATCACATCTTTTCTACGATAAGAATCAGTTTTTCGTTTAATTAGAATAAAAATCATGAAATTGATTTTGTAGCAGAAGAATAACTTGAAGAGTTTCATTGACAATAATACTTTCTTTTTTTTACAATTATTGACTTTCCACCCCGATAATGAGTGTCCTTCATTGTACCTACCAACACTTTCTACCAACGTTACAATGACAATTTTTTTCTACTAATTGTTCTTCAATTTTATTTTAGTTCCATTTTTAGAATTAGAATGAACGGTTTTTCCGTTGAGTGGCCCACGATAGCACAACTTATACCGGGTTAACAATAAACCTAAAAAATGGTAATTTCTAAAGAAAATTAAAATTTTTGTATTTGATTTTGAAAATTAATGCTTTGACTTTGATTTTTATGGAGAAAATCGCCGAAAATTACATCTAAATCGGATAGTAGCTTCCTATTGCTTTTGCCATCTACAAGGACTTTCAGACAGACCGGCTGTCAGATGGACAGACACGGTACCAAAATTGTTCAGGAAGGTCCAAAACGTAAAATACGAGTGGAAATTTAATTTGGTGGACTTTTTATTGAAATCCTTGAAAAGTGAAGGCAATAATACTTGGTCGACTCTCTAGCGGAATATGCCTTAAAAATCACGTTTTTTCGCATAAAACTCAATTTTTTCAAAGAAACTTTCCTCTTAAACCTTGAAACTGACATACCGTTGGAAAGGTGAGATCTTGGGGTAGTTTTTCCCGTTGAGTGCACCACGATAGCGGTATTTTTTACGGAGGAATCGTTAGCCTGAAAAATTGTCGATTTTCAAAAAAATTATAAATGTTGACTTTGATTTATTTTTTTACTTCAACAAATGGCTTTAAGAAACTGGGTTTCCCACTAAATTGATAGGAAATTTAACGCTCTGTCCAACGGTGTACTCAGATTTGAAGTAGCATGAGAAATAAGGGAGTTATGACCATTTTAGTGCTGCAAGGTCGAAAATACGAATAAAAACTTTAAAGTGGAAAAAAAAAAGAATTTTGAGTGGGTTAAGAAAAAATTGCTAAGAGACATTTTTTGTTGCAAATGAGTTGTAGAATCGATCCTTGAAGTTTGGTCCATCCAAATGGTAGACACCCTGTATACTGAGAAGTACTAAACAGTACCTACCTGAGATTTCCTCTTTTAAGCATATTTAACGATGACATTCGGCTCTAATTAAGAATATTCCTTAATCTCGGATCTTTTTTTCGTCATTTCCTGAAGTCAAGAAGCCAAAGGTTAGCGATGTCAATTTAATCGAAAAAGTTTTTCACTGATATTCAAGATGAGGAGAAGAACCAAGTAAAATTGAATGCTGTTCCTTAAAATATAAGTATCTTTCAGATACTTTTACAATTTTTTTTTTTTTTTTTTTTACAAATTCTTTAGATAAGGCAAGGTTTCCCTGAAAATCGTGTACCTCAAAATAATTTGCCATACATTTCGGTTCGATGGAGTTTACGTGGACCTTACAAGTATACGTCGGATTCACACCCAAAGGATTTCTCCAATTTTCAAGCCATATTGCCAGGAGCACTTTGAGTAGGTACTAGGAAGCATACTGAAGAAGCTGTACTGCTCTTTTCTCATCTTTGGGGCTAAACATCGCTTCAAAACCAACTGTTTTCATCTAAATTAGGTTTGTTCAGTCAAGCTTGATTTCTTAAAAATTGAATTCCATGATGTGCACATTTTTTGTACGAATTTTAACTTCTTCGAAATATGGAGGACCCACGAAATAGAAAGTACCATAATAAAAATCGAGTTTCTGGTTGAAAATTGGGTTACAAAAAAAAGGCCAAATGAAAATACTATTTATATAATGCTATACAAATACTATGTAATGAAAATAGAAAGGATGCCCCCGAATCCTAGGAACGAGAGTGAGGCTACATTACTGCAGCTCTCTGTTAAGGCAGGGAAACGCGAAACAGAATTTAATTATTAATTTTGATATACAAAATGGGACAATTTGGACACGAAGGATATGAGGTAATAAAACTCGTTTGAAGACAGACTTCTGGAGTACGTTTGGACGCATGGATAAAACAAGCATTTTCTTCATTCTAATCGTGTCGAACCCACCGTGTTGTCCAAAATTGTCGACCTTGATGAAGGTGTCTTTTAGTTGCCTGAAACGTACGCCGTGCGACCATCCTTCTGTCCCCAGTTGACTTCAGTGTCACGGAAGGGTTAAAACCATTAACCGCTAGACCGATGATTATCCTGGTTTCAGGTTATCAAGGCGGAATAATTGTTATGAATCAAAAAGTGAAGTTGGAGGGAAGGAGCAGAAGCCGTGACTCCTCGGCTCAACCTCGGAACGATTAGCAACAGTATTTGGAACTAAACACATTTCTTCCTGGACTCAATCAAAACAGATGCGGTTGGGCAGAGTTAAGAGTAAACACTGACATGTATTCTAAGCTAAAAGTTTCGAAAATTGGAATTCAAAAACCTTCATGTCGAGTAGGGACTATAGATTCCTCAGGCCATACTCGTTTTAATACTGAATTCTATCCTAATCATGTCGGTTTTTCATAATCATGCTAATCGAAACACCATGAAATTCATCAGCACTAATGCTGGAACCAACGTCCAGATACCCTCCAAATCGGAGTGAATTCCGGTGATAACATTGAAAAAACGCTGCAAATTATTACACAATGGTTTATTATTTTTCTATATAGATCACTCATCTACAAAATCACCAACCATCCAATATGAAGAGAAGAAAAAAAAAATCAAAAAAAAAAAAATCGAAAAAAAATTGAAAAAAAAAATCAAAATCACCAACCATCGATCGCATTTCGGTCAGCTCTAATTTGAACGGAAATTAGGCCTCTTTTGCAATTCACGCTCGTGTTTTGATTTATATATATATATATTTCAATATAAACCCTTAAATTTTCGTAGGGAGCGAACGGTTAGTCCTACAGAGCTCCTCGTGGTCTCAAAAAATTCTAAAAATTCTATAGAATCTTAAATTGAAGGAAAAACAATACCTTTATATCAAAATTTTCTGAGTTAGGGCGTTTTCAAAATTTCAAAATTGATTTTGGAACCCTTAGAAGTGACCTACATCAACCAAAAGCTTCGGGGCACAACTAAACCCCAGAAGAAGCCTACATACCAAATTTCATCAAAATCGGTCAATGCTAAGTGGCAAAAGTGCCGCGTACGGCGTACGGCGGACGGCGCACGGACGGCCAAATTTTTATTCGATTTTTGGATTCTACGTACCTTGAAACGTAAACCATCAAATTTTGAGGGGGTGTTAAAATTTTTTTTTCTTGGTCGATTCCAAAGGTTCATTATTGAAAATAATGAACCAAAACGCCTGCCAATTGGGTGTGGCACATAGCTTCCTCGCATCCATAACCCGATTGTATAGATGATCCGATGCATAGTAGTTAATCTAAAAATATCGATCTCCAAATACCTACCACTATAACAACAATCAATCTAATGTCAATCCACAATCTCTGAATATTGTTGGAACACGTAGAAATAATGGCTGTTACAAGGATTTTACGTTTGAGCATGCGCACAAAATACTTTCATTCTACGGGGCCATGATTTTCACAGGGGACCATCTCCAACCCAACTCTCATAATTCCTGAACATTTCATCGAAATCAGATGGGAAATGTAGAAGTTATGACTGTGAAGAGGATTTCACGTTTGCGCATGCGCAGCGGCTACTATCAGTCTGGGGATGATGATTTTCATAGGGGACCATCTATGTTCGGAACCAAAATTGTTCAGGAAGGTCTAAAACGTAAAATGCAAAAGGAAATTTTGATTTCGGAGAACATTTATTTTTTCAACCTTGAAAAGTGAAAACAAAGTTTCCGCTACTTCGGTAGACTCAAAAGCAAAAACGCTGCAAATTATTTCACAAAGGTTTATTATTTTCCTGTACAGATCACTCATCTGCAAAGTTCACAGCTTTGCCATTATCACAATTTATTTATTTTTTGTTTTTACCTACCAACCAGAGGTACCCACTACCTACCACACCATACTGTCTTCACACCTTCACAATCAAGTTTATTAGAAAGAACGAAACGCTTCACACTCGATTCGAAGAAATATCGAGCTTCACATGGAATCGAACTGAATACAGCTCGAAGAAACGAACAGCGATCGCATTTTGAATAGCTAAAATTTCAACTGAGATTAGAGATCTTTGGTGATTCACACTCGTGATTCTGTTTTATCGAAGGAAAACCTTCAAGACTCGTAGGGAGCGAACGGTTTGTCCTACAGAACTTCGGGTGGTCTCAAAAATTTTTTTTTAATTCTATACTATTTAAAATTGGTGAAAAAACAATACCTTTATTTCGATAGTTTTCGAGCTAGGGCACTTTCAAAATTCTTCAAAAAATTTTGACGTGATAACGTCTTATAAATTGGTTTACCGGGAGACACTTCAAGAAACTGCGTTACGCTCCGCTCACGGAGGGGGTGCAGCTCGGCGCTCCCTAAAGGCGGGCGGCCCCTCCCCTTCCCCGGCGCTCACAAAAGCGGGAGCGCCCCACCCTCCTTCCCTGGCACTCACTCCCCCCCCCCACCCATGGGAAATACCTACTACCTACGGGAAATACCTACTCTGTGCAACTTGACAAAGAATTTTATTTTATCCTTCTTCCTACTATACGAATGAATATTAACATTAAAATTATTTTACCACTCAAAGTCGTTGTCACGTAAAACTTTCGCCCGTATACCGACTTTACAGGCAACAACACAGGGTTTTTTTCAAAATTTC
Organism: Apolygus lucorum; assembly: GCA_009739505.2. Classification (NCBI taxonomy): domain Eukaryota; kingdom Metazoa; phylum Arthropoda; class Insecta; order Hemiptera; family Miridae; genus Apolygus; species Apolygus lucorum. The sequence goes on along the minus strand of CM019183.2, from coordinate 57,149,618 downwards.
AACCCTTAATTATCACCCCTTAGAAGTGACTGACATCAACCAAAAGCACAACTACTAAGTAGGGTAAAAATGGGCATTTTGGGCCAGTTACTAGGCATCTCGGCAGCAGTGCTCCGTGGTGTCATGTGGCGGCAATCTTTTAGTTTTTCAATTCCCTAGACTGCTGCACTAATGCATTTACAAAATCCTTGAAAATTTCAAATTTAGGTACAACTTTTAAAGTTTGAGCGCCTGCAATTTAGCGAAATACTGTAACTATACCTGGAACGATGAACGATCGGTGAGCGACTTTTAATTTTAAAATAAATAAATGGATGAACAACTACCCTAAAACGCTGAAATATGAAGACGAGAAAAGAAAGAAGAAAATAGGACACTGCCGTACCATGCAGAAACCATTCTTTTTAAGAATGTTATCTACTTTACTATAAATAGTTGACTTCATCTATGAAGAACAAACTCGTACCATCTGTTTTTGTTTGTAACCAAGGAGTTTTGGAAGATTTCCGAAAAAGAAGGACCCAATAAAATAATGAGTTGGTTGATTCTCGACTAACCCGTCTCATGCATTTCGTATGTATGTATGTAACATTAATCTATTTCAAAATGATATTTCTAAAAGCTGGGCAAGTACAATATTCGTATATGCAAGTAGATACCAGCTGTACGGGTTCCCTAAGCCTGGGAGGTCTTAGGTGCTAAAATCTTATTATATGGTGAAAAGTACAAGGGTATAATGAAATACTCTTCTTCTTTCCAAGTCGATGCATTTCGAGCGGTGGTCTCCACTCTTCATCAGGATATGTATTAGAAAGAGATACAAGGCGGGGTGGTTCGTTGTTAAAGATATAGTGGGTACTTCAAATTGCAATCGATGTTGCATACATAGGTGTTGGTCGTAGGCAGGGCAACAAATTTCTTTCTAATGTCCCAACCAGTGTGGCTTAGAGATGTATTGCAGGTACAATGGTGGGTAGGTGTAGGCAGCATACCAAAATTCAGACAGAAGGGATTACCCTAGGAGAAACTTTTGGTTAATATGCCGCTGCAAAATTTGACTGACGTTATCAATACAATTACACAAGCGATATGGTATTGACAGGCTCTCATTTCAAGGATAAACGTAGGTATCTTCAGTGGCATCCATTTCCAGGGCATGGGGTGGTATTTTGTGGATTTCAAAATGCTTCTTCAAAAACGAACAGAGGTTTCCGGAGTGTCCTCACTACCTACGATTGTTCTTAATAACTTTGATTGAAATGAAATCATCATGCGAAAAACCGGAATCCAATAAAGGTTACAGTGGTGGGGGCTGGTCATCCCGTGGGAGCCAGCGACCACACATATTTGCGAGATGTAAAACTTGGATCCCCACTGGATTCGACGAATTATGCGTTAAATGTTGTACAAAAATGATGATGATTAAATGATGTACAAAAAATGGGAAGACGGGAAAAGACAACTTGAAAGAAAATGGCGAAGACCACCGCTCGAAATGCATCGACTTGGAAAGAAGATGAGTAATTTCATTATACCCTTGTACTTTTCACCATATAATAAGATTTTAGCACCTAAGACCTCCCAGGCTTAGGGAACCCGTACAGCTGGTACCTACTTGCATATACGAATTAATCTATTTAATTAACATACAAGCGAATCGATTGCTTTTATAAGAGTTTTAATGAGAACTACATCTCCATTAGTAACCAAATTGCCAGACTTTCAAGTTGACTTTCAAAACAGACTTTCCAAAATTGTGTTACCTACATAGGCATACTCAAGGAGTTTGTATTCTGTAAATCTCACAGATAACTCTAAGAGAAGAAGTAGGCATTCTACAATAGACAATATCAAAAGAACCTCCTTACACTAGGTACGAGTATTCGAAAATACACCTATTATACTCACCTAGATTATTTATGTGGATAGATACCTAATTAACTTCTTCTGCAGATAGTCTCAATTGGCGACTGTACCAGTGGGGAATCCATTAATGATTTTGGGGTCGTTCAAGGAAGTACATTAGGACCAATACTATTTTTAATATATATAAATGAAGTAGCACATTTAGATTTACCTAACTCGAAATTATATTTATTCGCTGATGACACAGCAGTACTCTGTGAAGGTGACACTTGGGAAAACGTTTTCAGCAACGCCAACCAGGTTATAAATCAAGTAGGGAAATGGTTTCCCAAGAGTTATCTCACATTGAATGCTAACAAGACCAAACTGATAGTTTACGGAGGAAATAAGTCACAAATTGAGGAAAAACACTTGAAAATCATCCTGCACTCTTGTGTAGAAGATCAAATATGCTCATGTGATTCGATAGAAAGAGTTGCAAGGCATAAGTATCTGGGGCTAGTACTGGATGAAGAGCTTAAGTGGAAGCCCCATATAGACTACATCCATGATAAGATTAGGAAATATATATATATATTCTACAATGTTAGACACACGCTCCCGAAGCAAACAATAAAACTTATATATTATACCATGTTGCAATCTGTATTGCAGTATGGCATAATAGCATGGGGAGGAACGTATTCCACCCATATAAATAAGTTACATGTTCGGCAGAAAATTATCATAAAAATGATGTTGTCATTACCGCGTAGGACCCCTTCCGTAGATCTATTTGATATTGCTAAGGTATTTACTATTAGACAACTTTATCTGAAAAATCTACTATTGCAATTCTTTAGGACACCCAACATAATTGAAGTTTCTCGAAGGGATCCGAAATACGATACTAGATATGCCACCGCAGGGAATGTAATTGGCCCTAGACCTAGACTGACTCTGACAACGCACAGCCCGATCTTCATTCTACATTTGATACACCGAGAAATTGTTTGTAGCATGAAAAGTCCCCAGAAGTTTACTAGACCAAAATACAAAAAGCAAGTGTTAAGTTGGCTAGTTACAGAAGGGGGCTTTAGATGCGAAAGGCTATTAAACAGCATATATGTATAGGAGACTATTTAATTTTAGAGATTATTAAAGTTAGAGAATATTAAAGTAAGTTAGTATATGTAGGAATTTATCAAAATGCGTCCTTAATTCTGTCCAATCATGTATTGTTTATTAATTTACTTATTACTGTAATTGTAAAGTATACATCAATTTATTTACCGATATGGAGCGATTTTGCAAAGATCCTACCCTACAACACGGGCCAAGCCTAATGTCGGGTAGGAAATCTGAGCAAATTGCATCCCTTCATGCATTTATATTATTGTAAAAGTGTACAAAATGGCGAAATAAACATATATCTATCTATCTATCTATCTATTTCCATAATGTGGATTCTACACTGAAGGCATCAAAATAGTACGTACGATGACTCTGCGATTTTTCCAGAGGGCGTTAGCCGGTTTCAGCGAACGTTCACCTTCCGAGTAAATTGTCGCCTACACCTCAGGACACCAGCTCCGCCCCCCGCATCTCTTCCGACCTCTCAAATCTAATGAGCAGGTGGGTAACCACAGTAATTTTATAATAATTTGAGTAAATTTGGAGATACAGCCCTCCTGATTACAAATACGTGTTACGATTATAATAATTATTGGATTATTAAAAACAAATAATTATTTGTTAGAATGTAATCTGTAATAAAATGAAAGTGTGACTCAGTACCTATTTGGAGGTCTATCCTCAAGGTTACAGCTACTTTTAGGGCATTTTGATGATCACCCATGAATCGGTTCTTCCATGCAATCGTGTAAACGAAGTAAGGATGCTATGCGCCACAGTTATTTCGGATTTTGTAGTTCATTCATTTTGTTTCATGCCGCATGCATTTTCATTATACAGGGTGTCACCCTTTCGGGCGCACCACCGGGCAGGGTTCGATTCTACTACTAATTTGCAACAAAAAATGTCTCCTAGCAATTTTTTGTTAGAGACTTCGTTTTCGAGTTATTTCACTTTTGAGATTTTTTTCGTGTTTTCGACCTTACATCACTAAAATGGCTAAAACTCCCTTAATTGATGGAGTAAATTCAAATTTTATTATATCATTGGAAAGAGCGTCAAATTTCCTATCTCCCTGATGGGAAAGAAGAAAATTTCAAATGAAACGAACGGATGTAAAATAAGCCAAAAGTAAAAAATTGATAGTTTCGAAAATTTTCACTTTTTTCAAAGTATGTTTCTCGAAACGTCGTGAACGGAAATTTCCGTGCTGTAAGCCTAAAAGTTGCATGTGAATCCCAGCTTTCTAACGGTGTAGTCATTTTTTAAAAACACTACTTATTCAGTTAGAAAATGACGTTTTTAGGGCAGAAAACGTTCATTTTCGGTTGTAAATCGGCGTTTTTCACCAGAAATGTTTCCCAACATAATAAATCATTTGACATGAAATTTTACGTAATTTTTGACGCTGAATCGAATGGTAACACTTTCCGATCTCCTCGACAAACAAATAGTACTTTCAAGCCCTTTCTGGGTTAAACAGGGTACAACAAATTAGGCCTCGACTCCCAAATTGTTATCTATCGAAAAGATAAAGCTTTCCGCAAATGATCGGGACGATATTTTCAAGACGGAGGGCAAAAATTAGGTAAGTCAACAAAGTGGAAGGAGTGCGAGTCATTTATAACCCAGTCCTCCCTTAATGACAATTTTGATTAAAACGAACAACGAGATTGAGCCCTTAGCCCAACGGAAAGGGCATGAAAAGTACTATTTGTTCGTCGAGGAGATCGGAAAGTGATTCAGCGTCAAAAATTACGTTAAATTTCATGTCAAAAGATTTATTAAGTTGGAAAGCATTTCTGGTGAAAAACGCCGATTTACAACCGAAAATGAACGTTTTCTGCCCTAAAAACGACATTTTCTAACTGAATAAGTGGTTTTTTAAAAAAATGACTACACCGTTAGAAAGCTGGGATTCACATGCAACTTTTAGGCTTACAGCACGGAAATTTCCGTTCACGACGTTTCGAGAAACAAACTTTGAAACAAGTGAAAATTTTCGAAACTTTACCAATTTTTTACTTTTGGTTTATTTTACACCCGTTCGTTTTATTTGAAATTTTCTAAAAACCAAACAGGGAAATAGGAAATTTGACGCTCTTTCCAATGATATAATAAAATTTGAATTTACTCTATCAATTAAGGGAGTTATAGCCATTTTAGTGATGTACGGTCGAAAACACGAAAAAAATCTTAATTGTGAAATAAATCGAAAACGAAGCCTCTACAAAAAAATTGCTAAGAGACATTTTTTGTTGCAAATTAGTAGTAGAATCGAACCCTGCCCGGTGGTGCGCCCGTAAGGGTGACACCCTGTATAGGAGGGTAACTACAATAGACAAAAGTGTTGGATTTAAGTATAACCAACGCAGATTAACTAGAGTTGATCCTCGATAGAGAACAAAGGAATGCATTATCACGGTTCAACTACCTAGGCCTTATCTCGATTTAAATCATCCTTCCAGGTTTTTCAACTCTCTTATTCGTGGATTATCTAGGAATCCAAAGCTGTCGCCATATTGAAAATCCATAACGTTCGGTTAATCCACGGTTGAAAATCTTTTCGCGAAACAGTGAGGACCCCGACACGAGGTTATAATATCAATTCTGTCTCAGAGGTTCATCCTTGCTGGTGAAACGGCTAGCGCTTACATAATTCGTTTTAGAATGATCCAGAACGGATTTACAAAAATAAATATTTCAAAAACTCTATCTGTCTCGAAAATTATGGAGCTACTGCATGAATTAAATCATTAAAAATGATCACAACTTTCCCAAAAATTAGATTCAAAATTTAGGTACCCGCATTTAGCGTTTCGGAGTTTGTGAACAATATTGGTTCGAATGGGGGGTTCTCCTTGATTTTTTAAAGATTTTTAATCGAAAGTAGAGTACATCTAGAGAATTTTGGCACCAACCGCGACCTTTTAGCGTGAGTAGATCTGTTTCTATGATTTTTCAAAGTTTCGACCGTTTATGACGTCACGCGCCCCTCTCGCCTGGGCGGGACCCCCCAGCCCACTGTGACGTCTTAAACGGTCGAAACTTTAAAAATTCATAGGAAAAGATTTACACACGCTAGAAGGTCGCGGTTGGTACCAAAATTCTCAGAATGAGGTCTAGTTTGGATTAAAAATAACAATAAACAGTTTTTCCTACTCAGGCGCACACCCTATTTACATAAATATGTCGGTCTGTCTGCCTGTGGTAAATTCCTTGATTTGATCATGATCCTTCTTTCATTAAATTTTAATTTTTTTAAACATAGATAGGTGTTTTGGCTGGGGTCAAGGAATGTTTCGCTACACTTCTTTTTTGCCACAAAAAATGCAACGCGATACCAGTAAACAAAATCGTCTCGGTAGCTGTGAAGCAAGTTTCTCTAGAATACTGCGATAGGTATAATACGTGAGATCGGAGAGTTTTTGTTTAGAAAACAAATTCTGTTTATTCATAGAAACAATGGATTTATCTACAATTTTTGGCATGGAACATGCTTTAGCCATCATCTAACTGGGCAAAAACTTGACGAAACCGTGGAACGAAAGTAGCTCGGGGTTTTGTAATGATTTTTACTTACAACCGACCCGTTTCTAGGTAAATGTATCGCCGTTAGTTTTCATCCCACGAAAATCGTTCGCTACTCGTTGAAAAGCCCTCAATTTGAATAAATTGAGTACATATGGACGAAGCTGATATATACCTCTGATTTAAAAGAACTGCAAACAACATTCGCGGTAAATACCAAACATTGATTTAGTGGATTATATTGATGTTTTCGATTTATTAATAATAACAATACTTTTGGAACATCAATATGTGAATGAAAGGACGAGCAATTTGAAAAGCAGGCCCGTAAAGATGTGAATTAAAACAACAGACAGAGACGATCTTTTATCAATGTCATAGCCATCGGACTAATTGCATGATGTGCGCGACGAATATTTCGCTTGAACATCAATTTCTCGCGATCCAATCGTCCAATTTTGCTCAAATCTGGGAGGAAGTGTGAGGCTGGGTTCAAAAAGATAGCACAGTACTAAATATTCATAATATTCCAAGTGAAGATGCTATATTGCCCACCCGTCTTGGGAGGATTTTTAAATGTATAGTTTGAGATCATTATTTTTTTAAATAACGGTATCCTCCGAATGGGATCTGCGAAATCACTTTAATTCTCGGTTGTCGAAAAAGGTGGAAAGAGCCCGTTTCTTCCCGTCATCCTGATACGCGGACGGAAGTTCGGGACAAGACGTGATTAGCTGAGGGGAGGAGTCTAGCGCTTCCCATCCCATCTAGGCTGGTGCTGTCAGGACCCACCTGTATACCTTCTCGGTGGAGATGCAGCCAAGTATATAAAGGGATGCCTTCAGTCTTGTCTATCGCAGATCCTCCTCAATCCGCACATCATCCGCATCATGAAGTTCTTCGTCGTTTCAGCCGCCCTCGTCCTTTTGGTCGCCGCCGCCGTCAAGGTAGGCTTCAGCTGAACAAACTGTTTCTGAACTATTACGTATTCAATTTTATTGGTGTTCATGTTTACCAATACATCCCACTCTTAAACCTTTTGCTTTCAATTGTAAACATTAGGTAGGTCTTTTAGTTTAGAAATATGTCAGACCAACCTCTTTTGTTTTGGATACGTATCTTCTAATTTTACGTTCGTCGATCAATGGAAATATAGCTCAAGTTAACTGTGAAAGAGTCCACAAATTGAAACTCGAACTAGGTAAGCGATGAAAAGCATTAGGAGGTACTTTGAACGACAAAAAAAACTGAAGTATCAGAAAGAGCCCATTTTACAATTAAGGGAAGAAAATGTCAAAAAGTGGCGATTATTTTGACGAGATTTTGCGAAAAATATTGACTTTGGTGTAATAACATACCTACTTGTATAAATCCGCGTAAAATGTAGAATTTTCAAAATTTCTTAAAATCTAGAACGTTAATTACAGACAAATGAAATGATAAAATAATTTGAATGTAGGTAGCTCCAAAAAGTGAAGAGTTCTTTTGTCTAGACCAGCGGTTCCCAACTGGTGGTCCGCGGACCCCCGGGGGTCCGCGAGGTATGGCTGAGGGGTCCTTAGGATGTACAAATTAAATATATATTTGCAGCTTCTGAACGTTGACTTCTGCGTCTGGCTTCATAAGACAACTAACGCTAGCACACTCTAGTTTGGCTTTATGTATTTCAGAGATGTCAGTTATTGCTATATTGTTAGTTATTTATTGCTAGTGCTCACAGTGTACTGGAGACAAGTTAGTGCTAGTGGAGTTTGCTAGTACTAGTGCGGTCCCTGACCGAGTTGTTTACATGTGTGATTTTGTGCAACATTTTAGTGATTGAAAAGCTTTGTTTTTCACGGAAAGTTAATTACGCGTACGTTATGGACCGTTGGTTAAAATGTGGATCGTTAAAACGGCCTAGGTATACAGACGAAGAACGAGAAAATGCTTTCGATGTTAAAGTTAATAAGTCAGTGACTCTCGAACCGAACTTGCTAGTATCTCTTGAACCCAACTCGTCGGCGTCTCTTGAACCTTGTAAATACTCTGTATTTTCACGAATAAATCCTAAGTTTTATAGCATTAGTTTGATTTATTTTTTCACATATTTTGGTTCTTTTTAGGTAACTTTAGATAGTGGGGGTCCTCGTCATTGTAGTACCTTGATGAAGGGGTCCTTGGAAAAATTTAGTTGGGAACCGCTGATCTAGACAAAGAGAAGTTATGGGTAGTTATGTACTCTCTACCTAGTAGAGACGTATGATAGATCTGCCAAGTTCTGCCGAGAGGTATTAAATTTTTGTCACTTATTAAATTTTACTTGGTGATAGGTATTATTTACTCGCTACCTTCCTACTTCCCAGTAAAAGAATATCTTTATCACACAAAATCACTTTACGGGTGCTGTTCCACAGACCTACTCGCCCTTGCGAAAAATTATTTAAAGAGTTGAAACTTTAAACTGTCTACCAACTATATGCTAAGAATATGCTCAAAATAATTCAGAAACATAAACATATATTTTTAAATGACGTTAGGCAGAGAAAATCAAGAAATTATAGACTCAAATTACCTAAAGTGAGGAACAAGTATGCACAAATGACCACCAAGTATAAAGGGATGCAAATGATAAATAGGGATTTCGAAAGGATAAATGATATACTACATATTAATAATAATAAATTGTTTAAAAAAGAATTGAGCAAATTTGTGGCTGAGCGACCTTTTGAATATTTTATAAATTAAACTAGGATGACCGAAGGAAATACAAGAGAGGATTTTTATTTTATTTTATGTTTACTCTGCATCTAGCCGGAACCAACTCCGTGCTGGGCCACAGTGGTTTCACTATCCAGCACGGTCATCGCAATTTAAACTTTTGAAATTATTATTGATTTACCAGAAGTGTTTATTTTAGTTTCTATGTTATGTACCTACCATTTGAATAATGATGGCAATAAAAAAAAAAAATTTCAATTTCAATTTCAATTTCAATCTGCTCATGGGTGTTTACAGATAGGTACCTACTCGTACCTTCATTAAAATATGAAAATTCTGCTCTATCTAGCTGCTATTATACTTTTAGGATTGCTACTTACGGTGGAATGCAAATTTTCATATTCTAGCAGTGAAATTTGGATACATTGTCAACTTGCTAATCGTCTGATAGGTACCTAATCTAAGCAAATGTATTACTTCCCGATGCGATCTGACATCAAATAGGAATGCGCGCCTAGCTCTTCAACATAGTAACTATTTCTACGCGTTTCTTCCCCTTGCCCCTTGTGCTAATCTCCCCTTTAATCAAAAGTAAGTACTAAACACCATTACGATTTATATTGTATCAAATCATGTAACCTCCGGTAGTAATTATGTAATCTACTTCTGCTACCTATAACTAAACTATTGATAATACTTCTCTGTGTAAGCAACTTACTGCGTTTTGTCTCGCATTGTGCTTGTCGAAGATACATGGATACTAGTATACACCGATTTACATCAAATTGACCTATTTTGCTAATTGACCTATTTTTTATTATAAAACTCTCTTTTACGTTATAGTGTGCTCGGTGATCAGTAGATATCCAACTAATTACCAAATCATTGATAATATAATTTTTTCCAGGCCAATGAGAAGAAAGCTAACGAAAAAGTTACCGAGATTTTCAACAAGTGCAAGGAAACTTGGCCCGTCACCGATGGTAAAAAAATGGTTTTTTTGAATGAAATAATATTTTTATTGTAAGCTGCAGAGTTAATCCTACATACTTATTTGTGCGAACTCTATACAAGTACTACCTACTCGCACATAGTCCCGTTCGCGGTCCCTACGAACACGATATTTCAGTCGGTTCGTTTTGAGATATTCCTAGTAAAATATTACATTACTTCTATTGATTGTTTTAAACAACATTCAATCAATGAATAAAAGTTGTCTATATTCAGAAAATACTCAACATGAATTTACACAAAAAACAAACATTAAATGGCTCATTAAACCATGACATCTATTTTTCGCCATGAGTGAATTAACCCCATTGAGGCCTCGCATTTTGTCCGATTATAAACAACATCTCCTCGTTTACTGCAAGATATCCTGAAGTCGTAATTCAGTATTGAATCAGACAAAAATAAGCTATTTCGAGGAAATTAGTAATGCCACACGCCACATCTTCACAGTAGAGACCAGTTCACTACCAGTCTAGCTTGAGCTGGGTAGTGACTTGGGAATTTCTCAATCATATTAAGTCCAGCAAATGAGAAATATAACTGAAACATGAGAGGTAAACTCTCCAATAGTGGACCTTCTAGTTCTACGCGCGTCTATCTCAACATTTGCATGTTTTGACTGTATTGTCCCTCTGTTATCCAACATTGACTGTATCCACCTACATGTATATGTACCTATCCATGTTCACAGAGGAAATTGAACAGGTGAAACAGAAGCAGTCCATTCCCGACTCCAAAAATGTCAAGGTGAGCCAAAGTCGAAAATCAAACCTTAGATCTTCATTCAGTTTTTCTTACCTAATATTAACTTATAAATAAAAAAATAGGAAAACTGTCACGCGATGTCTAGTCTTATTTTGAAAACATAAACGCTTCACACTCAATTCGAAGAAATAGGGAGATGAGGATGCCTTCGTTAGGAAATTTGTTGACTGATTGATCAGGTCGCAAAACTAAGTACAAGTAGGTACGTTGTTCGAAAAAACGAACACCGATCGCATTTTGGTCGGCTAAAATTTGAACGGAGATTAGGCCTCTTTGGTGATTCACACTCGTGTTTCTGATTTATCATAAGTCTGAGCTTTACGTTCTGATGGGAAGCGAAGGGTTGATCCTACAGAGCTCAGGGTGGTCTCATTCGATTCTAAAAAATGCAGTACTATTTTAAATGTGTTGTTAAACGCTGCAAATTATTACACAATGGTTTATTATTTTTCAATGTAGATCACTCGTCTGCAAAGCCACCAACCATCCAACATGAAGAAAAACATCGATCGCATTTGGGTCAGCTACAATTTGAATGGACATTAGGCCTCTTTTGCGATTCACACTCGTGTTTCTGATCTATCGTACGTCCAACCCTCAAATTCTCGTAGGGAGCGAACGGTTTACAGAGCTCCGCGTGGTCTCAAAAAATTCTAACAATTCTATACTATCTTAAATTGATGGAAAAACAATACCTTTATATCAAAATTTTTCGAGTTAGGGCGTTTTGAAAATTTCAAACCTCATTTTGTAACCCTTAGAAGTGACCTACATCAAGCAAAATCTTTGGGGCACAACTAGACCCCTAATGGAGCCTACATACCAAATTTCATCAAAATCGGTCAATGCTAAGTGGGGAAAGTGCCGCGTACGGCGGACTGACGGCCAATTTTGTATTCTTGGTATTTTGGTTTATTATTTTCAATAATGAACCTTTGGAATCGACCAAGAAAAAAAAAAATTTAACACCCCCTCAAAATTTGATGGTTTACGTTTCAAGGTACGTAGAATCCAAAATTCGAATAAAAATTTGGCCGTCCGTCCGCCGTACGCCGTACGCGGCACTTTTGCCACTTAGCATTGACCGATTTTGATGAGTATGTAGGCTCCATTTGGGGTCTAGTTGTGCCCCGAAGATTTTGGTTGATGTAGGTCACTTCTAAGGGTTCCAACATCAATTTTGAAATTTTCAAAACGACCTAACTCGAAAAATTTCGATATAAAGGTATTGTTTTTCTTTCAATTTAAGATTCTATAGAGTTTTTAGAATTTTTTGAGACCAACCGGAGCTCTGTAGGACAAACCGTTCGCTCACTACGAGAATTTAAAGTTTGGACGTACGATAAATCAGAAACACGAGTGTGAATCGCAAAAGAGGCCTAATCTCCGTTCAAATTAAACCTGACCGAAATGCGATCGATATTTTTCTTCATGTTGGATGGTTGGTGGCTTTGCAGACGAGTGAAATATATATCTATATATTTCTATATATATATCTATATAGAAAAATAAAAAATAATAAACCATTGTGTAATAATTTGCAGCGTTTTGGATTCTACGTACCTTGAAACGTAAACCATCAAATTTTGAAGGGGTGATAAAAAAAAAAAAATTTCTTCCAAAGGTTCATTATTGAAAATAATAAACCAAAAACACAATACCTTTACATTGAACGTTTTTGAGCTAGCAGGTTTTGAAAATTTCAGTCCTTAATTTTCAAGAAGAAGAAATATATCTTAGAAGTGACTGATATCAACCAAAAGCTTTGGAGCACAAAGCTTCGATTCCAAAGGTTCAGTGTTGAAAATAATAAACCAGTTGGTAGAATGCATTGTAATCATTATAAGTCAATAATTAAAGTTAAGAAGTAAATATTTGAGAAAAATATTCTTATAAAATAATTTTTTGCCAATAAAAAATACATCTTTTAACCCATAAAAAAATACATTTTTCATCTACGTGGAATCCCATTATATTATTGCTCTGGGTTTTCTTTTTGTTTCAGTGCATCCTCGCCTGCATGTTGAAGGAAGCCAAAATCGTAAGTAACCTAATTATGTAAGAACAAATTAAACTTTTAAAAATGAACTAGTGAATAAATTTTTTTAATTATTAGTTTCTTGTCGAGGTATGAAAAAAACTAAAAATAGGTAAATATTAAGGGGGTCTCATTCGGTTGCCATTCGTTCCTCGTTCCGGATCAGTATTTACCTAAATTGTAGGGGCAAAAACTGAAAGTTGTAACTAAATTTGAAATTTTCAAGGATTTTAGAGATTCATTAGTGCATGGGCCTAGAGAATTGAAAAACTGAAATATTGCCGCTGGAATCATCAAAATCAAACAATAATAGCCAGAGAAAAATGGGAAACCCCGTTTATTTAGTTATATTTTTTCCATTTTTCGAGGTAATTTCAGTAAAAAAAGGTAAAAATTCTGTTTTTTTTTTCAATTCCCTAGTCCCATGCACTTATACATTTCTAAAATCTTTGAAAATTTCAAATTCAGCTACAACTTGTAAAGTGATTGCCCCAACAATTTAGGTAATTACTAACCCGGAACGAGGGACGAACGGCAACCGACTGATATCCCCTTAATGTATTCGGTGAAAATCCAAACTTCACGGAAAACTAATAATGGAAAACTATAATGGAAAAGGCCAATTTGAATTGCCAAAAAAGTACATTTTACGAGCCTGAGATTTCTACTTGAGGACACTTGACGTTTCCGTTTTTAAAATGTCGGATGATTTTGTGACCAGTTGAGGGATGGCGAGTACAACAAGGACAATGCTGAGCTTATGGCTGACGTTCTCTACAAAGACGAACCTGAGCACGCTGAGAAGAGCAAGCAGATCATCGAGATGTGCTCCTCCGAACGTATGAAACTCATTATTATTATTATTATTGATAGTGCAATACTTACAACAAATAGTTACTGGGGATAAAGTCAGATTGGAACAAAAACGCCCTTATTGCGGTCCTTCTGAAAATTGTTTGCCTCGATAAAGACGGTACTTTCCAGAGTGCTTAATGTACTCAGTGTATGTATTGTGTGCTCTCAGAGTGTATAACTCTTGAAGTAAGTAGTAAAATCATGTCTATAACGACCTACACTGATGAACGAAAAAATGTAGCTTCCGTATTTCAGTTTTGATCCTATTTTCATTATTTTACATAAATCTGAGATGTGTTTTGAACAGCTGAATACAATACGAATAAAATCACTCGCGATGAGATTGTGGCGTCACTTGTTTAATATTCGATTCATATTTCGGTTACTCAAAATTCCAAATTATTATTCACCCGTTGATTCACCTGTTCCAAATTCCCTCACCTGTTGATTTGTTTTTTCAAAATATACTCACTCGCTATTGTTCCGTTCATGAATCTACATGCAACTTCATTTAATTTATAGCAACTTAACACGCATAATTCACAGTGCAACAAACATGAATTAATACGAATACAGATAACAGACAACACCTTCAACATCAAAACTTCGTCCCCACAAGATTGTGGAAAACCATTTTAATAAAAACAGAGTTGAGTAGAACGTTGTCTATTTCCACGAAAATAATGAGTTACAAGTTAAATCGATTTCGACGGTTAGGTCATCATCAGTAACAAACAATAACTTTGTTATAAGCTTATAAACAATAAGTTATTGTTTGTTACTGATGATGACCTAACCGTCGAAATCGATTTAACTTGTAACTCGTTATTTTCGTGGAAATAGACAACGTTCTAATCAACACCGTTTTTATTAGATTTTTTTTTTTTTTTTTATCGTGATTTATTTATTGCAACTGAACATAAGATACATTTCATCTAGCAATATTTCATTTCAGAATAATTCAATCTCACTGTAGGGCAGGTTTTCAGCAAAACCTAGCCCGTATTTTTAGCAGGATCGGGAACACTTGGTTTCACTTGCACTAAGAACTATTGGCACAGCACAATTAAATCCAGTGGTTTGTTTCGCTTGAGGCGCCGAAGTTCTCCATCGTTGTCCAAAACGTTGAGCATCTCCAGGTTCTCATGTTTGTGGAGGCGATGTTCGTGCTTCCTTGCGTATTTGACAATAGTTTCATTGACAGTCTCTATCTTCAAATCTCGATGGATATCGTCATTTCGCATGTACCAGGGGGCTCCAACTATACTTCTCAGTAGTTTATTCTGAAAGGTTTGGATTTTCTTAATATTTGATTTTTTGGCACAGCCCCAGAGCTGTAACCCATAGGCCCAGATAGGGCGAAGAATCTGCTTATATATAAGCAGTTTGTTGTGAAGTGAAAGATGGGAATTCCTTCCCATTAACCAATACATTCTTCTGAACTTGATCTTCAATTCCTGCTTCTTCTTTTCAATATGATTGTTCCAATTTAGTTTGGAGTCAAGGGTCATCCCCAAGTATTTCACTGTATCAGCGTACGGAATTTTGTTAGAATTGATCTCGACTTCTACGGCTGAGATCTTTCGGTTAGTGAAGTTGATGTGTACTGATTTTGTTTCATTCAACTTCATTCTCCACATCTTAGTCCACTTGGCTATCTTGTTAGCAGACGTCTGAAGTTTGCGAGTTGCAGTTTCCACGTCATCTCCAACAGAGAGGATAGCCGTGTCATCTGCAAACGTAGCAACAGTTGTGTCTTCTTGTTGTGGAAGGTCTCTTGTGTACAATATGTAAAGTACCGGGCCGAGAACACTCCCTTGCGGAATCCCTGCTTTTATAGGCTTCAAGCAGGAGTATTGATCATCTTGCTTTACCCTGAAATGTCTGTTCTCAAGGTAGGATTTTAGGAGTAAATGAAACTGTCTTGGGAGATCCCTGTGCAGTTTATATTCAAGACCCTCATGCCAAACCTTGTCAAAGGCCTGAGCCACGTCTAAGAAAATGCTGGCACATATTTTTTTGCCTTCTAGGGCCTTTTCTATAATGTTAGTGATTCGATGGACTTGATCTATCGTAGAGTGTCGTTGTCTGAATCCAAACTGGCGATCTGGAATCAAATTTCTGTCTTCTATTATTGGTTTAAGCCGTTTAAGCAGCAGTTTGGACATGACAGGGAGGAGTGATATAGGCCGATATCCTGTCTTCTCATTAGATGACTTTCCTGGTTTGGTAATCATAACCTCCGCAACTTTCCACTGGGATGGTACATGTTTCAACCTGAAGGTAGCATTGATAATATGAAGCAATTTTATGACAGCCTTTTCAGGGAGCTCTTTCATAATTCTACCTGTTATCAAGTCGTAGCCAGGCGTCTTTTTTGTATTGATGTTACTCTTTATTTCACCCTTTAGTTCTTTCAGAGTTACAGGTTTAATTTCGAGTTCATCTGTTTTTTCTGTCTTTGTTGTATTTTCGTCTGGTATCAGATTTGGTAATGGTTGAAAGGTTTCGCAGAGATGATCAGCAAATAGTATTGCTTTCTCTTGGTTACTTCTGGCCCATGTGCCATCATCTTTTTTGATTGGAGAAGAGTGAACTTTTGGTCTTTTCATGTTTTTTGTTACCTTGTAGAGAGAATAGTCCGTATCTTTCTCTGCAGTTAGTTCTAGCCATGACCTTGATTGGCCTGTCCACTTTATCTTGGTACGTATACCACTGTTTTTTCTCCATACGTAAATTGTCTGTAATCAATTTCCAGTTATCTCTCGTTTCTACATTTATTTTCCAAACGTTGTTGTTGAGAGCAGTGACTTTGAATTGTTCTTTCGGGATAATCGCAATTATATCTTTAAGGGCCGAGTAACTCTTTAGACCCACAATATTTATGGGAGGTGGAGGGGGGTCCTTTTTTGGCTTTATCTCTTCAGTCTTGGTTGCATCTTTGCTAACCTTAGTTTTGTTGGAGGGGCATGCTACTTCTGGCGATGACCTAGCTTTACGTTTCTTGCTGGCCCTTTTCAGGATCCAATCGGTTTCTCTTCCGGTTTCTTCTTCATCCGTACTATAGGTCCTGAGGACATTGGGTTGAGTCGATTTCGATGACCCTTGTATATCCTCCCGTGCCTTTACGTTTTGTTTTAATCTGGTTATGTGTTCATTGGCTTGACTAAGGTAGTCACATAAAGAAGCTACAATATTGTATAAATGATTAAATGCATCACTTACGTGGGGATCCAAACTCCGTATCGCCCCTGTAATCTCATGGTGATGCAACAACTCTTGCTTTGTTTTTGTTATTACGACCTCAAACGTTGGCTCACCGTCCTCCGGGTCCTTCATTTCACTGAGTAAGCATTCCCGAACGCGGAACGAATTGTCACCTGTTTATATCTTTTTCGCGAGTGTACACTCCAATGTTGACTCTTCGAGCTCTCGCACAAGACTGTTTTTTTTTTTTTTTTTATTAGATAAATACAAATTAATCCAAGGTTTCCAATCAAATTGTCGGGAAATGATATTTTTCCGATAAATAAGTGTTGAGGGATCTGAAAAACATTCAATTCTGAGTTGGTATTCAGGGAATAAGTAAGAGGTCCAACTATCAAATTTGACTTCATCGAGAAAAAAGTTATAATAAGAACAAGCTCTGCATTGAAACCTTAACCTACCTATCAATGAATTAAACAGTGGGGGTACAAAATTACAAAATTACAAAAACAAAAAACAAAAAAACAAAATCCTCATTACAAAATTCTACAAAAAATCCACAAAAAACAAAAAAAAAACAAAAAAAATCCTACAAAAAAAACAAAATTCTACAAAAAAAATTCCACAAAAAAAAAAAAACAAAAAAATTCTACAAAAAAAACAAAATCCTCATTACAAAATTCTTCAAAAAATTTGAACATTTAACGATTTTGCGTCCCTTGAACTACGAGGAAGTGACCTCTAAATTTCTTTAAATAAATTACAAAAAATAAAATTAAAATCATGTAACTATTGTGCGATAAATTGCGGGAATTTTCCAATTTAGAACATTATTTTTGACGTGACAACGTCTTATAAATTGGTTTGCCGGGTGACACTTCAAGAAAGCCGCTCACGTTATGCGCTCACAATGAGAGCGAGTGAGAGGCACGCGTCCCTTTCACTTCTCACGCTCTTTCTCTCTTCCGCCTAAGAGCGAGAGAGACAGAGTGAGAGAGATAGGCATACACACCGGTTCATGTCTTGCGCTTCTATTTAGGCGCCTGCATACAATTTTTTATTATAATAAAAAAATTTATTATAATAATAATATTATCCTTCTTCCTACTATACGAATGAATATTAACATTAAAATTATTTTACCACTCAAAGTCGTTGTCACGTAATAAAACTTTCGCCCGTATACCGACTTTACAGGCAACCAATTAATTTTTTTAAATTATGCCTGAATAATACCCACGTTGACCAGAATTTCGTTGACCCATCGATTTTTCGTTTCTAGTTGGAACCAAGACGGAAGGAGACGACTGCGAATACGCTTACAAGATGTCGGTGTGCGCTTCCAAACACGCCAAAGAGGTAAGAATATAGTTTAAATACCCTAATTTATCTAATAAGAGAATTAATTTAAACAAGAAGATTAAAAGAAGAATTGGAAAGGTTTGTATTGTATCGTTCAGCAAATCAAACTCATTTTCACGATCATTTTGAACTATTGTGGTCCGATTTTGGTTTGTAGTCAAATAACTACCTACAGATATTGAAACTTCAGTTTACTGATGGTCCCCAATAACTTTAATCGCAAAAGATAATTCTTCAAACATAAATTTTCCATAATCTAGAGGCCCGATTCTGCTCACTTTAAGAGGGTAGTTTGGGCCTAATCCCAACTTAACTATTCATGGTTGTGTTGCCTTTCTTTTTTAGAGATTTGTGTGTGGTGAGGGGAGGAAATGAGCAGCTGATCCTCACTTTTCTTAAATTTTTTAATTTGTCGAGCTATCTTTCGCCTTAGGCATTGTCATGACAACTGTAGGACAACGGGTGCAATTTCCAACAAAATCCAGTAGGAGTCTCGTTTCATGTGAAAAAAAACTAAAATCATGTTTTCGATTGATGTCTTCAGAAAACTATCAACCTAATTCATCAGACTCACCAACTACGGATATCATTTAACTTTCGGATAAATTTGATGCAATTTGTGGAATTTTTGTTTGTTTATTTATATTATCTAAAAATATTTGCCAGCTATTGGAATTACGGAAAGGAGTCGGCAATAGAGCTTTTCTGTCAAAGGTTATGGTTAATTTTACCGTCACGTGATACTAAGAGTGTCTTTGGTATTTTCAATAGCCGAAATAACCACATTATTGAAAGTAAGACTTTATATTTAAGGCTGGGTTCGTCGCCTATTTTTGGCACTTCAATAACCTAATCACTTTTCTGTTGCAGCTCGGAGTCAAGACCCCCGAATTCTAAACATCTTCCCTACCTCACCATCTTCTAAACTCAACGCCGAGTTCTCATAAAATTTCTTACACCATTCAATACCAATAGCATCATTTCAAATTATCCGAAACTTTGTCTATTTTCACTATATTTTTTGGCAAATAAATTCACTTGTTCCCACAATTCAACGTCTAATTTTATTGTATTTGCCTATTCTTTCGTAATACCTACCGAGGTACCTACTTCAACACATTCAACACCTCCACCAAAATTCCGGACTTACGGGATGGACCTTTTGGTTTATTATTTTCAATAATGAACCTTTGGAATCGACCAAGAAAAAAAAATTTTAACACCCCCTCAGAATTTGATGGTTTACGTTTCAAGGTACGTAGAATCCAAAATTCGAATAAAAATTTGGCCGTCCGTCCGTCGTACGCGGCACTTTTGCCTCTTATATTTGACCGATTTTGATGAAATTTGGTATGTAGGCTCCATTTGGGGTCTAGTTGTGCCCCGAAGATTTTGGTTGATGTAGGTCAGTTCTAAGGGTTCCAAACTGAATTTTGAAATTTTGAAAACGCCCTAAGTCAAAAAATTTCGATATAAAGGTATTGTCCTTCAATTTAAGATTCTATAGAATTTTTAGAATTTTTTGAGACCACGCGGAGCTGTGTAGGACAAACCGTTCGCTCCCTACGAAAATTTAAGTGATTACCTATTTTTAAATATATATATATATAAATCAAAACACGAGTGTGAATCGCAAAAGAGGCCTAATCTCCGTTCAAATTAGAGCTGATAGAAATGTAATCGATAGTTGGTGATTTTGATTTTTTTTTTTTTTTTTTTTTGATTTTTTTTGGATTTTTTTTCCTTCATATTGGATGGTTGGTGATTTTGTAGACGAGTGATCTATATAGAAAAATAATAAACCATTGTGTAATAATTTGCAGCGTTTTCATTCGATTTTTGGATTCTACGTACCTTGAAACGTAAACCATCAAATTTTGAGGGGGTGTTAAAATTTTTTTTTTCTTGGTCGATTCCAAAGGTTCATTATTGAAAATAATAAACCAAAATGAACCTCTATGTAATAGTTTGCAGCGTTTTATGTTCTCGGATACATTTAGAGAACGCTAAGAGCTGAACATTTAGATAAGCTAAGAGATATCCAAGAGATAAGCTATCCGAAATTACCCTCGGTACGAACAAGCCTTCTTGACACAAATGCAATTACATTTACTGCATATACATGCATGTATTGATATGAGCTGACACAACACAACGTATAAAGAAATCTGCGCTGCCGTAAATAATGAAATAGAAATGATGTAACAAGAAGACTATTTGGAGTCATATGTCGACTTGAATACCTTTATTTGTATTTGATAAGTAAGTGCACGTATATTGTAAGTGGTAATATAATATACATACATGCATACACATACACACACATCTAATAATATAAAACGCCAACTGTACGTACGTACGTACGTACGTATGCACAGGGGGTTGGAGGGGTCGTGGGAGTGGGGAGAGTTGGTGGCTGGAGGGGTTGGGGGCGGGAGGAGTCGAAGGGATCGTCTTTGCCTGCTTTTAGTAGGCTTTTCAGCTAGTTTACATAATATTATACCTACTACCTACATTTATAGGTATAGTTATATTGATGGTAATTACAGTTTATTTCTACTTACTTTTAGAATTACTTATCCCCTTCAAATACTACTATAATGAACTATGATGTAGGAGTCCAGCAGATACATGAAATACAAATCTGATACAAGAAAGATTCATACGAATAATAGAGAAGATGAAGGGAAACATTTGACTGAAAAAACAATGTGGTCCACGTGAGGAGCGTACGACTTCACTTTGAATACTTCGGTAACACAAACAGTCCAGTTTCCTCCATGGTACGATTCAACGAATTTCAGCAGTTTATGAGATAAATGAAGCGAAAACCTGTACCATTCCGGCTTTTTCCAAGACACGTTCAAGTCTTTCGAGTCCGAAACAATAACATCATTTTCCGACCGTGAAACAAGTTTAGCCGCTGCAGATCCAGTCTCCTCTGAGCGTGGTGAAATCATCTTCAAATTGGCGCAGTCGTCGCAGTGTTTCGAACTGTGGACCTTCGATTCGACGTTTTGATGGACGTAGAGAGTTCCTCCAGAAGATAGAAGCGTCTGACAGGCTGTATCCCAGGAAGCCTCGGAACTCGGGATCAACCCAAGGTTTACACGGTTGGCAATGTTCTTTGGACATACCTGGTAAATACATTAATGATTAAAAACCAGTCCATCTAAATAAGAACCTACAAAGGAAAATTGGAATTGTCCGATTTAATGACTCGCTTTAAAGGTTTTTTTTTCCAATCTTTAATACATCCAGATGGGTATCAAATTGAACTCATCGTAACAATTTTTAGCTCGAAATTCCATCTAGTTTTGGTTTATTATTTTCAATAATGAACGTTTGGAATCGACCAAGAAAAAAAATTTTAACATTCTCAAAATTTGATGGTTTACGTTTCAAGGTACGTAGAATCCAAAAATCGAATAAAAATTTGGCTGTCCATCCGCCGTACGCGGCATTTTCCCCACTTAGCATTGACCGATTTTGATGAAATTTCGGTTCATGAAGGTCACTTCAAAGGGTTCAAAAATGAATTCTGAAATTTTGAAAACACCCTAACTCAAAAAATTTTGATATAAAGGTATTGTTTTTCCATCAATTTAAGATTCTGTAGAATTTTTAGAATTTTTTGAGACCATGCGGAGCTCTATAGGACAAACCGTTCGCTCCCTACGAGAATTTAAGGGTTTTACTTACGATAAATCAAAAACACGAGTGTGAATCGCAAAATAGGCCTAATCTCCGTTCAAATTAAAGCTTTAAAAAAATTAAATTTCTAAAATTAAATTTCTTTATGTTGGATGGTTGGTGGCTTTGCAGACGAGTGATCTATATGGAAAAATAATAAACCATTGTGTAATAATTTGCATCGTTTTTTTCAATAATAACGGATAAAAATCACCTGGGCGGTATTATTTTTTTGCTAAGAACGAGAATTAACAAAACTAGATGAAATTTTGCGCTAAAATCTGGCTTAAGAGTGTCTGTCGGTCGCAGTTCCTTCCTCGGTCCGGGTTAGTCCTATCTCTTACGAACCGGCGCTCAACGTTACGAAGTTGTACCTTAATTTTCAAGGATTTTCGAAATTCATCAGTGCATCAACCTACTGCCGTGCTAAGCCAGAAAGTCGTAAAGTGAAAATTTGATCAAATTGAGTTATCGATACCCGGGGGGGTTTTGGGGTCGATTTCTATCGATTTTCGGGGTTAGAGTTTTGAGAAGATTAAAATTAGAAAAAATCATCTTCCGACGCCAAAATAATTTTCAACACACCAAATCATTGACTTTTCAAGTATATGGGAAATTTGAGAGGACATTACCTCAACAAATACCATACTGAAGTACGTGTATTTTATCCACGGACCTATCTTGTATGTTTAGTTCTTTGGGTACGTATCTTTAGGTTATGTACTCATAACTTGTCTCGTTAGTGCATTGTCACAACTGTAAGTGACCAAACATGTTACGTAAAGTTTCAAATTAATAAAATATTTATGTAGTTAGGTAAGTACATAATTGAAAATAAAACTTTTTTTTCTGAATTCAGCCCAAAACAGAATTGGTCCATTTATTTTTGTTCAATTTCCTATTACTAAGGTAAGTATATTTTAACGATAAGAAAAAAACGCTGCAAATCATTGCTCAAAGGTTTATTATTTTCTGTATAGATCACCCTTCTGTATAAATCACTGGTTCTCCATCAATAGCACCTACCACCATCTGTATTCTCCCTTGACCTTCCCTCTCAAATTTCATCTTCCTGTGTTCAATAGGATTGAAAATGGCTTCGGAGCTCACTCAGCTGATCAGTGATCTGAAGAGTGAAAAACATAAAATTTTTGGTTTTGGAGCTCACAGTGATCTGAGGAGTCACCACTCAGGGGCCTTCAGCATTCTCCTTTGACCCGCCCTCTCAAATTTCAGGTTCCTGCGTTCAACAGGAGAGGAAATGGCCTTGGAGCTCACTCAGCTGATCAGTGACCACTCATGCGCCTTCAGCATTCTCCATTGACCCGTCCTCTCAAATTTCAGGTTCCTGCGTTCAACAGGAGAGGAAATGGCCTTGGAGCTCACTCAGCTGATCAGTGACCACTCAGGTGCCTTCAGCATTCTCCTTTGACCCTGCCTCTCAAATTTCAGGTTCCTGCGTTCAACAGGAGAGGAAATGGCCTTGGAGCTCACTCAGCTGATCAGTGACCACTCAGGCACCTCCAGCATTCTCCATTGACCCGCCCTCTAAAATTTCAGCTTCCTGCGTTCAACAGGAGAGAAAATGGCCTTGGAGCTCACTCAGCTGATCAGTGACCACTCATGCGCCTTCAGCATTCTCCATTGACCCGCCCTCTCAAATTTCAGGTTCCTGCGTTCAACAGGAGAGGATATGGCTTTGGAGCTCACTCAGCTGATCAGTGACCACTCATGCGCCTTCAGCATTCTCCATTGACCCGCCCTCTCAAATTTCAGGTTCCTGCGTTCAACAGGAGAGGAAATGGCCTTGGAGCTAACTCAGCTGATCAGTGACCACTCAGGCGCCTTCAGCATTCTCAATTGACCCGCCCTCTCAAATTTCAGGTCCCTGCGTTCAACAGGAGAGGAAATGGCCTTGGAGCTCACTCAGCTGATCAGTGACCACTCAGGCTCCTTCAGCATTCTCAATTGACCCGCCCTCTCAAATTTCAGGTTCCTGCGTTGAACAGGAGAGGAAATGGCCTTGGAGCTCACTCAGCTGATCAGTGACCACTCAGGCGCCTTCAGTATTCTCCATTGACTTTTGATTATGGAAATTTGATTACTGGTTGGTTACGCAGAAGGCAAAACTGTATACAAATCGAAGAAATGAACAGCGATCGCATTTTAATCAGAAAAAATTTCAACGGAGATTAGACCTCTTTTGCGATTCACACTCATGATTCTGTTTTATCGAAGGAAAACCTTCAAGTACTCGTAGGGACCGAACGGTTTGCCCTACAGAGCTCCGGGTGGTCTCAAAAATTTTTAAAAATTCAGTACTATTTAAAATTAGTGAAAAAACGATACCTTTATTTCGAGAGTTTTCGAGCTAGGGCACTCTTGAAAATTTCAACCCTTAATTTTCACCCCTTAGAAGTGACCTACATCAACCAAAAGCTTCGGCGCACAACTAGACCCCAAATGGAGCCCATATACCAAATTTCATCGAAATCGGTCCATGGTAACTAAGAAAAGTGCCGCGTACGGCGTACGGCGTACGGCGGACGGACGGAAATTTTTTTATTCGATTTTCGTATTCTACGTACCTTGAAACGTAAAACATCAAATTTTGAGGGGGGGTTAAAATTTTTTTTTTCTTGCTCGATTCCAAAGGCTTATTATTGAAAATAATAAACCAATAGAATAGGAGGTACCTAGATAGGTACTTCCAAGAGAAGTAGGTAGGTATCAAAGTTTCGAATAATGAGGAATTTCACCGAATTCTGTTTGTATTTTTCCTGAATAGTTAATGGTGTGGGATAGATGCAAATCGGGTTGATTTTGGAAAATAAGTCTCCTGTTATTTTTGGGAGACATTCAAAATGTATTATTTCAAACAATAACTGGGCAAACGGACTTCTTCAACGTGAAGCAGAAATGCTCGCTGATTGGCTGTTCAGATCGCCGCCCCCCCATGTTGCCCGATGGAACGACGAAATCGTGTTATCTAAGAGGAAAGTTATCAATTTTCTCCATCTTGATTTTTCTATTTTGGTTTATTATTTTCAATAATGAACCTTTGGAATCGACCAAGAAAAAAAATTTTAACACCCCCTCAAAATTTGATGGTTTACGTTTCAAGGTACGTAGAATCCAAAAATCGAATAAAAATTTGGCCGTCCGTCCGCCGTACGCGGCACTTTTGCCACTTAGCATTGACCGATTTTGATGAAATTTGGTATGTAGGCTCCATTTGGGGTCTAGTTGTGCCCCGAAGCTTTTGGTTGATGTAGGTCACTTCTAAGGGTTCCAAAATCAATTTTGAAATTTTGAAAACGCCCTAACTCAAAAACGTTTGATATAAAGGTATTGTTTTTCCTTCAATTTAAGATTCTATAGAATTTTTAGAATTTTTTGAGACCACACGGAGGACAAACCGTTCGCTCCCTACGAAAATTTAAGGGTTTATATTGAAATATATATATATATATATATATAAATCAAAACACGAGTGTGAATCGCAAAAGAGGCCTAATCTCCGTTCAAATTAAAGCTGACCGAAATGCGATCGATGGTTGGTGATTTTGATTTTTTTTTTTTTTTTCTTCTCTTCATATTGGATGGTTGGTGATTTTGTAGACGAGTGATCTATATAGAAAAATAATAAACCATTGTGTAATAATTTGCAGCGTTTTTCTCTTCAGTTCTTCGATTTCGATCTTTACTGGTTTTGCCAAATATTGCCTCCGAGGACTATACGAAGTGAGATTTCACGATCTCAGTGCTTCAAGTGGCCTTACATGAACTATTGCTGGTTGACTTCATCCTCCCGGTTCTTTTTAAACGTTCATATGTTCTACACTGTTTTGGAAGTACGGGCTGAAAGTTTGCCGTTGGAGGTTTTTAGAGGTGCTGAATCCGATTTTGGGGTCAAAAAATATTCAAGACTTTCTGAGTCAACATTTTCAAAGCAGCACGAGCCAACGAGACAAGAAGGAATTTATAGGAAAATTTCATAACAGAAATAAGTTCATCTCACCAATCGATTATCTCCGTCGTGAACAGTGCATCTGTCAGCAACTCCATTCAGTGATAAGTTGAACCTGAAACCCCCACAATACAAATCAGAAGAGCTGAGGTCGAACAAGAAGTTCACTCTTCCTTAACACCTCATCAGGAGTTTCTCTATTCTTGTAGAAACAAACACTTTCCTATTTTGATAGTATCTCGATAGTTGACGTACAACACAAGAAAACTACGGCCTCGAGAGTTGAACCGTCACGTCACCCTGAAATACCAAAAAACGTCTGCCAAGTGGGTGTGGCACATAGCTTCCTCGTACCCTTAACCCACAGAGTACTGGAGACAAGTTAACCGAGGAGAAAGCTAATGTTAAAATGGCGTGCAAGCATTTTTGAGGCTGCCTCAGTTGCGCCATCTACTTTCAGCTGAAGAACTACTACAGAAACTGAGGTGGTGGGGGGAGGCCACACCGCTTCTTTTCAAATCACCCTCTTCCTTTCGAATGACCAGAAAATGTTAATTTTTTATTTCTTCATCAGTTTGACTAGCAGGTAATACTCTGGAAATCCATTCGAGGTGAAAGATTTTTCCATATACCATGTATAACTATGAATGTGAAAGTTATAACCACAAAAAATGAGGAAACCCGTTTTTTTTACTATTTTTGAAATTTGGACCACTTAGGGTTGTCCAAAATGTTTGGCTAACGAACTCGTCTTTTTGTTTGTTGTTACAAACATTTTGGCGCAAACTTATAAATTTTTTCTAAACAATTACTCAAGTTATCGAGCGGAGTGACACATGTGATATATATGTATATGATTTTTAGAAACACTTCATGGATCGCTTCAGAATGTTCCAAAACGGATTTCAGAGAAACATTTTTTCGAAAAAGTCCATTCTAAAAATTATGAGACCATTGCAATAGCTCTATTTTGGTTTATTATTTTCAATAATAAGCCTTTGGAATCGACCAAGAAAAAAAAATTTTTAACACCCCCTCAAAATTTGATGGTTTACGTTTCAAGGTACGTAGAATCCAAAAATCGAATAAAAATTTGGCCGTCCGTCCGCCGTCCGCCGTACGCGGCACTTTTGCCACTTAGCATTGACCGATTTTGATGAAATTTGGTATGTAGGCTCCATTTGGGGTCTAGTTGTGCCCCGAAGCTTTTGGTTGATGTAGGTCACTCCTAAGGGTTCCAAAATCAATTTTGAAATTTTGAAAACGCCCTAACTCAAAAAATTTCGATATAAAGGTATTGTTTTATTAAAATTTGTACCTAGTAGATATTGGAATATTACAGAAAATAAATGAGAACGACTTGCTTGGGCAAATTCAAAAGACATAATGTATTTTTCAATTCGTGATTGAACGGGTGTTAAATATGACGGGTGGTGTTGTGTTGGTAATCAAAATGTTATAATTTAGTAGTGACTTCAACATCCTCCCAAATTATTAATTTTGATTTTCTGAAACAAATTTTAGTTATTACTTCCCAACAACAACAATACCAAGTCTCTCCCGGATACTCAAAAACTTTGGCTTCGCGAGAGGTTTGGTAAAAATGTCGGCTAATTGGTTTTCAGTGTCAACTTTTTGAATTTTGAGTTCTCCTGCCGAAACTTGCTCTCTGACGAAGAAATGGCGAATGGCTATGTGCTTAGTCCGACGATGAAATTCAGGATTTTGTGCGAGCCGTATTGCTGCTTCGTTGTCAACATATAGTGTTGGTGTTCCGGTCAGGTTCATCTCGCCTAGAAGACGTTTAAGCCAAATCGCTTCTTTTGCTGCTTCTGAAGCTGCAACTATTTCAGCTTCTGTCGTTGAAATGGCAACGGTCGCTTGTCTTTGGCTTAACCACGAGATTGCTGCGTTCGAGAATAATGACACAACGCCCGTCGTTGAACGTCCAGTGGATGAATCTCCTCCATGATCTGCGTCGCTGTAGCTTATCAAGGAGTTGTTCTTCCCTGACGTATATTTCAGTCCCAAGTCTGACGAGCCCTTTAGATAACGGAAAATCCGTTTCACTTTGACCCAGTCTTTTTGTGTAGGGTTTTCCAATGACCTTGACACTACGCCAACGGCGTATGCTATATCTGGTCGAGTTCCGACCATCAGGTACATGAGTCCCCCAACAGCTTGGCGATATGGGAAATTTTCTTCTTTCTTCTCCTCTTGAGTTTCTTCTGCTATTTCCTCCCCATCTTTCATGATTGGAGTTGGGGAAGATCGGCAATTTTCCATTCCAAATTTTTCAAGTAATTTCTTCACGTATGCTTTTTGGTTGATAATAATTTCTTCTTTATGTTTTTCTATTTCAAATCCAAGATAGTAAGACGCTGGTTTCGTAGTAATTTTAAATTCCCTTCTTAAATCTTCCACAAAAGTTGTCAAATCCTCCTCCCTGCTTGAAGCAACGATCCCATCATCCACATACAAGGCGATCATGATGTTGGAGGATTCGGTTTTCTTCAGGAATAAGCAGTTGTCCGCAGTACTTTGCATGAATCCAATTTTTATTAAATATGCTGAGAATCGTCTATTCCAACATCTGGGAGCTTGTTTGAGTCCGTACAAACTACGATTCAACCTACAAACTTTACCAGAGCCATCATCAAAACCTTCTGGTTGCTTGATGTATATTTCCTCTTCCAAATGTCCGTAGAGAAATGCAGTAGAAACATCAAACTGCATCATGTACATATCATTATGTGCAGCAACGCTAAGTAATGTCCTCACTGTACTTGCTCTCGCAACAGGAGAAAATGTTTGTTCATAGTCTATCCCTTTCTTTTGGGAAAAACCTTGGACTACCAATCTAGCTTTGAACCGCTCAATTGTACCATCAGGATTCATTTTTACTTTGAAAACCCACCTAGTGGAGATTGCTTTCTTCCCAGCAGGTAAATTTTCCAGAGTCCAAGTTTTGTTTTCTTTTAGAGAGTTTATTTCACTTAACATAGCCTTTTCCCAATGTTCCTTATTTTTACTGTTGATTGCTTCTCTGAAATTTTTAGGCTCATCTAGATTTTCAATATCAGTTTCTGCTGTCATTAACAAATGGGCATATCCATACCTCTCAGGTGGCTTGAGAGTATTTCGATCCCGCAACTTTCGTTGGTTTGAAGTACCCTCACCAGTGCTTTCCGTGTCTTCTAAAGCTTCAAATTCTTCAGGAGCTAAGTCAGATCCTGTGTTTTCTGGGGTATCTATTTCAATAATTTTCTTTCCTTCCTGCAAATGAAGTTCTTGGAAATTGATTACAGAAGATTCTTCTTCGCTTGTATCTATTTTCTGCATATTTCCTGTCACAAAATTTTCGTCAAAAAGTACATTTCTGGACCTCATTAGTTTAGACTGTTCAGTTATCCAAATTCTATAACCATCATTTTCTTCGTATCCAACTAAAATTCCTTTAACTGCTTTTTTCGACATTTTTGATCTATGACATGGCTTAGGAATATGGACGTAACAAGTACAGCCTATGATTCTCAAATTTTTAATATCAGGCTTCTTTCCTATCCACAATTCATACGGTGATTTTCCTTCTATACTTGAAATTCCGGTTCTATTTATGATATAAGCTGCAGTGTTAATCATTTCTGCCCACAACCCTTTTGGTAAATCGCCATGAGCATGCATCAACGTTCTACCTGCTTCAACTATAGTTCGATGATCACGTTCACAACACCCATTCTGTTCAGGTGTGTATGGCATGGTTAGTCGTTGTCTTATGCCATGTTTTATTAGTAACCGTCTTACGGCATCGCAATCAAATTCACCACCATTATCGCTTAAGACTACTTTTATGACATGTCCCAAGACTTTGGTTTCATTCAAGTACTGTTCAAGTTTTTCAACTACTTCAGATTTATTCTTCATGAAATATATTTGGCGAAATTTTGAAAAGTGGTCTTTAAAGCAAACATAATATCTTCGACCTCCTATGGACTGAACAAATAATTCACGCTTCCTATTCCACGCTTCCAGCGCAGTGGAAGCGTGCTGGGCCCATAACCTATTAAAATTTGTACCTAGTAGATATTGGAATATTACAGAAAATAAATGAGAACGACTTGCTTGGGCAAATTCAAAAGACATAATGTATTTTTCAATTCGTGATTGAACGGGTGTTAAATATGACGGGTGGTGTTGTGTTGGTAATCAAAATGTTATAATTTAGTAGTGACTTCAACATGTTTTTCCTCCAAATTAAGATTCTATAGAATTTTTAGAATTTTTTGAGACCACGCGGAGCTCTGTAGGACAAACCGTTCGCTCCCTACGAAAATTTAAGGGTTTATATTGAAATATATATATATAAATCAAAACACGAGTGTGAATCGCAAAAGAGGCCTAATCTCCGTTCAAATTAGAGCTGACCGAAATGCGATCAATGGTTGGTGATTTTGATTTATTTTTTTTTATTTTTTTTTATTTTTTTTTATTTTTTTAAATTTTTTTTTTTATTATTTTTTTTTATTTATTTATTTTTTTTTTCATTCTTCTCTTCATATTGGATGGTTGGTGATTTTGTAGACGAGTGATCTATATAAAAATAATAAACCGTTGTGTAATAATTTGCAGCGTTTTTCTACTTGAGCCCTGAAGAAGTATTACTGACCAAAAGCTCGGCAAAAGAGGAGTGAGTCTCTACTTGACCCTTGTGGGGTCAGCTGTGACCGAGCGAGCTACGGCATGTGTCTCTGGAGACGAGACTCGAACCGGTTGCAGGGGCCGTGAGTTCGAGGCCCGCCTCTGCGGCATATTTTCGGGCAAGTCGGTCGCAGTTCCCCTCGTCCCAACCCAGGGTGGTGAGGCCAATGGGACGCCATGAGCGAAATCATCAGAACAAATTCTGATCTTCCCTTAGTAAGACAGCTGATGACGTCCGCAACGCCAGGAATGGCAGTCGGACGAAAATCTAACCTGAAATGGTTGTTTACTTACTTTACTTTACTTGACCCTTGTCCCGATCAATTTAGACCGTTAATATTGATTGTATTAACCCTTAATTTCCCACTTAAAAAAAATGTTTTTTTTCGGATTCTTTAAATTATTTTTTTTATATATTTTGAGCTAAAGGTAACTCAAAGGCCTAATCAGAGTCTGTCAGCTATAGAATGATCTTTCCAAGGGCCACAATAGCGCTATCTGCGTCAGCAGAGTCTGCCTATATATCCAATTTTCTTGGAGTAGAATAAGGAAACTTGGAAAATTTCCTTGGTGGGATGTTGAGGTCAGTTATTTTCATAAAGTACAGAACCAAGGAATAAGGAAGAGAAGGTTCACTTCATAGAGGGATCTGGGCTGTCTTAGACAGTGGCGCCATCTGTGACAAGGAAAAACCTACAAGGTGAGAAATGAGGGTAGAAGGTACCTACCTCGAAGGCCCTATTACTGTCTGTCAACTGGAGAATTGTTTTGTTTTTTCTTTGAGTTTTATGTATTTATTGTTTCATTTTCTTACTCAATCGATAGTTTGAGTATCAAGAAAGCCAACGGCTATCAGTTTTGATTTAAAAGTGGATTAACAATGGCAGATAAAAATCGAACTTCCAACAAGATACCTCAGGATATTAAGGGTTAATGTTCGTATAATTTTACGAGTCTAGAATTTCTTCTCACCTTAATGATTTTAGTGCATCAGGATTCCACTCACAAGCGTGGAGATGTTTTGCATTAGCATGTACGAGGTAAGGAAGGGTGAAGTAACCAATTCCGGCGTATAAATCAACAATCACTTCATTTGTGCAATCGAGGCGAGCAATCCGATGCCTTTCTGTGACGTTGCCTCGTGAGAACATGGTTTTCTCAACGTCCCATCGATATCTGAACACAAATTTCGAAATGATAAGGTTGGAAAATATTCGGAATAACACAACTCAACTAGGAATTTACATGCAACCAAATATAGGAGGCATCTAGGAAAATAAGTACTTGCTTTATTCCATTGTCAGTGAATGTCACTAAAGAAGAATTTCCATAAATCAACTTGACCTGAGGCGTACGGAAATTATCGTCTTTTATAGGTCCTTTTAAGGCAATACGGTCTCCATTTAGCTGAGAGCAAACCAAACTCCACAAGCCTTCACCTTCAACAGTCATACAAGTAAATAATTATTAAAATCGGATTCACGTTGATGAAAAGAGTGCAATAGGAATCTACGTAAAACTCAACGAGATTTTAAACGTTGATATCCTTCCTCCTAGGGGTCTTTTCTCACCAATCTTCGCTACTAAATTGAGAATTTTCAGGACGGTGAGAAAACAAAATGCTGAATCTAATGAAGTTAATTTCAGATTGAGAGGACCATTTTTTTATAAATAGGATAAGCTAAAATTTTGATCTAGTTACAAGATGGTTGTAACAGATTAGATGCTGATAAATTTCATAGCCAAGCAATAGTTGTGAGGAGGTCTTTGAGAAAACAGCAAAATATTCTTTGAAATCAACATAAATCATAAGGAGTTCTCACTTTATTGATTCTCAACGTAGGAAACCAAAACTTGATCGTGAAGTTAATGTTTTACATTAAAGAACTGAGGTAGGTAGGTAGGAGGAGTAGTAGGTAGTACCCAAGGTGTGTGGAGGAGAGAAGGTATGCTCACGCTGCTGGGTGGGGGAAACGTGACGTCACCAGTGTCCCGACTACCTCGCTGTTAGCTGTCTCTCATACATTGTACTTTTATTTTTTAT
Organism: Apolygus lucorum; assembly: GCA_009739505.2. Classification (NCBI taxonomy): domain Eukaryota; kingdom Metazoa; phylum Arthropoda; class Insecta; order Hemiptera; family Miridae; genus Apolygus; species Apolygus lucorum. The sequence continues at coordinate 57,116,765 of CM019183.2, read as the reverse complement.
TTTACTCTCATACATTGTATGTTTACAAAATACGCGGTATTAATATACCGTTTGTTCAGTTTACATTTGGGTTGTTTACGTTGAATGCAGCTTCCTTCAATGGGGTAGTTGCATGGGTCGGAATTTCGTGTTTTTGACTTCAGATTCGAATTTAGCGCACTTAAAAACGTTTCTGTACCAGTTTTCAGTTCGAAATTCCATTTAGTTCAGCCGTATTTCAATAAAGAAATACCTTCCTCACTTGAGTTGGCGGGACACTCCTCTTACGTCATCCCTAAACGAGAATCTCACGATAGAGTGCGTTGAGATCACTGCAATCGAGGACAATTCGAGTCAGAAACATTGAAATATAGTTGCAAAATAATGGTGATGATTAAAAAAACTTTGAAATATGTTTTTCAGGCTTTACATGTTTGAATTAATCGTTTAAATTGAAAGTTTTGAAGCATATTTTGGTTGTTTTTCTTGTTGTTGCGTAGGCACTAAAACCTCGCGTTTCTTGTACAGTTGTGGCGAGGTTGTGGCTCGAGTAACACCAGAACACCGCGTTTCTTCACAACCATATAAGGTTTCAGTTACAGTGGAGGGAATGCCAGAAGGAAACGAAATCTTGGATGCAACATGTTTCAATTGCGCTACTAGCAAAATTCAGTATGAAAGCACCACAAACGAACGTAAACAAACAGAAAGCTCAATAACCTTGTGTCAGGGTAACAGTGGTGTAGCGGTCTCGTGGCCCCCTTCACACTTGTGACGTAGCCCCCACCCCGCAGCGTCCAAGTCGTGTGTAGGTTTTTCCCGCCTGAATCGGAGAACCTGTTCTTTGAAAAAATCTCTAAATTTTTAGGAAGCGTTTCTGGGAGTTTTATTTGCAGATACGTACTTCAATAGAGATTCTCTACACAGAAAAAATACAAAAAAATATCATGCAACTACCCCATTCAGAAAAATTTGTAAAATTTAGACTATTTTAGACGATTTAAGCACCTACTCTAGAGGTCGAGGAATTGACCTCAAACAGGCAAGGAATGAATGAAAAACCTCTGAAACATGAAATTCGAGTAAAATTATGAATTTATATCAAAACCAGTCATAATTTCCTAGCTTTTTTCCCGGGCAACAAATTAATGCTCAAAATGCTCTAAAACGATTGTTGAATGGTAATAAACAAAATGTTCAATGGCTAAAATTCTAAGTTTGTAAAAATTAGATAATTTTGAAGCCTATTAAAAATTTGACCACAAACAGGCGAAAATTAGGTATTGAAAAGACTGAAACATTAACTTCGAGCGAAAATATGAATTTGAAGGATTAACAGGTTTTCGAACCGCACTAAAGTAGAAATTTCAGAAAAAATGAAAATTTGCAAACAAACATTTCTAGAAAAAAGGTGATGAGCACATTTTTTATCAAATCGAATAATTTGAAAAATTAGATGAATGACTCTGTAGTACCTGGTATTGTACAAGACAAGTAATTCACTACAACATTGGTAAAATAGCTCTAAAACGCTAAATTTGAGTGAAAATTTTGAAAATAACCGATCCATAATTCCCTGGTTTTGCTTGATACGAGGATTTGCGGAGAAGAAGGCCTGAAACGTAAAATGCGGAAAGAAATTTTATTTTTGAGGATTTTATTTTAACCTTGAAAAGTGAAACAATAATTCCTCTACCGCAAAATTATTCAAAATATATATTCTAAAACCAAAAATTCCAGTAAAAATTATGTTTAAATGGGCGAAAATGTCGGCAAAATCAGACCATGATTTCTTTATCATCTCATTACTAGGAATCAACCACAGAAGGACACATAATCTTACCCGGTACTAATGCTATAAAACGAAAAAGTCGAGAAATGATAATTTTTGTTTCACATCACCATTTTGATTGGCTCGAATTCTTAAAGATTGTGTCAAGAAATTGTCCAACAGGCAAGGAATGAAAATGATTTAGAAAGCTCTAAAACACAAAAGTTGAAAATTCCATCAACACCCGTCCATGTATCTATTAGGTAGGTATTAACTTTGCCCGGTACAATAATTCGAGTGAAGTTTCCCAAAATTCCTTCACAACCTTGCTGGTTGAAGTAACTACGAAATTTATAAGGCGGAAAATGAGGTAAGGCGAAGGGAGACTGGCGCGCTGGAGGACTCTGGTGACGTCACACCCCCTCCTTCCCAGCCATCGAGCGTGAGCACACCTCCCCTATACTCACCTTGGGTTGTACCAGTGATCTGATTAATTTTAGAACGCAGAGATTCTACGTTTCCATGTGACTCTTTGACAGGAAGATTTACTTCCCACCCAACCTGGCAACTTGGTTAACCCAATTTTAATCAACCAAGGTTACTACTACTACGTTCTATCACACATAAGGTACTCGCAGGTTGGTGAATTGCCTGAATATTTGTCTTACTTACCGGCATCAAGCCACCTAGAATGAGAAAACGAAGGAGAGTTGAACAGAATCAGCCCACCATACTTCTCAAACTTTGTGGGAATTTCATCTTTCAGTTTTTCCTCCCACAAATTGTTTTCCATCATGTATTTTATTACAGGATCTCGAAGTTTGTTTTCACTTTTCAATCTTTTGTCGTTTTTCATTTTGCGCACGTTGGTCAATATACATTCAAGGCAGAGACTTTCCACAATTTAAGAAATTTTTTTCACCTGAAATTTAAAAAAAAAATTGGTGTGTTAGGTAAACTAGGAAGTAGGAAGGTTCAGCATTTTATTGGTAGTTGTTGGTAAGCTTAACTAGGTGGGTCTCTCGCCCTGACCAGGTACCTTCCACAGAATATTGCACATTGAATCCAACACTTTGACTCCTGACTAATTTAAACCGAGGAAAAATTTACATAAAACATATTGTTTAGTAATGCATGCATTCCAGGGGACGTCCCATTGGATAAGCATTAGATCAGTTTAACCAGTTGTTAAGTGATAAAACTGTTTCACTCGATGTAATTTATTTATTACTTTAGGCAAGAAATACTGACTCCCCCCCCCCACCATTATCCACCTTAACATTTCTACCGGCATGGGAGCCTCGAATCTGAAGAGCATTTTAAAATCCATGATCTACGATACCCAACATGCGAATTCGAGTTCACCCCCCCCCCCCCACCTCCCCAACGCCAACAATGGTGCCAGTCTGGCACCAAAGCGGAAATACGTCGTAACATTGAACTTTCATCTGTTAGTTTTGGTAGACAGTCCGTCGAAGTTCACATCCGTATTCAAGGTGAAACACAAAAAAAAAAAAAAAACACGAAATAAGCGGTTTATGGCATCATGGCACCATGGTGGTACAGAGAATAATTCATGAAAATTCGGAGGTATAATGAGAATTTTTCCTCAATTTCGAAGCTTGGGTACAATTAGTAAGCAGTAAAGGAACCAAAATATTGAAAAATCGGATATTTTGAGAATATTATCCCCCCACTCACCCCCTACCCTTGCGAATTTTGGTACTCTGGTAAAATCATGTACAACTCGGAAGTTATTTGAGTCAAACAAAAAAAGAAACACGCAAATCGGTTGGAAATTGAGGCCTGGGCAGAGTTCACAAGACTATGAACGCAAACGCACGTTTTTTAAGCATTAACCCCCCCTTTCCCCCTCTTAAAAAGCAAAATTCAAAATTCCGGCGCCGTAGTGCACAACTAGATAGTATTTCGCGTCGAACGAAAAAAGAACCACGAAAATCGTTTGAGAACTAAGGCCTGGGCAGAGTACACAAGATTATGCCCAAAAACGCACGTTTTTCGAGCATTAACCCCCCCTTTCCCCCCCTTAAAAGGCAAAATTCGAAATTCCGGCGACGTAGTGCACAACTAGATAGTTTTCCGCGACGAACAAAAAAAGAACCAGGAAAATCGGTTGAGAACTAAGGCCTGTGCAGAGTACACAAGATTTTGTTACACACACACACACATACACACACACATACACACACACACACACACACACACAGACATACACCTATGGTTTTTTCCGCGGATTTGGATTCAGAATGGTCTAAAACGGATTACTGTGTGGTTATTTTTTTTTCTGTTGAGTGTTGTCCAACTTCACTCCAGATCGATCGCATAAGGACACCCAAGTCTCACTGTGGGACGTCCTAAAAAGCCAAATGCAGTAAATTTTGAAGACAGGTAGGTAGTAGCACATCTGACTACTTGTTTTTCTTTTGCTGGGATATTCAAGTTAAATATGGGCAATATTCAGAAAAATTAAACAAGCCAGCAACATCCACCTTATATAGTAGCTAGAAGAAGAGCTAGAACTTCTAGTAGTAGCTAGAACTAAAAGCTTAAGTTCTTACCCCACCAACGTGCGAAAATTCAACAATTTTCTTAAAACCCCAATTTTGATGAAATTTTATTAATTTATTTTTATGCAACTTAGAAACTGAAGAACCTGAGAGTTTTTATCTTCATTCAAACCCAACTACCCATTAAAATTGATAGTAGGTATGTAAGTACCTAACAGTGGCGTCTGGTGAGAATATTCTTCAGGCAAACAGCTTGGCCAGTCTCAGAGGAATAAACGTAGCTAATTATTACACAAAGGTTTATTATTTTTCTGTTTAGATCAAGCGCCAGCAAAGAACACAGCTTTGCCATTGGCCCTACCTACCAACCAAGTTTTTGCTTCATAATCAAGTTTAATTAGATGAAATAAACTCTTCACATTCCATTCGCAGAAATAAATAATTTTTTTATTATGCAATTTGATTACTGGTTGCTAAGAAATTTCTGAATGGTGGTGAGATAATGTGGGTGGATGGATTCTGCGATGCGAGGGTTAATGGGGGGTGCGCCTTGATTTTTTTTAGATTTTTAATCGAAAGTAGACTACATCCTGAGAATTTTGGCTCCAACCGCGACCTTCTAGCGTGAGTAGATCTGTTTCTATGATCACGCGCCCCTCTCGCCTGGGCGGGACCCCCCCGACCCTCTGTGACGTCATAAACGGTCGAAACTTTAAAAATTCATAGGAAAAGATTTACACACGCTAGAAGGTCGCGGTTGGTACCAAAATTCTCAGAATGAGGTCTACCTTAGATTAAAAATAACAATAAACAGTTTTTCCTACCCAGGCACACACCTCATTAGTATCCATGGCTCATCTTCCAAGTTTCTCTCCTTTCAAGGTCATGAAACAGCTCCTCGATTGTTTGACTTGGCTGATGCTGTGGAAGTGGGGGGTATAGCAATACTATACCCTGTGCTGATCCCCCGCCTACACGCCTGTCATCCAAAACAGTCCCGCAAAATTTATTTTTTTTTAACTGTTTGCCTTGCATCGCCGGGCCCCGCTAGTTCGCTTATCATCTACAATGAGGAATTTCACCGAATTCTGTTTGCATTTTTCCTGAATAGTTAATGGTGTGGGATAGATGAAAATCGGGCTGATTTCGGAAAATAAGTCTCCTGTTATTTTTGGGAGACAATCAAAATTTTTAATTTCAAAACTAACCGGGAAAACGGACGTGGAGCGGGAACGCTCGCTGATTGGGCTGTTCGGATCGCCGTCTCCTCCCAGTGTTGCCCATTGGGACGACGAAATCGTGTTTTCTAAGAGAAAAGTTCTCAAACAAAAACAGGGGAAACCTAATTTTCCCCATCTTGCTTTTTCTATTTTTTTCTTCAGTTTTTCGATTTCGAACTTTACTGTTTCGTGAAATTTTGCACCTGGGGACTATGGATTTCTCGATCTCAGCGCTTCAAGCGGCCATAAATGAACTATTCCAGCATGACGTCATTTTCCCGTTTTTTTTTAACATTCGTATTTTCTTCACTGATTTGTTTATTCGTAAATTAGGAAGTTCGGGCTGAAACTTTGCCTTAGGGGGTTTTTAGAGGTGCTGAATCCGATTTTGGGGTCAAAAATAGGAAATTCCGACATGGTGAAATTCCTCATTGATCGTAGTTATTGACCTCTACAACTCTCTGGAGTGTTGCGAGCTAGTATCCAAAGCAAAATACGAACTTTTTCATTCTCCTATTCCATCTAACTTTCTTGGTAATTAAGATATAATCCAAATTTTATAAAAATTTTTTAGAGGTGCTGAATCCGATTTTGGGGTCAAAAATAGGAAATTCCGACATGGTGAAATTCCTCATTGATCGTAGTTATTGACCTCTACAACTCTCTGGAGTGTTGCGAGCTAGTATCCAAAGCAAAATACGAACTTTTTCATTCTCCTATTCCATCTAACTTTCTTGGTAATTAAGATATAATCCAAATTTTATAAAAATTTTCCAAAATTGGCTAAATATTACTTGCAAAAAAATGGAAAATAGCAGAATTTCAATAAAAACTAATTAATTCATCTTGAGTATTTTTAGTAAGGCAAACAGTGTTTGCTATGCTTGCCTGGAGGAGACGCCACTGGTACCTAAGTGCCTGTACCTACCAGTGTTTTCAGGCACATCCTATCTATACACGTCCTAACACCATCCCTAATTTGTCTAAATTGTCGTTAATAGAAGAAAAATTGGTCAGGTCGCTTCTTTCCGACTTTCCGTTTCACAAATGTGTAGAAGTAAAAAACGTCTGCCAAGTGGGTGTGGCACATATCTTCATCGTATTCATAACCCGATTATATAGATGATCCGATGCATAGTAGTTAATCTCAAAACATCAATCTCTAAGTACCTTCCATAACCCTCATAGGGGACCACGTACACGCTAATCTGACAAATCCTAGGAAATCGGATGGAAAACGTTGAATTTATGGCTGTTAACCCTTTAGCGTTACTTGGTACAACTGTTGTACCAAGCTAGAAGTAGCTTGAATTCTGGCGCGTTTTTCGTTCCATTCCTTCTCAATAGGGTGCAGCATCATGGGAAAAATGGTGGAATCTCTTAGCTCCGCCTAGATGTCGAGATATTGCAAAAGTGGGTGTTTTGTGGTACAACTGTTGTACCAAGGAACGCGAACGACAAAGTTTTTTTGCTGTTGTTTTTTATTCAAACCAAAACATTACGCGGTGACATCCACACGGATGAATTTCGTTTTCTATTCGAGGAACGTAATTTTTCTATAGCTATTCAAGTATCCATAATGAAAGCATAACACTGGAATCGTGTACTCGCAACGATGTTATTGAAGTTTTTCAGAGCGGGCGCCCCATGATCTCTCACTGGAGATTGGACGCATGCCTACGCAACAAGTCCTATTGAAATGTTGTTTGCTGTCAAATTTGTCATATGTTTTATATTGATTGAAAGTAAGATCATCCAGAAAAAACTCAAATTACGATTCTTCCCTGATTACCTTTTACTAGTACAAATGTTGTACCAAGGAACATTATGGCCGAAAAGTGCACCTGGTGGTCCTAGGTACACATGCTGTACCATGCCATTTTATGGCGCGTGAACCATTTTTTTTTCGCAAAAAAGGCTGAAATATTGTTAGTAGATCCATGAAGACCCGACTAGATCGGAAAAAAAAATTTTTCCCATGACGCCCGAGTTTTGCCCGCTAAAGGGTTAAGTATAAGGAATTCACGTATGTGCTTGCGCAGCAACTACTATTATTCTGTGGGAGATGATTTTCATAGGGGACCCATCTACACATCTGTACCTGAACAATCCCAGAAAATGTCATCAAATTCGGATGAAAAATGTGAGTGCTAAGGTTGTTACAAGGATTTTACGTTTGCGCATGCACAGAGGCTACTGTCAATTTTAAGCCCTTGATTTTCATTGGGGACCATCTACACGCCAACCCGCACAATCCCTTAAAATTTAATCGAAATCGGACGAGAATTGTAGAAGTTATAGCTGTGGCAAGGATTTCATGGCAGACAGACAGACATACAGACAGACACGAAACCAAAATTGTTCAGAAAGGTCTGAAACGTAAAACGCGAGTGGAAATTTCGATTTTGGAGAACTTTTTTTTTTCAACCTTGAAGAGTGAAAAAAAAGTTTCCGCTAGGTACCTTTGTAGTCTCGGAAGCAAAACCGTTTGACATTTATCAAAAGACGGTCAAAGACTTTGTCAAAAGACGATCTCAAAATTAGAGATTTTGTCAAAGACTTTGTCCTGATATTTTGTCAGTTTGGCTAAGAAGCCATTTCCGAAGAGTTTAAACATTTGTCAAAAGATGGTCAAAGACTTTGCTTAAGACGATCTCAAAATTCGAGATTTTGTCCAGCGGTCCGACTTTGTCAAAAGACTTGAAACTCAACTTTGTCCTAAGCTAGCACTCAGCCTGAAAAGCCAAACTGACAAAATATCAGGACAAAGTCTTTTGACAAAATCTCGAATTTTGAGATCGTCTTTTGACAAAGTCTTTGACTGTCTTTTGATAAATGTCGAATAAGGCAATGAGGAATTTCTCCATGTCGGAATTTCATATTTTTGACTCCAAAATCGGATTCAGCACCTCGAGAATCCTCCTACGGCAAACTTTCAGCCTGAACTCCCTAATTTACGAATAAACAAAACAGTGTAGCAAATACGAATGTTTAATAAAACCGGGAAAATGACGTCATCCTGGAATAGTTCATTTATGGCCGCTTGAAGCGCTGAGATCGAGAAATCCATAGTCCCCAGATGCAAAATTTCACGAAACAGTAAAGTTCGAAATCGAAAAACTGAAGAAAAAAATAGAAAAAGCAAGATGGGGAAAATTAGGTTTCCCCTGTTTTTGTTTGATAACTTTTCTCTTAGAAAACACGATTTCGTCGTCCCAATGGGCAACACTGGGAGGAGACGGCGATCTGAACAGCCCAATCAGGGAGCGTTCCCGCTTCACGTCTGTTTTCCCGGTTAGTTTTGAAATCAAAAATATTGATTGTCTCCCAAAAATAACAGGAGACTTATTTTCCGAAATCAACCCGATTTTCATCTATCCCACACCATTAACTATTCAGGAAAAATGCAAACAGAATTCGTTGAAATTCCTCATTTCGCTTTAAATCCAAATCGTTCCAACGCTTCTTCGCGTTGCTGATGAGTCACCGAAATATGACGAAAACGGTTTACCAAAATCCCATCATCACTGAAACAAATGTTTGACTGCCCCTTCTGCATCAAGATGCTTTTGGGTTGAGTCGCAAAGTTTCAAATTTCCCATTTTCAATGGATAGTTATGTTTGGTACTTCGTTTCGATCTTTCGGATCTCTTCAGGTAAGCGTGCGCAAACTAGCCTTTTCAGGCTGAGTGCTAGCTTAGGACAAAGTTGAGTTTCAAGTCTTTTGACAAAGTCGGACCGCTGGACAAAATCTCGAATTTTGAGATCGTCTTTAGCAAAGTCTTTGACCGTCTTTTGACAAAACCGTTCAGCCGAGTTCAGCCCCTACCTACTGACTTTAGGGTCTCCGACGTTGGCCCCCCTGTCATCGGATTCTAACTTCGATAACCTGCCACTTAGATAACAATAAACAAAACGACCAGTGACGTCTCACGTGTGAATTCTCTTTATAATTATCAACATTTTATTATAATTCTTATAAGTTGAATGCGGCGTTGATAATTCTTGCTTGTTAACCTGTCAAACCACCTCAACAATCCATCTCCAAATGCGAAGGAGGGACTGCCACTTAACTTCAACGTTCCATCTATAAGGTAAGGACTCACATGCTTGGGTAAGACGATATTATCTTCAGAAAATCCAAGTGAAGTATAGGTACATGGTATTAACTAGGTACCTATTTACCTAAAACTATGTAGTTAAAGTAAACACCCACACTCACTAAAAGAAAATCCTGCCTGCTGTAAAATGGAGTTTGTCTGAGACGAACCCAACTTGAGCTGTTGTATCTTCTTTACGATCAAGCGCTGATTTCCTCACAAGACCCTTTCTTGGATAAATTCGTTTGCTCGTGCCATTCCCCAATCTGTTTACATGCATCGTGCTTTGTGTGCATAAACCTCAGTGCGTAAAAATAATTGGATTCTCTCACACAAACATAACAACACGATAACCAGTGGTGCCAACAAAACTGACGGATATTACTGAAGACACTGGGTACTAAAGACCCTAGAATTTAGTTTAATTACTACAGAGATCCTCTTGTATATCATTAAATTCTTGCTATGTTGTTTGAAGTTGGGTTATGTAGGTACCTAAATACCTTTTTACGTAGGTACCTACTTCGTTTTGTTAAAAAAAAAAACTGCGATAGTTTTAAATTGTGAAAAACAGAGCACAGTTAAGGGGGTCTCAGTCGGTCAACTTTCATTCCTCGTTCCGGGTCAGTATTTAGCCAAATCGAAGGGGCAAAAAGTTGAAAAGTCGTACTTAAATTGGAAATTTTAAAGGATTTTAGAAATTCATTAGTGCACGGACCTAGGGAATTGAAAACTGAAATATTGCCGTCGGAATCATCAAAATCGAACAATAATTGCCAGATAAAAATGGGAAAACCGTTAATTGAGTTATCTTTTTCCCATAAAATGTAGCTAAATTTGAAATTTTCAAGGCTTTTAGAAATTCATTATTGCATGGGGCTTGGGAATTGAAAAACTGAAAAATTGCCGCTGGAATCATCGATATCGAACAATAGGTTTGTTCCAGCGCAAAAAGTTCATGAACTCAAGTTCATGAACCCGCTGGGTGTGAGAACCCGAAAAAGTTGAAGAGTTCATGAACTTTTTAGGTTCAGGAACCTGTGCGCTGGAACGTTTTTAGTAGTTAACATGAAATTCGGCAGGGAGCGCGGAACACGGCTTTCAGCAAACCTTCAATAACCTCCTCTCATCTCAATCTTTAGCGGGATTTTTCAACTTTAAGATTGAACGATTCTTCACAATTTAAAACAATGTCTCCTAGATATTTTGTTTCAGCCCCTTGTTTTTTCAATTTAAAGATTTTTTTCGTTTTTACTGACTTACGTCATTACAACTGTTGTAACTCCTGATACTTACCTACCAAGTTAACTCAAATTTGAGGATATTGTTAAAAAGAGGGTTACATTTCCAAGCTAACAAGTGCGAAACCAAAATCTTTTAGCTATAAAACATGTTTTAGGTATGCGCTCTTCGAAAAAAACATGCTAAAAATTGTCAGTTTTCCAACGGAATGTCGATTTTTCTTTTTAAAATTCATATTGGAAGAGTTGGTACCTAAATCAAGTTTCAGTGCCAAAAAAAGTGTGATTTACTAAAAAATCGAGTGTTATACGTCGTTTATCATGGTCACCCTCGATCTCAAGATGAATTGACAAGTTTTTGGTATCATTAATTTCCTATGCATAGGAATTACATGTTATTTCATGCTGAATCCAATGGTGATACTTCTTGACTGCAAAATAGTGGTTATTTCGATGAAAACCTTCATTCTTCGTTCAAAAAATACGCATTATTCGTAGATAAGGTACTGAGCATAAAGTAACACCTTTCTACTCAATAACAACATCATCTTATTTGTGTTACGTTAAAACTCAATCTTATGGGACTCAAACAACAATTGTTTACGTAGAAAAAACATTGCAGAGTTCATACCTGGAGTTCGGAGGTTCATTTCATTGATTAGCTTCCACTATTTCTTCAAAATTCACTTTCTAGCAGTCAGAATTATTCGGAAGTATCGCCATTGAATTCAGCGTGAAAAATTACTGAAGAAATGATACCAAAATCGTGAAGTCATCTTGAGATCGACGGGTGACCGGACTCTGCATAAAACATTCAATTTTCTCGAAAAAGCAGCAACCCACTAGGTATTGTAGTCAACAAATCAACTTTTGCCCATGTCACATGAGTAATCAATCACCCCATTTTACGGTAAGTAAATAGTTTGCAGAAGAGAGGGATGATGTGAACTTCCTTGACACACTCTCTGAATAGGTAAATAGACAAAGCTCACTGTAGTGATAATGGAATAATCGTGTATTTGTGAAAAAAGAAAGAGTCTATCGAAAACTGCTTCTGTTAGAACATAAGTAAGTAATTTCCAAGAATTTACACTTCATTCGAAAAACACTTCATTTCTAGAGACGACCCGCTCTTCGAGAAAGGTCTCAGCACAACGAAAAAAAAAGTTTTAGAGCCAAGTGATTAGCGTGAAAACTGGTCAACAAATGAAAAATTAGTAGGTTTCACGTGAACGGCACAGGTTACCCTTCAGTTCGAGTTCACAACCCTGCCTTCGATGAGTGCAGAAAGTTCATGAACCCAGGTACAAAAAGTTCATGAACTGGAAGCGCTGGAACGCGGTTTATAGGTTTGTTCCAGCGCCTCTCAGTTCATGAACTTTCTTACACCGAACCTGCGCACAACCCGCGCGCATGTTGAGTTCATGAACTGATGCGTTCCGGCGGCGCCGAGTTCGAGAACTCGCAAACATAAACCGCGTTCCAGCGCTTCCAGTTCATGAACTTTTTGCACCTGGGTTCATGAACTTTCTGCACTCGTCGAAGGCAGGGTTGTGAACTCGAACTGAAGGGTAACCTGTGCCGTTCACGTGAAACCTACTAATTTTTCATTTGTTGACCAGTTTTCACGCTAATCACTTGGATCCATTCTCAAACTTTCTTTTCGTTGTGCTGAGCCCCTCTTTCTCGAAGAGCGAGTCGTCTCTAGGAATGAAGTGTTTTTCGAATGAAGTGTAAATTTTTGATAATTACTTACTTATGTTCTAACAGATGCCATTTTCGATCTTTCTCTTTGTTTTTTTTTCACAAATACACGATTATTCCATTATCACTACAGTGAGCTTTGTCTGTTTATTCGGAGAGTGTGTCAAGGAAGTTCACATCATCCCTCTCTTCTGCAAACTATTTACCGTAAGATGGGGTGATTGATTACTAATGTGACATGGGCAAAAGTTGATTTGTTGACTACAATATTGGGTTGCTGCAACTGATATTGCTGTTGAACTGAAAGCTTTTTCGAGAAAATTGAAGCTTTTCACAAGAAAATAGAATGTTTTACGCAGAGTCCGGTCACCCGTCGATCTCAAGATGACTTCACGATTTTGGTATCATTTCTTCAGTAATTTTTCACGCAGAATTCAATGGCGATACTACTCACTGATAGAAAGTGGGTTTTTGAAGAAATAGTGGAAGCTGATCAATGAAATGAACCTCCGAACTCCAGGTATGAAATTTGCAATGTTTTTTCTACGTAAACAATTGTTGTTTGAGTCCCATAAGATTGAATTTTAACGTAACACAAATAAGATGATGTTGTTATTTAGTAGAAAGGTGTTACTTTATGCTCAGTACCTTATCTACGAATAATGCGTATTTTTGGAACGAAAAATGAAGGATTTCATCGAAATAACCACTATTTTGCTGTCAAGAAGTATCACCATTGGATTCAGCATGAAGTTACATGTAATTCCTATGCATAGGAAATTAATGATACCAAAAACTTGTCAATTCATCTTGAGATCGAGGGTGACCATGATAAACCACGTATAACACTCAATTTTTTAGTAAAACACACGTTTTTTTTGGCACTAAAACTTGATTTAGGTACCTACTCTTCCAATATGAGTTTTAAAAAGAAAAATTGATAGACCATTGGAAAACTGACAATTTGAGCATGTTTTTTCGAAGAGCGCCCATCGAAATAGGCAGGGATTCAGAGTAAAAACTTTGAAGTTTGCTTTTTGACTTGATTTTTTTAAACATGTTTTATTGCTAAAATATTTTGGTTTCGCACTTGTTAGCTTGGAAATGTAACGCTCTTTTTTAACAATATCCTCAAATTTGAGTTTACTTGGTAAATATCAGGAGTTACAACAGTTTTAATGAAGTAAGTCAGTAAACACAAAAAAAATCTTTAAATTGAGAAAACTTGAAAAAACAAGGGGTTGAAACAAAATAGCTAGGAGACATTGTTTGTTTAAAATTGCGAAGAATCGTTCAATCTTAAACTTAAAAAATCCCGCTAAAGATTGAGATGAGAGGAGGTTATTGAAGGTTTGTTGAAAGCCGACTTCCGCGCTCCCTGCCGAATTTCATGTTAACTACTAAAATCGTTCCAGCGCACAGGTTCCTGAACCTAAAAAGTTCATGAACTCTTCAACTTTTTCGGGTTCTCACACCCAGCGGGTTCATGAACTAGAGTTCATGAACTTTTTGCGCTGGAACAAACCTTATGTTTGCGAGTTCTCGAACTCGGCGCCGCTGGAACGCATCAGTTCATGAACTCAACATGCGCGCGGGTTGTGCGCAGGTTCGGTGTAAGAAAGTTCATGAACTGAGAGGCGCTGGAACAAACCTAATAATTGCCAGATAAATATGGGAAAAACCATGTATTCAGTAGTTTTTCCCATTTTTCTCTGGCAATTATTGTTCGATTTTGATGATTCCGGCAGCAATATTTCAGTTCTTCAATTCCCAAGAGCCGTGCACTGATGAATTTCTAAAATCCTTTAAAATTTCCAATTTAAGTAGGTACAGCTTTTTAACTTTTTGCTCCTTCGATTTGGCGAAATACTAAAAACGAACGGCGACCGACTGAGATCCCCTTAATCAATTTGGCAGACTAATGATACGTCTACTAATGATAACTTAATATGATCCTAGTACTACCTGTTGTGTTAACAGATGATAATCAACTTCCCATTTTTACCTGTGACCGTTTCGTTGCCACATCTCTGAAGATTCTAGAAAACTATAAAACACGGGTTTTTTATTGTCCTCAAATAGGTACTAGTTTTTTTTTGTTTTTTTTACCAGTCACATCGATTTATTTATTTTACACGTAACAATAAGTATCGTAACTATCAAAGAGAATGGGAATGTTTCTTGGGGGGTCCATTAATAATTAATGGGCAATTATTGTCTTCCAACAATGGAACGGCCGCACCATCCTCCAACTCCAAGAGTGGCTGCACTCTTCTTCGGGCACCTCGTATCCGAAGGGACACCGTTCAAATAGGGTGTGCGCCTGGGTAGAAAAACTGTTTATTGTTATTTTTAATCTAAGGTAGACCTCATTCTGAGAATTTTAGTACCAACCGCGACCTTCTAGCGTGTGTAAATCTTTTCCAATGAAGTTTCAAAGTTTGGACCGTTTATGACGTCACAGTGGGCTGGGGGATCCCACCCAGGCGAGAGGGGCGCGTGACGTCATAAACGTTCGAAACTTTGAAAAATCATAGAAACAGATCTACTCACGCTAGAAGGTCGCGGTTGGTGCCAAAATTCTCAGGATGTAGTCTACTTTCGATTAAAAATCTAAAAAAAATCAAGGCGCACCCCCCATTATGGCGAATTGGATTTTAGTTTTCATCCACCCAACCACTTTTGAAAACAGCGTTTCCCACTTCATCTCCAGTACGTGGGATACCCGTCTGAACTCCGTCAAGAACTCCTTCTCCATGGCCCCATCGCACGAGCAAACCAGTGCTGTGAATGACCCCCGGCAGTCTTCGGCAGCTTGGTCGTACTTCGAGTGCTTCGCATGGGGTTCCTATTCGAGCGTTCGTTTCCCAGTCTTGGGAGAGGTAGGAGGCAGCGTCGGCATTCACTATGCGGTTATCAAAAAACGCTGGTCTCACACTCTCCCAGACCCCATTAACCATCATGTCTCCTATCAGGGCTGGTTGGCTACCGTTTGCCTCTCGCATGATTGGTTTGGTCACTGCCCCTCCCCATGCAAGATTGGCAATTCCTGCGACTACATCCCTCAAATCATCGTGTCCTCTTTTCACCATTCCACCCTTTTTACAATTGAGTGCGTGGGAGACATCAAACGCTGTTCCACAGCCGTCGCAGCACGTAGGAAGGGCTTGAGGGATATGGGCATATTGTAGGGCGATTGCGTCCCTGAACTGAGTGGCTGACAAATCAAAGCCGTTTTCTAGTTTCTGGTGTCTTTACTCTCTACATAAGCACCTCAGAAAGCACGTAGGTAAAATCGTATGCTTTGTTGTGTAGAGGGTTACAAAAAAAGGGGTCCTCCAAAATCAAACTTTCTACTTGTTCCCTAGATTTTGAACAGTTTGTACTCGTGGATTCTCAAATTTTTAGTATGTAACATTTTGAAACCATTGCAACAACTTTACTTCGAAAATGAGGAATTTCACCATGTCGGAATTTCCTATTTTTGACCCCAAAATCGGATTCAGCACCTCTAAAAACCACCTATGGCAAACTTTCAGCCCGAACTTCCTAATTTACGAATAAACAAAACAGAGTAGAAAATACGAATGTTTAAAAAAACCGGGAAAATAACGTCATGCTGGAATAGTTCATTTATGGCCGCTTGAAGCGCTGAGATCGAGAAATCCATAGTCCCCAGATGCAAAATTTCATGAAAAGTTCGAAATCGAAAAACTGAAGAAAAAAATAGAAAAAGCGAGATGGGGAAAATTAGGTTTTTCTCTGTTTTTGTTTGATAACTTTTCTCTTAGAAAACACGATTTCGTCGTCCCAATGGGCAACACTGGGAGGAGACGGCGATCTGAACAGCCCAATCAGGGAGCGTTCCCGCTTCACGTCTGTTTTCCCGGTTAGTTTTGAAATCAAAAATATTGATTGTCTCCCAAAAATAACAGGAGACTTATTTTCCGAAATCAGCCCGATTTTCATCTATCCCACACCATTAACTATTCAGGAAAAATGCAAACAGAAATCGGTGAAATTCCTCATTAGCTAAAATCGATGTTTTGAGGGGAATCAAGTTTGTTATTGTTTGCACTTGTGCAGACTGTAGATAGCGTATAGTTGAGTATAGTAGACCTGTTTAGGTGCGGTAGGGATGAAATTTATGTGGGACAATATTATGGCGACTGATACCTACCAATAGCCAATTATCAATATCGCCATTTTTCCATGGAAAATGTCATCAAAATCTGATTACATTTTTGTGTAGTCCTGCCCTGGCAAGGATTTGTTCTTCTCTTTTTCCCCCCAACTGCTGTGGCTTTTCCAATGCAATGGAATCTAGGTATACTTCAATGAAGGTCTACACCTACTAATGCATTTTTGTTTTTCAGGAATCATGGCAGATCCTTATTTTATACCTACGAGGTCAAGCCAAGTGCTGAAGAAAACTGCTCACGAAGTCACAGTCCATGTAGAACATAAATTAGACAAATCGCTCAAATCTAAAAAGAAATCGTCGGCTGACGATGAAAATGACCTGGACATGAAACAGGCCCGTTTTGAGGTGTACAAATTTGCTCAATCTGGCTTGCCCAATGCTCAGAGGCAAAAGAACCAAAAAGAGTTGGCTCTGAAACTTGGAGCTGTTCCTCCCAAAAATAAGGGAGTTAACTACAAACTTTTGAAAAAAGAATTAGCGAAGAAAAAATCCAAGTCGAAGGAAATGGCGGATCTCTCGCGTCTAGGGTACCTGCACCGACCTGTGCGAACCTTCAAGAATAACTCCAGGAATCCCAATGCGACGCTGCGCAAGAAAATGTCTCTCGGTACTGGGATCTTGAAGAAATACGACAATGTGAGTAGCTAATCTGAGTTTCAACCATGTTTTCTTCGGTAATTTACCTAATGAAATGAATGAACGAAGGTTCAAAGTTCAATTATTTAATAATCTTTTTTTTTTACGATGTGACCTATTTTTGGTTCCTTTGTGTAAAATCTAACTCGACTAAGGGCGAGTCCAAAAAAAATTAACCCCTAGAATGAAGTTTACCATAAGGTTATGAACCCTGGTAAGAAAAACTCCGTTGGTTCTTGTATCCCAGGGTCTGTTCGGAGAGGCAGTCCTGAACAGTTTGGAGGAGTTCAGAGGGGTCCATTCGCCACTATCCCCTCCCCTTTTCAACTCCAGTTTGGTTCCAGGCTGCCACTCCGAACAGAACCACAGTCTCACTAGAGTCGAAAACTAATTAATAATTTGGGATTTTGGGTGGTTAAAGAAAATACGCTCACATGGACGGGAAAAATCAATCACTTCTCTATTTTTATCAATCCTGATAACAATTGGTTGCATGTTGTAGTTATATCAGATATAATAGATTCTATTTTTAAGATCCATCATCCATAACAGTTCTTTTTGCTGTTCGAATAACAGACTTTGGCCCTTTTTAAGACAATAAAATTAGGTACCACGTTAGTAAGACAGCTGTGACGATCTGCAAGGCAGTTTTCATTTCTAGCTTATTTTGTGATAACTAGATACCTACGTAGATGATATTGTGTTCCATTTGGTGTTTGAATACAGGATTATTTTCATGCTCAAGAGATATCATATTTTCAATTGTAAATAATAAATAAGAGCTAATTAATTGGTTCTGTTAACCTATGATATCAGGACTACAAGGCGAAATCCTAACACAATCTTTGAACCGCCGTTAATTTTCTCAATTCCGAGCAGATAACCATTGTAAACTTCATCCAACCAGCCTTTGTGATCTCAACCGGGGTGATATGAATCAGCCGGGGTGATATGGATACTTTGGAGGCAGCAACGCTTTTAGCGATTGCAGTGCTACCTGGAGATGTTTGGATGTGATCTGGTAGCAGAATATTGAACTAGGCATTTTGCTTCACCACCTTCATCCATGATTCAGTCGATTCAAGGATGTTAGAAGGTCATCCATGAAGATTATCAGATCCATAGAAACGCCGCACTTTTGTGTTGTTTGTTTACGTTCATCTGTGTAGCCAACCTATGACCAGAAAACTTAATCTGCGTATTTTTTATCATATCAACAACTTCTCATGAAAAGAGATCGATTTTGTGTTTTGTTTCAATGTAAAACTCCCCTTGTCAGTGATTGATTTTGTGAATTTCGGAGTTTTTGAGGTGTGGAGTGAATCGGGAGAAAATGCCTCGACATTACCAGGTCATTGGGCATCTCAAAAGAGCATGAGCACTTATTACTTGGGACACTGTCAATGATTATTTTACTGAACTGAAGAACAGTCAAAAAAGAAAATGAAAGGTTTGAAAAGAGAAAAGGGCTTTGAAATGAGGAAATTGACGGTGCATTCAGGCTTCGATGGAGTGAAGCCTGAATGCACCGTCAATTTCCTAATTTCAAAGCCCTTTTCTTTTTTTAACCTTTCATTTATTCGATCTTCTATTTTTAAAAATAATTTTAGTGATTCATTTCACCTCGTTACTGGATTGGAGTGAATTTTACATCGGTTTTTGGCTTTGATCCATATCACCCCGACTAACGGGGTAATATGGATAATGTTTCATTAAAAAAATAAAAGTGAAAACAGGTGCAAATCACAAAAATTGACATGGTACCGTCTTCTTGACATCTCAGAGAATCTATATTCGGAAAGCCAGCTCGCTCTAAAAACAGTGGGGTCTAATTTTTCAATAAAAACTGCAAAAAATGATCCATATCACCCCGGTTGACGGTACCAGGTTAACTTATCAATTGTCCAGAGAGAGATAATCGATTATTTGCGTTTTTCTTACAAGGGTTGCGGTAGCCCCATGGTAAACTCCAATTATCTGGTTATACCTTTTTGAACCGGCAACACATAGAGGAAAGATTAGATATCCATTCCCTATATTGAACAGAATTTGGCCGAAAAACGGAATTTATTTGCAACTTTCACAATGAGGAATTTCACAATGTCGGAATTTCCTATTTTTGACCCCAAAATCGGATTCAGCACCTCGAAAAACCTTCCTACGGCAAACTTTCAGCCTACATTTTCTAATTTACGAATAAAAAATACAGTGTAGAAAATATGAACGTTTAAGAAAACCGGGAGGATGACGTCAACCTGGAATAGTTCATGCAAGGCCACTTGAAACGCTGAGATCGTGAAATCTATGGCCTTCAGATGCAACATTTCACAAAACCAGTAAAGATCGAAATCGAAAAAATGAAGAAAAAAATAGAAAAAGCAAGATGGGGAAAATAAGGTTTTCCCTGTTTTTGTTTGGTAACTTTCCTCTTAGATAACACGATTTCTTCGTACCATCGGGCAACAATGGGAGGAGACGGCGATCCAAACAGCCAATCAGCGAGCGTTTCCGCTTCACGTTGAAGAGGTCCGTTTTCCCGGTTATTTTTTGAAATCATAAATTTTGATTGTCTCCCAAAAATAACAGGAAACTTATTTTCCGAAATCAACCCGATTTTCATCTATCCCACACCATTAACTAATCAGGAAAAATGCAAACAGAATTCGGTGAAATTTCCCATTAGCCCTTTTAATTAATAGTTCGATTTTCTCTATTTTAATATCGCAATTTTCTCTTTTTTCAGGTAAAAATAAATAAAAGGAAGTAACAGCTGCTATTTTTCGACTTGAATGTGGATCTTTTAATGTGGATTATGGAAGTAAGTGTTTTCATGGACATTTCCACACAAATCGAGAAGGAGTGACTGAAGACCCTAAAGTTATTGAAGTTCTGTGAAAGTGTTAAAATTTTGATTCTCATTTACGAGCAGTGTAAGAGATACTGTCGTAGGTCGGCTGTTCTGTATTTTGGGTCTCTGGTGGATTCCCCACTTTAGTACTTGGGCGTCTCCGCCTGACTCTCCCACTCCTTGTTGCCGAGGAATCTGGAAACGTAATCGACCTATGACACTTCCTACCACCTGCCTTCTCATAATGTAGTAGGTTTCTTCCATCAATACAATATCAAGAGAACAGAAAACCATCACTGTATTCAATACCTTTGTGCAACTTTGTTCGACAATAATTGCAAAATTCATTGATTGTTATTCTCGAAAAATAATAAATAATTTTTCCAACGTTCTATGGATTGTTTTGAATGGCATAATATTGCTGAAGTACTACTATTATTTCTATAGGTACCTGGTACTTGTTACTATATTGTCCTTTAACTCCTGAAATTAGTGGTATAGTGTGATAAATCAATGGTGAACTCGGAAAACCATTGTCCAAAATTTTTGAGCTCTACAAATAGAAATGAAGGATTTTGATCCATTACTCTAATCCAGAGATGAAGTGAAGCAAACAAAAGTTAGTTAGGTGGTTTTCCAATGTTTTCTGTTGAGATGCATAATAATTGCCATTGTTCAAACACACATTGTGTCCGCACTGCGGCTTCCAAGTCGGCTTATGTTTTTGTAATGTTCGGTTGTCTCGGTCAAGTCTCCGTTTTCCGTTAGATGTTTAAAAGTTTCTGTCGAGTAATTTCGTTCAAATATAAATTATCAATTTCACATTCTCACGCAGTTTTTATTCAACCACTGCACAATAACTCTCAAGAGGTTCTGGGCTCCAGAAGGAAGTGAAATCGAGGCGGTTTATTACGGTAAAACTTTGTGTTGCTACCGGTCGAAAAATGTCGAAGGACGTGGTGTTTGCTCCGACGAAGCTACAGGGAGATTCGAACTGGAATGTTTGGAAATTTCAAATTACCATCGCCGCAGAAGCGAAAGGATGGGCAGGTATGCTTTTTGGTAATGATAAAATACCCACTTTGGTTCATGGGGAAGAGGAGAATGACGAATTTCGGAAAAAAGTCAAAGTTTGGCTGCAAATAAACAGTAAAGTTAAAGAATTGATCGTCACAAGACTAGAAGATCAATGTTTGGTTCACATTCTGACTTGTACTACTGCCGCGGAGATGTGGGATAGACTGCTCGCAGTTTATGAACAAAAATCCGATACCACAGTTCATCTTTTGCATGAGAAATTTTTCGCGTACACGTATCAGAATCAAGGTGTAGCCGCTCATGTTTCCGGGATACTTGACATCGTAACAAAACTCAAACAAAACGGGGAGAACATTTCTGATAAGCAAGTGATTACGAAAATTTTGATGTCTCTTCCACAAAACTTGTCATATTTTGTCTCATCTTGGGAATCCGTTTCTGCTGAAAAACAGACTATAAATGAGTTGACTTCTCGTCTCATTACAGAAGAACAACGACTGAAAGCTAGAAATGGGGATGACAAGGTCGATTCGGAAAATAAAGCTCTAATTACGCAATCATCTCAAAGTTGCTCTTTTTGCGGGAAAACGAACCATCCGAGTTTCAAATGTTTTAAAAATCCGTCAAATAAGTCTAAAGTAACCTGTCATTACTGTAAAAAGTCAGGGCACGTTAAGAAAGATTGTCGTTTTCGGAAAACTAAGGAAAACAATGACAAAAGTAAAGACAAAGAACAAAAATCCGATTATAAAAATGCCTTTATCAGTCTTGCCTTGATGAATAATGAGATAAGTGATATCAGTGACTGTTTTTACCTTGATAGCGCTGCAAGTGAGCATATGACCCCCAGAAATACGTCGTTCTCGAACTATCGTGCTTGCAAGAAATTCATCAAAATTGGCGACGGAAGTGTTTTGGAAGCTGTGGGTGTCGGCGATTTGAAAGTGACCACCAAGGTGGGAAGTGAGTCTGTCGGGAGTACTCTTATGAACGTTTTACATGTTCCGGGACTCAAAATGAATCTTTTCTCAGTTGCTCGAGCTCTAGCAAAAGGTCACACACTGATAGGCAAGGAAAATGTATGTCAACTTGTCAAAAATGGGAAAATCTACGCTGAAGCCAAATTGGTTGGAAAGGTTTATGTTTTAAATTTTGAAATTGCTGATGAGATGGCTGCATCTGCTGTCAGCAAGCGTGATTCACTTTTCCAATGGCACCAGCGACTGGCACACCAGAATGTTGCCCATGTTAAAGAAACATTGAACAAACTTCAAGTAAATTACGAAACTGACATGAAACCATTTTCGTGTGACGCATGTAATATTGGAAAGATGCATCGTTTGCCATTTCCAAGCAGTTCTTCAAAATCCTCATATCCATGCCAGCTGATTCATGTTGATCTTTGTGGACCCATGGAGGTTACCAGTTTTGGAGGATCGAAGTATTTCTTGTTGTTCAAGGATGATCATTCCCACTACCGATTTTGTTACATGTTGTCCGACAAGTCTGAAGTTCCAGGTATTGTGAAGAAATTTCTTGCTTTGGCTGAGAATGATACTGGACAGAGAGTGAAGACAATTCGATCGGATCAGGGAACAGAAATCGTAAATTCGGCCGTCAAGATGTTGCTGGAGGAACGCGGAATACGACATCAACTCAGTACAGCCTACTGTCCGGAACAAAATGGGCGAATAGAACGTGAAATGAGAACGGTTGTCGAAGCTGCTCGCACCATGTTGGCATTCAAGAAATTGGACAAAAGGTATTGGGCGGAAGCAACGAATTGTGCTGTTTATGTTCTCAACTTGACAGGTACCAGCTCTGTCAAAGGTAAATCTCCATTTCAACTGTGGTTTGGACGTCAAGAGAAGATCGAGCATTTAAGGACTTTCGGGAGCAAAGTGTATTCTCATGTTCCTGATCAAAAACGCAAGAAATGGGACGAAAAGGGGAAACCAGGTATTTTTGTTGGATATGAGCTGGATAGTAAGGCTTATAGAATATGTTTTCCAAGTGAAAGGAGAGTTATAACTGCTCGAAATGTTATTTTTGTGCCTGACGAATACCAAAAGACTGACAATGAAGCCAAACATGAAGATAATGTTAGATACAGAAATCTATTTCCTGTTGAAATGGATGATGATGATGAACCAGAAGAAACGGAAAAAGTTGATGATGAAGGTGATGGTACTCATACCAGTCATGAAGGCAGTACTGATGCTGAAAATAGCAAAAATGAGGGTGACCATGAAATATTCGTGACACCTGATCTTTCAATCAACGACTCCGATCTGTTGGGTTTTACATCTGAAGAAGATGATCAGTCCCTTCCTGCTGAAGAACTAGGGAGAGGAAAGAGAGTTAAGAAGATACCTAAGAAGTTTGAAGATTACGCTTTACTTACCTTTGAAGATGCAATCACTGGCCACGACAGCATACGCTGGAAAGAAGCTATAGAAGAGGAAAAGTTAGCTTTGGAAGAAAATAACACGTGGAAGTTGGTTGACAGAAAACAAGTAAAAGGGAAGAAAATACTTACCAGTCGATGGGTTTTTAGAGTTAAGGATGATGGCAGATACAAGGCTCGTCTAGTTGTCAGA
The DNA here is from genome assembly GCA_009739505.2 of Apolygus lucorum. Classification (NCBI taxonomy): domain Eukaryota; kingdom Metazoa; phylum Arthropoda; class Insecta; order Hemiptera; family Miridae; genus Apolygus; species Apolygus lucorum. The sequence goes on along the minus strand of CM019183.2, from coordinate 57,092,896 downwards.
GGATGTCAACAACGGGAAGGCATCGACTACGATGAAATTTTTAGTCCTGTAATTAGTTCTGACGCTTTGAGACTACTTTTCGCCTATGCTGCAAGAAATTCCTACACGTTGATGAAATTTGATGTTAAAGGAGCATTCCTTTATGGAACAATCGACGAGGAACTCTACATGCAATTACCTGATGGTTTCGATTCGCCTGCTACTCAAGGAAAAGTTTGTAAACTCGAAAAATCCCTATACGGTCTCAAACAGGCCCCTGCAAGATGGAATGAGAGACTTAAGAACTATCTTTGTACCCAAGGATTTCGTCAACTAAAAACAGAACAGTGTATTTTTGTTCATGATAAACGCACCATGTTTCTGGGAGTTCATGTTGATGACGGGATTCTTGCAGGCGCAGATCGACAGAGCATGATTGATCTTCTAAGATCACTACAAGAAGAATTTAAAATCACTTATGATGAAAATCCAGGAACTTACCTTGGAATTGTTATTGAGGAACAAAATGGTCGTTTGAAATTGTCTCAGAAACCTTATGCTGAACAAGTGGTGGAAAAATATGGAGTATCTGAAGCCAAACCGACCTATACTCCATTGACAGTTGGCCAACCCATGTCATCAGGCCAATCAGATGAAACAATAAATTTTCCATTTCGTGAAGCCGTTGGCAGCCTACTCTACTTATCCACTAAAACGCGACCAGATATCGCTCTTGCTGTTGGGATCAGTGGGCGTCAAGTTCAAAATCCTCAGAAATCAGATCTGGTGAATCTAAAAAGAACACTAAAATATTTGAACACAACTAAGGATCTGGGAATCAGCTACTCTTTGAATGGTAACTCCGAAGATCAGCTAGTAGCATTCTGCGATTCAGATTTCGCTGGTGACACTAAAACCAGGAGAAGTACTACAGGCTACGTAGTGTACTACAATGGTGGACCTGTCAGTTGGGCATCTCGACGTCAGCCCATAGTCGCTACCTCGTCCACTGAAGCTGAATACATAGCTGCGGCTGAAGCCACCAAGAATCTACTTTACCTGAAGAGTTTGTTTGAAGAACTTTCTGCGAAGAAGTGCAAAATCGAATTGAATATTGATAACAAGAGTGCAATTGATTTGATTAAGAATGGAATTATTAACAGACGAAGTAAACATATTGATGTACGGTTTCATTTTTTGAAGGAGACTGTAGAAAGAGGTCTTAAAATCATGTATTGTCCTACTGAAAAACAAAAAGCGGATATTCTGACTAAACCTTTGAATGCTAAGATATTTGAAAAATTTAAAAACTTAATGGTTAACTGAAAGTTGTTTGATGAATATGATTTGCTTTAAATGATGACAATGATACGTTATGTTTGTTTGTTGAAAAGTTGAGTATTTATGTCGAAAAATTTTAATGATATTACTATCTGGAATGTTGCATTAGAAATTAAGAATGTTCAAGTTTGTTGAAAATGTTTATTTCCAGGTTTTAAAGAAATGTTAAAGTGCTCTGTTCTGTAATGTGTTTCAATGTTCAGAAATTCAAAGTTTAAGAGACAATGACAATTAGGGGAGTGTGTTGAGATGCATAATAATTGCCATTGTTCAAACACACATTGTGTCCGCACTGCGGCTTCCAAGTCGGCTTATGTTTTTGTAATGTTCGGTTGTCTCGGTCAAGTCTCCGTTTTCCGTTAGATGTTTAAAAGTTTCTGTCGAGTAATTTCGTTCAAATATAAATTATCAATTTCACATTCTCACGCAGTTTTTATTCAACCACTGCACAATAACTCTCAAGATTTTCTCTGTCGAAATACTTCTTGAGAGCCTTGTTAGTAGACTCCATCTGGCCATTCTCCAGTGATTCCTGGATATCTGGATCCATTTGGCGTAAGAAAATGTCATTTGACCTTAAAGCCTTGTGGATCCATTTAGTACCCTAATAATGCGTTTGGAGTTAATTTGCGTGGTTTTAATCAGGGCCACTACTAATGTGTTAATGAGAGAAAGTATCTCATGGGATTGAGTGATTACAGCAGAGAAGATAACAGGAGATGGAATGATTTTTTGAGTGCGGGCCAACTTAGGTGTTCCTGGTTAATAACAAATTTGAATCTCTCCAACTTCATAATTTTTAATGTTTTTAAGGGGGCTTGGCATAAAAATTAACAAATGAATCAAAGTTTCTTTATGAATGAATGATGAGGAAGGTGGGGGAGGGATGAAAGAAAAAAGTTAAAAAAAAGTAAAGTAAGCAACCATTTCAGGTTGAATTTTCGTCCGACTGCCATTCTTGGCGTCGCGGACGTCATCAGCTGTCTCCCTAAGGGGAGATCAGAATTTGTTCTGATGATTTCGCTCATGGCTTCCCAAACATCACCGCCCTGTAGGCCGATTCTGTAACTCGCTATTTGGTTGACGTTATCGCGTCGGATTCGGTATCCCTCCCGTGCAACGACAGGTCGATAACGACATTGGAATTCGGTAATCGGGCATAGCGAAGTTTGGTCGTTGCATTTCAAAATAACGACGTCGCTATGTGATCCGACAATATTTCGCTCTAGGGCCAGCGAAAGGTTGCAACGCATGATTTTTAGCCAATGGGAAGACGTATTGATAATAGTTTCCAACTGTTATCACGGGTAGTAGAAAATCACTGCAGTTTGCAAAATGTCGGATTCACATTTTTTCCCGTGGTGAATATACAAAGGAAAGACGCGTAAAAACGGAATTTTTCTTGTGATTCGTGCTTTTGTATCATGGAATAATGATAAATGGAAGGAATTCCTTTTCATAAATCGAATTCATCAGTCACATTGGTATGAATTTCGTCCGTCCACGATGCTTCGAATAATCAACTGCCCGTCCATTTTACTACAAGGTAATGAATCGTCTTGTTATTTATCGTTTATTCATACTCACACATCCATACTTATTGGTACCTTCAACTACTTTGAGTGAGAAGTCCATAGCTAACTTCCTAATTGTGTGCGGTATACATTATTGTTACAGATTCCGGGAAACAAGTACCTAACCCCTACTCACGAAAATTTCGGAGTTCTCGATGGCTTTTCAGAACAAAATGGATGTATTTCACTCTCAAGGGTGATGAACACCTAATATCACTTCAAAATGTATGAATCGCTGTTTTAGTCTTTAAAGTTTCATGTGCGTTATAAGACTGAATGAACATAATATTATTGTATTCAATAAAACGTAAGATTCATGACGTAATTTATTTATCTACCTTCCTATTCATATTTCTTTAAGTCAATTTTATGTTACAATTTTCATCTACCACGTCTTATTTTCTCCTACCGTCGATGTCGATTACGGGTATAAACAATCGTAAATTCGTGGTAAATATTTTGTCAGGTAATAGCAGGTAAGTTGGTATAAAAAAGAGCATTATCAGCACAATTATTTTAGCAGAAAATTATCAATTTTAGGGGTTCTTTTACGTACTTACCTACCAATTTCCGAAAATGACAGTATAATTATTTTTATTTTAGCAAAAAATTATCAATTTTAGGGGTTCTTTTACGTACTTACCTACCAATTTCCGAAAATGACAGTATAATTATTTTTATTGTTTCAACCTTACTTATTGTCACATGGACATCATCATTCAATTTTGATATAAAAAATGCTGTTGATAGTTTGTCAAAAACTCAATTCCATTGAAACTATGTTCAAACTCAATTCCTTGACTAAGTTCAATAGAATACATAATTGCTATACGAATTATTAGCTTGAAATAATGTGAATACTACGATTTTTGTTTAATACAATTGTAGAAAAAAATCAAGTAGGTAACACAAATTAAAACGGCGAATAAACTGCTCATTATGACGGTCGGATATTATTTTTAAAATATTCACCAGAAATCATGTACGTAGGTATGTATCAATTTTATTCTCAAAATGATTTGATTAACAAAACTAATAACCCACTATACGGAAATGCACACAGCAACTCGGAAACTGAAATATGACTTCGAATAGGTTAGGAATTAAAGAGCGTTTTAAGCTACTTTTTCATAAAGACGGTTGTCGTAATCCATACCGGGGGGTTTCGAGCCGTCGAGATGGTAACGACACTTTTCGGCCGAAATAGCGACGACTGAGCGACAGTTGTCGCTATTTCGCGTCTGCAGAATCGCGATCGTCGCTATTAATCGTTATTTTTATCATAACGACACTTCGTTGTCGCTATTATCCCATAACGAGTTAGAGAATCGACCTACTGGGTTGGAACGAGAGATTGCCGATCGTCTAATAGACAGAAAACTTTCTGCTGGCGACCAGACTCGAACGCGCGTCCCCGCAAGACGGTTCTTATCCTATCACCGCAGTCGGGTACTCTGTCCACTAGACCACCGACGCCCTCGGGATGAAAGAAAGTGCCCCTATTAACACGTTGAACGCAGGAAAAAAAAAACACGTTGGTCCACTGTGGCAGAGAAATTTTTTCCGCGAAGCACATAAAGATGAGGTGTCACTTTGATAACTGCTCATGACCTTCAACCTCGACCAATGGGGTATTTCAGTCAATTTTTTTTATTTTTTATTTTTTTCAAAAGAGTATGGCTCAGGAATAACGGTAATCGGGTCTGTTCATCGAGAAAATGTTTTTAAAAAATCAGAGAAGCTAAGGAAAGTTGAAGATTTGAATGGTGTGACGTAGCCAACTGTCTTTGAAAAAAGTATCCATGCACACAAACCCTTGGAGGACCTCTTGGATACTACAAAATACTACTCACACACGCACGCGCCGTAGTCCTTGCCTAGTGTGTGTGCATTTATAGCGGCCCGCCTTTTTCAAACGTGTGATCTCTTTAATTAATTTTTCTACCACATGTTATAGTATCATTGGGCTTAAAGTTGTAGTATATAGGTTTTCAAGGGTGCTGAATCCAAATTTGAGGTCAAAAACCTGAATTTCCGACCCACCGAAATACCCCATTCACCTCCGGATTGAACCGTTCGTCTCATAAACAGTTCATCTATCACGAAAAACAGCAAGAAAAGAGCGGTAACCGAGAATGAAAGAACAGGAGCAGATTTTCTTGAATCTTTTGCAAGAAGTGTGCGTGACATTGATGCGGCCTGCTACAGGGACCCCGTGATTTGCGTGACATAGATGCGATCTGCGACCAACGTGTTAAATGACCACCAGTTTAGATATGAGCCAAGCAGGACTTAAGGGACACCATGGAGTACTGTGATGCCCAACTCGAGTAACTCTGTGGCACTTTTTCCCATGAGAAGGTTGCTGGGTGTCACTCCTTTAGGCTTCAACACCGCTTGCTATAAATCATCTCTATCGTACTTTCTTATCTTAGCCTGCTAGATCTGCTCCATGTTCGAGCTGCCATTGACAATTTAGACACCCAGGATAATTAAAGACCTGTCGGGTTTGGTGGGAATGATATCAGCCTTCTTACCGAGGTCACTTTCCCTCAACATCTCAGCTGCTAGATGGCAAGGCACCAACGCCCACCTGTGGTGCAGTGTTCGAGGGGTAGTTGATCAACAGATGCCCAGACCTGTCAAAGTGGAAATGAACATCTGTTATCATGTAGTGCAGCAGTATCCTACGTCATGATGCGGATGTCAAGCAGATCAGCTGTCAAGCTATCTGCTTGACATCCGCATCATGACGTAGGATACTGCTGCACTACATGATAACAGATGTTCATTTCCACTTTGACAGGTCTGGGCATCTGTTGATCATGTCATGATAACTGATGTTCATTTCCACTTCGACAGGGCATCTGTTGATCAACAACTACCCCTCGAACACTGCACCACAGTTGGGCGTTTCAGAAAAGCAATGTACCTCGTGCGGGTAGTTTCCTATTACGAGGGTGGATCAAATATAAACGGGACTTTATTATTTTTTAAATTTTATTTGTTAGAAAATAAAAAGCGGGTATATGTCACTTTTCTACATAGTCTCCTGCTTTTGTGACACATTTTTCCCAGCGAATAGGAAGTTTTTTAATCCCAGCATCAAAAAACGATGAAGGTTGCGTCTGAAGCCAATTGCGCACGAACGCCTCGACCCCCTCATCATCCTCGAATCGCTGTCCGCCTAGGGCTTCTTTAAGTGGCCCAAACAAGTGAAAATCACATGGCGATAGGTCAGGGCTGTAGGGAGGATGATCAAGTGGAGTCCAATGCATTTCTTCCAATTTTTGAACAGTTAGAGCTGCAGTATGGGGCCTTGCATTGTCGTGGAGGAGGATGACGTCACGAATTGGTTGATTCCGTCTTTTGCTGCGATATGCAGCCCTCACCTGAGTCAGCAGCTCACAATAGTAGGCAGCATTGATTGTTCTTCGCTCATGCAAAAAATCAATGAGCAAAACGCCTCGATAGTCGAAAAAAACAGTTGCAAGGACCTTGCCAGCAGACAGTCGAGTTTTTGCTTTTACTGGGGCTGTCTCCCCCTTCCTCCGCCACTCCATACTGGCTTGCTTCGATTCGGGTGTGTAATGATGGACCCATGTTTCGTCGCAGGTGACGATGCTAGCCAAAAATGCTTCCCCTTCTTCCTCAAACCTTGCAAAAAGCCTCTGACAGACCTCCAAACGTCTCAACTTCTGATCTGCAGTCAAAAGGCGAGGGACCCATCTGGCACACACTTTACGGAATCCTACGTGCTCTGTAATGATCGTTTGGCAGCTCCCATAACTTACCCCTACCTGCTCAGCGATTTCGGAGACAGTCACACGTCGATCATCTTCAAGAATGTCACGAACCGCTTGAATGTTCTCATCCGTAATGCTGCTCCGGGGACGACGATCGTGTTCCTCATTCTCTACTCGTTCTCTTCCCTCCTGAAACTCTTTGTGCCAGGCAAACACACGGGTCCTAGAGAGGGTTTGGTCCCCGAACTGGGCAGTCAACCTTTGAAAAATTTCCGAAGGTTTGACTCTTTCACGGGTAAGAAATTTTATGATAATTCGTTGCTCAATGGAAATGGGCACCTTTTGTTCAGACATCGCGATAACTACTCATGAAAGGTTGTAAAGGGGGAGACGCCCCCCTCATCCACCTTCTAATGAACCTGTTAAAACAATCTCGAAGTGACGGGCCCGCTTCTGTCAACCGTCGGCGCTCGGAGGTCAGAGTCCCGTTTATATTTGATCCACCCTCGTAATATTGAAGGGAAGGAAAACACATCTCCAGAATATATATCGAGAAAATAGGGACGCCCTCGTCACACGCCCTCCATGTTACGCGTTCTTCCATGTCTAGAAGCACCTTCGTTACTCCTACGAGTACATTTCATTTTCTAATCCATGATGCCCTCAAGCTTGGACGATTTATGGCATATTTAAAGCCTTTTTCTACGCATTGTACTAACTGTTATGAATGTTTCAATGTAAGGTACCTTATAGTTTATCGTTTATTAGAGTACCTAACACAAAAAAATATGTATATCGTTGGCCCCTTGATCAAAAACGTATTGTCTGAAATTTAGTGCATAGCCGTTTTATTGTTAAGCCAATCTCATCCCATTAAACCGTCTGCACATCGCAAAGAGGCATTGAGGATCTGAGAAGCTCTACTGTGTTGCGCAGGCTTCCCGGTGTTAGTAAATGTCCAAGTTGGAGAACTCTGAGGTTCCTGTGAAAAGAGAGAATGTTTCTAGTGGTTTGGCTTGTTGAGCTGGGAGCTTAAAACGTGATGGATGGAGGAGGAAAATGAGAGTGGAATGATGACTTATAAGTAAATTTTGGACGTTGAAACCTGAACCAGTTCTGAGGCTTGAAAAATCGCACCTAAAATATAAGCAAGCGCAAGGACTAGAAATAATATAATCATGTTAGTGGTCATCAATCTTGAGACACCATGAAAGATACCGTTCGCACCTTCGAGGATACATCCCCTTGATAACAAGCAGAGCTGTTACAATAGGAATTCCAATTCCTATTACCAATTCCAATGAGGAATTTGCCTCACATTTTTTTTTCGAACGAGGGTTTATTTTTATGGAATAAAACCATAGTGAGCTGCTCGAAAACGCATCCAAAAAATTTAGAGAATTTAAGGAAGATGGAAATTTTAAATGTGGTGGCAATGTGTAAGAGGCAGCCATGTTTGAAACGTATCGGATATTCTACCAATCTGACTTCAAAGGAGGTTCTGTGGCGCTTACCACAGAAGCGGAACATACACGAACTTTTAGCTTACAAGTAGTGCGCACAAGAGTGCGCCGCGAACTGGCAGGAAGAACCCAGACACAAAAGTGACCAAAAGGAACAATATTACTCACTTTTTTACAATACGATTCTACCTACTAGTTTATCAAGCATTATTAGTCTTCATCTTCTCTTATTTAGTTTCAAGATTTGAATCACATTATTCGAGTAGCCATTTCACTGGATCGTTTTGTGTGGCGGTGCTAGAACTCAGTCTGTTGTCGGAGTTGTTTTCGCGTCGTTTTTTTTTCGTATGACGTCAACAATATTCCTCGATTTTCGCGGTGTTTTGTAACAGAGGCTTCACTTGTTTAGTCATTTTCTCCTACGGTAATTTTTTCCCCTTGGTTATTCCTTGTGTTAAACGTTATTCTAGGGCCCTATTATAGGATTTGACTTGAAATTCCAGAATCTAAAATTGAGGCAAATTCCTATGGCAAAATAGAAACAAAGTAATTGCCATTACCATTACCCATTCCCGTAATGGGAATGGAATTTTCAATTACTTTCAAATTCCTTGAAATGGTAATGGTTTTTCCAATTCCCATTACTCGTAGTTGGAAAAGTAATGGGCCAATCCAATTACCCATTACAGGAAGAGTAATGGGAACCCATTCCCCATTACCACCATTCATTCAGTAAGTTGACCATCCTCCGATTCATAAGGGACCATCCTCCAATTTATAGGGGACCATTCCCAAATTCCTTAGGGGCCACCCTCCCAATACATAGGAGGCCATCCCACCGTCCATTTCGTTGGGGACCATCCAACAATTCAAGGGGGACCATTCCAAAATTCCTTGGGGACTACTATTTGATTTCTGGGAGAGCCGATCCAAACTGGATTTCACAACCCCCTCCATCTGCAAGCAGATAGATGAAACCCCGAAAACCCTAGAAGGGTGATCGAGGGAGTGGAAGGAACTCACCACACGAGAGCCCTAGGGGAGCTAGTCATGACTATCAGCTCCTCTAGGTACCTGTTTGTATTAACACCACAGGTAAGGCCGAACCTTCTAGCTAAGGTTCTACCAACTAGACAGGTTGGTGCCCGAGTTCATAACAGAACTCACATGCCGAGAGACATCTTCAAGGGGCAAGCCCTTGAGGAGGCCATCTCTCCCCTTGTAGCCTTCTTGGTACAAGCCTATGAAGTAGGGTTTGCTCAACCACGACCACCACGAATCCAACCTCAACTGAGGGGCAGGCAGGTGATGCTTTGACCGAGGTCAGCGCATCTGTAGCCTGGGGCTCCCCTCGCCCGTGGTACTGGTAATTGAGATGAGTAATGAGCCTTTTACGGCGTTGCTGCGATCCCCAGAAGCCCGACCAGGTAACAGGCCCAGAAGCAGAGAATTTGTACCTGCTCCCTAACCGCTCTACTCCTGTCAGAGGCATGAGCCGGTGCCCTAACATTAAGGGAGTACAGGAGAGGGAGGCATGATGCACTTCGGTACCCATAATTCCTTGGGGACTACCTTCCCGATTCATAGGGGACCGTCCCAACATCCAATTCCCTTCTAATCGGGTGGGTGGTCCCCTATGAATTGGGAGTGTGGTCCCCAAGGAATTTGGGAATGGTCCCCTATGAATTGGAGGATGGTCAACTTACTGAATGAATGGTGGTAATGGGGAATGGGTTCCCATTACCCATTGCAGGAGAGTAATGGTAATGGCAATTACTTTGGATTAAAGTGTCTCTTAAAACCCCAGTTATTGGTTTTATGTGTACCATAATCATAATCACTTCACTCATTTCATTGCTAATAAGAAAAGTAATTTTGAAAAGTAATCATTACTCAAAGTACTCATTACTTTACAACTCTGATAACAAGTCACATAAATGAGGGGTCTTTCATCATATTTCACAATTCGGTCGGAAGAGGTGAATGAAAAAATAGACAAGTATGGTTTAGAAGTAATTACATGTGTTTAATCGAAGGTTTAATTCTACGCATAATTTGGTATTATGTCACGATTCTAATCAATAAGCTCAACTCTGCAAAATGGAAGGGATTGCTGAAGACACTGGAACACGTTCAATAAATCCTCTTGTTTCAATTTTGATGACGACCCAATTCTTAAGCATCTAAGATTCCTGAAAAAGAAAATTCGGGGACCTAAGTTAATCTGAAGTGAGTAGGTGTCTACCAAGAGATTTTGATAAAACGCAAATTCTTGGCAAATTTCACGACTGCTGACTGATACCATTAATTTTTTTAAATCCATTATGATAAAGAAATCGGCATTAACGAAACCGAAATTGATACCTACCTAAAGCTCTGTAGGCAGAGCATTGGTGATGACGTCACCCGCTCACTCCTAGCCTCGTTTTCTGAATAAAACCAGTTTACAAATGCAATGAGCTCGTCTCATTCCGAGTCCACTTTCACCGTTCTTTACAATTAATCAAATACACTGCAATGGCAACGAGAATGTGTCAAAACAGCTCGTGAGTCTTTTGTGCCGTTTAAAACAGGTTCGTGGATGAATTGATGTTCATTTCTGCTCCGTTCACAAAGCCTTTGGTTCTCATAGCTAAGTTTCATCTGATACTCCAATTCCGACCAGAGAGGGCTCTTATCGAAAACTTGGAATTTTTGAGGTTTTGTCTCACCCAAAAAGGGCACAGCCAGAGATTAATGCGACGTCAAATCCTGAGAACTCAACTCCTCAGTTCAACCGTTCTTTCCTTGGATGCCATTTTTGGGCTTCAACACACCTCAAAGCTGCGAAGGATCAATCCATCGTGCTCTCGAATTCGAACCAACTAATTTGCCAAAAACGCATGTGAAAATTCAGTCGCCAGGAGGGCCACACGCCGAAAATTTTCGAAATAGAAAAGGGTGCTTCTCTATTAACGTACAAACTATTTCGTCTGCAAATTTGAAAATTCTGGACATATACTCTTGCCTTTATTTGAAGAGCTCTGGGATTTTTGAAGGCCCCGAAGGTTCGGCATCGCTGCAAGAATCCGAGCCCCAGCAGAAGGTCGAGATATACCTGCGCGACCCCTCCGCCCGTGAACCCCCCCAGCCCCCCAACAGTTTACCCTCTTCTGCAAATGCACACTTGATTCACAAATTATTTCGATCATCCCATCACCAAAATCGTGATCAGCGAGAAAAATTGAACATATCGAGTATAAACTCGAGGCAGGTACGATTAAAACTCAGCAGCCCTCTCCCGGCCAATCCACCCAAACGAATTACGCCCTCTTCGCCGAATTACAGGAAATTTGGACTCATTTTCATCAGAATAATTAGTACGTTACGAATTTAAATTACAAAAAATGTTCACCGAACGATAAATAATTAAATTGTATGTTGATAGAAGAGGAAGAGGGATGATGGGTTTTGACCGCGAAGGGTTGTGACCGTTTTCACCGCAAGGTTTCACCGCAAGGGTTTTCACCGCAAGGTGAGCACCTTGCAACGTTGCCACCTCTTGGCAGGGAAGGGGTTTTGGAACCCGCGGTCCAGAGCTCTTCAAATAAAGGCAAGAGTATAGTCTCACTGTGGCCGGGATCTTGTCATGACCAGACAATTTTCAACAAAAAACAATAGGTTCTGACGTGCCAAGTAAGCTTTTCGCAGCCTTCTTGATAAGCCGGGTAAATAATCGATAACACTAGATTACAAAATTTAGGGGTGGTCTGGCTGCCACGTTCTTTCACCACTTTTCTTAAGGTATTTGGTGCGCTGAATCCGAATCTGACGTCAGTTTTTTTTTTGTTCATGTCGGATTTTCAAGATATAGCTAGTTTTAAGATTTTTCTAGTTCTCACTTTTCTTCATTTTGGTTTATTATTTTCAATAATAAGCCTTTGGAATCGAGCAAGAAAAAAAAAATTTTTAACCCCCCCTCAAAATTTGATGTTTTACGTTTCAAGGTACGTAGAATACGAAAATCGAATAAAAAAATTTCCGTCCGTCCGCCGTACGCGGCACTTTTCTTAGCAACACTGGACCGATTTGGTTCAAATTTGGTATATGGGCTCCATTTGGGGTCTAGTTGTGCCGCGAAGCTTTTGGTTGATGTACGTCACTTCTAAGGGGTGAAAATTAAGGGTTGAAAATTTCAAGAGTGCCCTAGCTCGAAAACTCTCGAAATAAAGGTATCGTTTTTTCACCAATTTTAAATAGTATTAAATTTTTAAAAATTTTTGAGAACACCCGGAGCTCTGTAGGACAAACCGTTCGGTCCCTACGAGTACTTGAAGGTTTTCCTTCGATAAAACAGAATCATGAGTGTGAATCGCAAAAGAGGTCTAATCTCCATTCAAATTTTATCGGACTAAAATGCGATCGCGGTTCACTTCTTCGATTTGTATACAGTTTTGCCTTCTGCGTAACCAGTAATCAAATTTCCATATGAAGCTTTCTATTTTTCGAATCGAGTGTGAAGCGTTTAGTTCTTTCTAATAAACTTGATTGTGAAGGTGTGAAGCCAGTATGGTGTGGTAGGTAGTACCTAGCTGGTAGGTAAAAATCACTCAATGTTATTGACATTTTCATGTCTTTCATATGGCACATTAAAAAATAGAAAAAGAGAAACGCTTGCATACGAGTCTGCAACACATTGAAACATTTTCATGCCCCCCCCCCCTCCCCTCCCGACACATGAACTACATACCTCCCATAAACTACTTAATCGAGCTCGATTTTCGACTCAGCTGATCTGGGAGCTCGATTTTCGACTCAGCTGATCTGGGAGCTCGATTTTCGATTCAGCTGATCTGGGAGCTCGATTTTCGACTCAGCTGATCTGGGAGCTCAATTTTCGACTCAGCTGATCTGGTAAGATCAAACTGTAAAGTACCTATCTAACTGTAAAGTACCTACCTGTAAAGTACCTAACAACTTCACTTCTGATGGTCATAATCATCATTGTGGCGACTTGGGACAAATTTCGTCGCATCAAATTTCGTGACGATTTTTTTTTAATGTGCCATATGAAAGACATGAAAATGTCAAAAAAGTTGGTAGGTAAAAAAAATGTTGGTGGGTAAAAAACGCTGCAAATCATTGCTCAAAGGCTTCTTCACTCTTCAGATCACTGATCAGCTGAGTGAGCTCCAAAGCCATTTTCAATCCTATTGAATAGAAGTGCTCTTCCAGGCGTCTCCAGCATTTGAGGAGATCTTCTTCACTCTTCAGATCACTGATCAGCTGAGTAAGCTCCGAAGCCATTTTTACTCCTATTGAATGGAAGTGCTCTTCCAGGCGTCTCCAGCATTCGAGGAGATCTTCTTCACTCTTCAGATCACTGATCAGCTGAGTGAGCTCCTAAGCCATTTTCAATCCTATTGAATGGAAGTGCTCTTCCAGGCGTCTCCAGCATTTGAGGAGATCTTCTTCACTCTTCAGATCACTGATCAGCTGAGTAAGCTCCGAAGCCATTTTTACTCCTATTGAATGGAAGTGCTCTTCCAGGCGTCTCCAGCATTCGAGGAGATCTTCTTCACTCTTCAGATCACTGATCAGCTGAGTGAGCTCCTAAGCCATTTTCAATCCTATTGAATGGAAGTGCTCTTCCAGGCGTCTCCAGCATTTGAGGAGATCTTCTTCACTCTTCAGATCACTGATCAGCTGAGTGAGCTCCGAAGCCACTTTCAATCCTATTGAACGCAGGAAGCTGAAATTTGAGAGGGAAGGTCAAGGGAGAATACAGATGGTGGTAGGTGCTATTGATGGAAAACCAGTGATCTATACAGAAGGGTGATCTATACAGAAAATAATAAACCTTTGAGCAATGATTTGCAGCGTTTTTAGTGAGAACTCATCTTGCTCAAATCTCCTCAAAAAGTACTCAGACTTATAGGAAATTTTATGTAGAGTCCGAATATGTACTTAGTTTTCAAGGAAAGTTGTGTTAAACCCCCTATTTTCCACAAAACGTATCAAAAAACACCGGTTCTCAACGTTTTTTCTTCGGGTTTTCCCTTACATTTTGCCACTTGAAAAAAAAATTAAGGCTAAAAAAATGTTCTCGGGTTTTTACTTTGTAGGGGAGACACCCCAGAGGAGAATGAGACCAATCGCAGCCTCCTAAACCCATTAATATCGAAGGAATGAGCTTTTTCATGGCACTGAGATGAAAATTTAAAAAAAAACGTTAATTAATTTTTCGAGATAAGTATGTGCGTTCCTAAATCTGTTTTCCTCAAATGGATTTTCCTTTCTTCTACATTTTTTATACTTGTCACCTAGTAAGTAAGAGTAAGATCGAAAATAGGTACTCAAAGGGGGAGTAAATCATAATTGGGAAACTCTTGTTTTGTTAAGTGATTTTAATTCAGTTTTACAAACGAAACACAATAAACTGCAGAAAAGTTAACGGCGTAAATCTGTTTCATGAAGGCTCAGATGAATCAAAAGTTGGTACAATGTTTGGTTATTCCTCCACCTCAGAGGTTCCACCAAGATATAAAACCATGGAAGAACGGTACAAAGGGTATTGGGACGTTCACATGATGGCGGACTATTGTTGGACCTTAAAAAGAGATTTACCTCAGGCGGCGAAGTTTTCTCTACATAGATGCCGGCGATGAAACCTCTGAGGTGGAGGAATAACCAAACATTGTACCAACTTTTGATTCATCTGAGCCTTCATGAAACAGATTTACGCCGTTAACTTTTCTGCAGTTTATTGTGTTTCGTTTGTAAAACTGAATTAAAATCACTTAACAAAACAAGAGTTTCCCAATTATGATTTACTCCCCCTATAAGTACCTATTTTCGATCTTACTCTTACTTACTAGGTGACAAGTATAAAAAATGTAGAAGAAAGGAAAATCCATTTGAGGAAAACAGATTTAGGAACGCACATACTCATCTCGAAAAATTAATTAACGGTTTTTTTGAATGAGGAATTTCACCGATTTCTGTTTGCATTTTTCCTGAATAGTTAATGCTGTGGGATAGATGAAAATCGGGCTGATCTCGAAAAATAAGTCTCCTGTTATTTTTGGGAGACAGTCAAAATTTTTAATTTCAAAACTAACCGGGAAAACGGACGTGAAGCGGGAACGCTCGCTGATTGGGCTGTTCGGATCGCCATCTCCTCCCAGTGTTGCCCATTGGGACGACGAAATCGTGTTTTCTAAGATAAAAGTTATCAAACAAAAACAGAGGAAACCTAATTTTCCCCATCTCGCTTTTTCTATTTTTTTCTTCAGTTTTTCAATTTCGAACTTCACTGTTTCATGAAATTTTCATCTGGGGACTATAGATTTCTCGATCTCAGCGCTTCAAGCGGCCATAAATGAACTATTCCAGCATGACGTCATTTTCCCGGTTTTTTTAAACATTCGTATTTTCTACACTGTTTTGTTTATTCGTAAATTAGGAAGTTCGGGCTGAAAGTTTGCCTTAGGGGGTTTTTAGAGGTGCTGAATCCGATTTTTGGGTCAAAAATAGGAAATTCCGACATGGTGAAATTCCTCATTGTCATCTCAGTGCCATGAAAAAGCTCATTCCTTCGATATTAATGGGTTTAGGAGGCTGCGATTGGTCTCATTCTCCTCTGGGGTGTCTCCCCTACAAAGTAAAAACCCGAGAACATTTTTTTTAGCCTTAATTTTTTTTTCAAGTGGCAAAATGTAAGGGAAAACCCGAAGAAAAAACGTTGAGAACCGGTGTTTTTTGATACGTTTTGTGGAAAATAGGGGGTTTAACACAACTTTGCTTGAAAACTAAGTACATATTCGGACTCTACATAAAATTTCCTATAAGTCTGAGTACTTTTTGAGGAGATTTGAGCAAGATGAGTTCTCATTAAAAAATGAAGAAAAGTGAGAACTAGAAAAATCTTAAAACTAGCTATATCTTGAAAATCCGACATAAACAAAAAAACTAACGTCAGATTCGGATTCAGCGCACCAAATACCTTAAGAAAAGTGGTGAAAGAACGAGGCAGCCAGACCACCCCTAAATTTTGTAATCTAGTGCTATTCGACCTAACAGACAGTTAATTTTACCAGCCAGTTAATAGTTACCAGTGGGTTAATTTCGCACTGATAAACAGCACCTTTATAGTATCCATAATGTATCCCATCGTTAAACTTAACAGAGGGATATATAAACCTCCGTTAACTTTGGTGACTGATAAACCGACCCTAAGGAAAGCAACCAAAATATGGCTCGCTAGAAATTAAAATAAAAAAATTCTAGAACCAAAAAAACCCGTAAGTACATTTGATAGTTCTCAACGCGACACAGTGAGTCTATTTTATTTATTGGTCGCGTGAGCAAGACTTGCTTAGTTTTCGTGACGATTTTTCAGTTTATGTGCAAAAGCAGACATGAAAATATCAAAAATTCAAATGTTCTGAGACTGAAAAATATTTTTTATTGTTTTTTTTAATCACTACAATTATTTTGCATCTTCGTTTAAATATTTCCGTCCACAATTTTAGTGATCTCAAAACGCTCTATCGAGACATTTATTTGCTAGGGGACGTCAGAGTTGTGGTTGCCTCTCTCACCAACACAAGTGAAAACGGTATTGCTCATATAAATTCGGCTAAATTAAATGGAATTTCGAACTGAAAACTGGTACAGGAACATTTTCAAGGACGCTACATTTGAATCTAACGTCAAAAATACGAAATTCCGACCCATGCAACTACCTTATTCCATTAATTTTAAATCAACCTTGTCGTTTTATAATTCACATGACACTTTTGTTTTTACGTAAACTTGAGTTGGCGTAGAAATTTTCCATAAATAGACTGGAGACCAAAAAAACTGGCGCAGTTGACTTGTTTCTGAAGAATCACGTTCAAATCGTTAACAGTTGGGTTTGAGTCAATCGTAAGGTCAAAAATAAGGTTCACAGAGATTACGTGCCAAGGTCCATCCATGTATCCAGTTTTTTCCGGTAATGCTCTCTTGAATTCACGATAGAAGCCTAAAGGACGAAAGATGACTTTTCGATAGTCTGCCTTCAGTGCGGTCAATGCAAGCCTTTCTTGTCACTGTGTCTTAAAAATAAATTTTCTCGTAGGTACTTGTTCCTTTTCAATTAAGTTTTTCATAATTTTTTTTAAAATAAAGTTCACCCGTCGTTTAAATGGTCTTAGACGCTTGTGTGGTCGCAAGACTTCTTGCGTTGATAGAGAACGGCCGGAGCCAATGTTATGCAGCCGGGGTCCTTGGGCTGCCCGAAACAACAGTTTGACAGGCAGTTAAGAGGTACTGTGAAACTGGTAGCTACACCAGAAGGCCGGGATCAGGGCGTCCAAGGGCGACGAATCCGTTTTATTGTGATGCAAACCCTTAGAGACCGCACCCTTAGACAGCTTTTGAGACCTCTCACCGGCTGCATGCTGCTCGGGGTGTCGATGTCAGCGTTCAAAAGATACGCAGATGGCTTGCTGATGTGAATCTTCACTCCAGCACAATCAGCGATGGCCTCTGAAACACGTGGAGGTCCGTCCTTGCCTCCAAAGAAATTCCTCCCCATACCATCAGTGATCCACCACCGAACTGCACTCTTCCACCGATATTGCACTGAGCGTTTCGCTCGCCTTGTCTTCTCCAAACCCGAACTCGTGTATCTGAAGTGTACAGATTAAATCTGGACTCGTCAGAAAACAGAATGGAGGCCCAATGTGCCTCAGTCCATGGAGTGTGATTTCTAGCAAGTTGAAGACGAGCCGTTTGGTGTGCTGGGGTGAGTAGAGGACCTAAAGCACGTACTCTGGATTGAAGATTCACATCAGCAAGCCATCTCGTATCGTTTGAACGCTGACATCGACATCCCGAGCAGCACGCAGCCGGTGAGAGGTCTCAAAAGCTATCTAAGGGTGCGGTCTCTAAGGGCTTGCATCACAATAAAACGGTCGTCAGAAGGATCCGTCGCCCCTGGACGCCCTGATCCCGACCATCTGGTGTAGCTACCAATTTCACAGTACCTCTTAACTGCCTGTCGAACTGTTGTTTCAGGCAGCCCAAGGGCCTCGGCTGCATAACGTTGGCTCCGGCCGTCCTCTATCAACACGAGAAGTCTTGAAACCACAAATGCGTCTAAAACCATTTAAACGGCAAATTTATTTTTAAAAAATAAAAAATTTATGAAAAACTTAATTGAAAAGGAGCAAGTACGAGAAAATTTATTTTTAAGGCACAATGACAAGAAAGGCTTGCGTTAACCGCACTGAAGGCAGACTATCGAAAAGTCATCTTTCGTCCTTTAGGCTTCTATCGTGAATTCAAGAGAGCATTACAGGAAAAAACTGGATAGTCGAGGGAAAACATGGATGGACCTTGGCACATGATCTCTATGAACCTTATTATTGACCTTACGATTGACTCAAACCCAATTGTTAGCGATTTTAACTTGATTCTCTGGAAACAATTCAACTGCGCCGGGTTTTTTGGTCTCCAGTGTATCTATCACTTTTGAAAAATCGAAAACTGGAGATTTCTTTAAAAATAATTTTTGGAGAAAAAAAACTGCACTTACTCCAAGCCCAATTCTCCAAGTTTGAGTAATCCATTTTGCGTCAGTTCGTGACAACTTCTGATGTCCAAGTTTTGCAGGCTGCCTTTGATGTAAGCAAAAGATTCCAAGCACGTATCATTCACGTATGTGCAGTGGATGAGTGCTACGCGAGATATGTGGCTACACCCTCCTGTTAAAATAAACATTGTTTTATTCTTGATTATGACAAATTAATCTATTTAGGAAAAATTCAGTAATTATTATTGTTTATAATGATTTGCAAATTTCCAACAAATCCATGGAAGTACAACAGTTGGCATCTAATAATAATAACAAACCAATAATAACAGAAATATATTGCAAAAATATATTTGGCAACGCCGGGGTTGCTTCTCCATTTAGGCCACGCAACAATCAACGATCTCGCAGTAGAAATGACTATTCCGAGTTATTTGCTAAGAGTGAAGGTGGGTTCACAAGCGTCTGACTCTGCGTTTCCGACTCTCCGTTCTGCCCGCTGATTGGCCAAGAACAGACGGAAAGAGGCCAATCAGCGGGCAGAACGCAGAGTCGGATGCTTGTGAACCCAGCGTGATGCGACGAGTTACAAAACAACCGTGTTCCAAGTATCTTTTGTTACCTAATTCATGAAAACGAAATAATATTTCGTACCTACCTATTTAATAATAGTATGATATTATCATACTATTATTAAATAGGTAGGTACCTAATTAATGCCTACCTTTGAACTTCACACAAATGCATCTAAATGCGGATTGTAGAATGACTTAACAATGGGGTATTTCGGTGGGTCGGAAATTCAGGTTTTTGACCTCAAATTTGGATTCAGCACCCTTGAAAAACCTCTTCACTTCAACTTTTTGCCCATTGATACTATAACATGTGGTAGAAAAATTAAATAAAGAGATCACACGTTTGAAAAAAAGGCGGGCCTCCATGAACGCACACACACTACGCTGCGGGTGTGTGTGCGTAGTATTTTGTAGTATCCAAGGCCACAAGGTGTTCGAGACCGCACGGGATTAGTGGAATGTCTCAATCCAAGGTCAGCAAATTAATACGTCTCAACAACTTACTACGTCACATCATTCAAATCTTCAACTTTCATTAGCTTCCCTAATTTCTTCTAAACGTTTTCTCAACGAACAGACCCAATTACCGTTATTCCTGACCCATGCTCTTTTTTTTAAAAAATTGACTGAAATACCCCATTCCCATCTCACATTACGAAATGATTGAATTATAAACATTCCGAACTAATTTTGGCAATTCTGAAATGAACATGAAGCGGCAAAACATTCGTGTATACTCTTGTACGATATTACTACACCGATACTCTTGTACGATATTACTATACTCTTGTACGATATTACTACACACAATGTTGTAGGTACAACATACCTAATTAACATCTTTATGATAGCTAATGGTCTGTTCGGAGAGGCAGTCCTGAACAGTTTGGAGGAGCCCAGAGGAGTCCATTCGCCTCTATCCCCTTCCCTTTTCAGTTCCAGTTTGGTTCCGGACTGCCTCTCCAAACAGACCCTAAGTTGGCACAACTTAAAAACTACGAAGGACTAGAGTTAGGCATAACATAAAATTAGAGGCATTAATTTGTATATGGAAATATACATTACCTGGGTAATATTCGCCCTAACTTGCGACATTGCCAACTGTCTACTGAAGTCGGCTGTCGCAAAACTCAACTGCAAATTGACTTACTCAAATGTGGGAAGCCGTGGTGAGAAATGGAAGAATCCTTGGCGAAAATTTCCTCGATATGGTAAATGCTTTCATCTTCAGGGTCCAGTGGTAAGTTGTCGTAATGCGTCACGAAGTCTTTCTGACCCACCCACCTGATGTGAGCGCCGTTCCTCATCAACCATTCTGCACAAGCTCTGTCCGGACCTACTAGCTTAATTCTTCCAGGGGAAACGCTGGAAAAAAAATTAAATCGCAACATTTTATGTTTGCCGCTTCTCCGCCATTTTTGTTATTTTTTTATATATGCGTTTGTGGGATAAAATAAAATTTAAACTGTTGAGCGCGGGGGGGGGAGGTACTATTGATCTCAGGGTAAGATCCTTTAAGAAGATTCGTGTCGCCATGCATTATTTTTAAGCAATTTTGTCACCAGAAACCTTTGAGATCGATCAATGACCAGGATGCTCTCACATATCTTCGTAGTCCACCATTATGAATCTTTGAGTCAAACGTAAAATCTGTGTTGCCATATGGATGTGAGACCTGGTTATAGGTCTACCACAGAAACTTTGCATCCATGTGGCGCCCTCTTGGTAGTGGATCCGCGAACTATAACAATTGAGTAAACCTTCCATGGTGAAACCTTCACACGGAAATTGGAGCAGTAAAAAATTTGATGTTCGTGTAGTGCCACAGAGTTTTAAATTCGGAAATGCACGAATTGCAAGCTGCAGTAGAGGAGTAAGCTTTTGAGGGGAGAAATTCCTGAAAAATTATTGTATGGGCAGGAATCTGCTTGATGATAAGAGATAATTAGTTCTATGTTCTCCAGAAGAATACGCCAAAGAGATGCAAAGTTTCTGTGGCAGACCTACAGTGTTGGCTAACATAAGCACCAAGCTCCAAGCCTTCAGCAACAGATGTCTTCGCCCGATAACTCGAGTCTGGTGGCTGGGGAACTGGATTTCAAATCAAGTACTGCCACTGAAGGTGTTACCAACAAACCAGCTCTGAATTTATCTGTGAAAGGAAGTGGAGATGGGTTGGACACACCCTTCCGAAGAGAAGAAAATGACATTCCAAGACAGGCTCTGGACTGGAACCCGCAAGGATCCCAAGAGTCTGGCAGAGCACAGGGTACAAGGCAGAGGAACGTAATGGCTGAAGCTTCAAAAGTTGACCCCTCCAACTCATGGAAGCAGAATAAGTCCACAGCTATGAACCAAATCCGATGGAAGGATTTCAAATCGGCACTATGCACCTCTAACTCGGTGTGACAGCAACCTTAACTATAGGTCTGTCACAGAAACTTTGCTTCCCTTTGGCACATTCTTCTGGAGAACAAAGAACTAATTATCTCTTATCATCAAGCAGATTCCCGCTCCTACGATAATTTTTCAGGAATTTCTCCCCTCAAAAGTGACATGATTTCCCTCCTACTGCAGCTTGAAATTCGTGTATTTCCGAAATTAAAATTTCGTGGCACTACACGAACACCAAATTTCTCACGGCTCTAATTTCCGTGTTAAGGTTTCACCATGGAAGGTTGACTCAATCGTTATAGTTTGCAGATCCGCCACCTAGGAGGCGCCATACAGATGCAAAGTTTCTGAGGTATACCTATAACTAATCCACCATTATTGTTGCAGAACTGACAATGGAATAACTATGAAATTGGACGATTAATGTACAAAAATTATCATTCTAAAGAGGGATTTACAAGCTACGATAAATTGTAACAATTCACTGTGGCGATTTATTGGAGTTTGAGTTGTATTGGATGGTAACGACGATTTCTCTCAGTTTGACAATGCATCTAGTGTCCGTACAGTTCGTTCTTTTTGGTTAAATAAATTTTCATTCGTTTTCCATTCTCAAATGATGTTCTAAAATTTTTCATCAAATTAAAAAAAATTTCTAGCCAGTAGGTTGATTTACAAGATTTCGCAAAAAGTTTATACGAGGAATTGCCCTCCACTCACGGCTTATCTTTCAGAGTTTGTGATTTTTTCGCCATCTAACAACCCAACAACATCAAGCAAACCCTCTTCCTCCATAGCAGAAGCTTTTCTATGGTTTCGATAGCCCTCGACTGTGACAGCAAAATCACAGCGTCATCAACGAACTCAAACTGGTTGGGCATTTTCCTCTATGGAGTGTAGTGGATGCCCTACCTCAAGACAAAGGAGGTGTCAATCGATTGATTTTGCATAAGTGTGAAAACTAATTCTTTGTCGTCAGTTACTCGCTAAAAATACGGAATAAATATCGCACAGACCCAGAATGGCGAAAACAGAGAAATATGAGCAGTTCAGAAAGAGGAGATAAACGGAAAAAAACTGAGAATAAATCTGGTTTCCCCTCATGCATGAAGATGAAGAATAAACCACAAGCTCGTAATTTTGGATTAATCGCACGACCACAATTAAGGAATACTAACTCTGCCTCAGCCTGGATAAAGATTGATAAAACCTGAACGTTAACGTAGGTATACCTTGTTGGAGAATCCGTCGTACTTAGCGCTGAATACAGGAAACAAGTGTTATCGATGATGATGTCTTAACACTCTCCTCTTCAACTCGACTTGCTAGTTATGACGAATACTCCAATAATTTACATTAACAATAATTTTATTCATGTAACCCCAAGACTACACTCATTTACAAGATGCAGGTGCCTTGTCCAGTCAAGGCTATGCGTATCGGCAACTAGACATGATACAAGGTAATATTATAAATAATACATACAATTAATAAAATAGTAGAGAATAGTACCTGTTGAAGATGGAATTCAACGCTCCAAAAAACGTTCTCTTTGGAATTTGGAGACCTCCAAGGCTCTTACAAGCTTGGAATAACATCTGAAAAATATCATAAACATTATAGGTTTTATCCGAAACCGGTCCAAATGTTGTATTTTCTTTAAAACCCAAATATATGAAAGGATATCTCCTTCACCAAGGGCGACTGGGGGAAACCGTTTATAAGGAGAAGTCGAGGGTTCATATGCATGCATTCTACAAACTCATTCCTTCTCTTACAACTTATCTCTCAATCCTCGAGCACGCTCAAAGCACCTGGTTTTGTGAAGACCAGAAACTGACTCATCAAGTTTCGGTTTTCTTCAAGCCGGTTTGGTGCAGACCAGAGACCGAAACTCCTTTCTTATTAAATTCTCCATCTGATAATAATTTCAACTAATTATCAAATGAACAGCAAGTTCAGTCGGATAATCAGTAAAATTTCCCAATGGGGTATTTCGGTCAATTTTTTTAATTTTTTATTCCAAAAGAGTATGGCTCAGGAATAACGGTAATCGGGTCTGTTCGTCGAGAAAATGTTTTAAAAAAATCAGAGAAGCTAAGGAAAGTTGAAGATTTGAATGGTGTGACGTAGCTAGCCAATCGTGACGTAGCTAGCCAACTGTCTTTGAAAAAAGTATCCATGCACAGAAACCCTTGGGGACCTCTTGGATACTACAAAACACCACTCACACAGGCCCGCCGCATAGTCCTTGCCTAGTGTGTGTGCATTTATAGCGGCCCGCCTTTTTCAAACGTGTGATCTCTTTAATTAATTTTTCTACCACATGTTATAGCATCATTGGGCTAAAAGTTGGATTATATAGGTTTTCAAGGGTGCTGAATCCAAATTTGAGGTCAAAAACCTGAATTTCCGACCCACCGAAATACCCCATTCATTCAATAGTATAAAGTAAAGTAAACAACCATTTCAGGTTGGATTTTCGTTCGACTGCCATTCCTGGCGTTTTCCAAAGGGAAGATCAGAATTTGTTCTGATGATTTCACTCATGGCTTCAAATTGCCTCACTACTCCGGGTTGTAGTGGAGGGGGGGGGGGGGGACGAGAGCCCCGGACGAGCGATGAGCCCTGAACCCACGACCCCCGCAGCAGTCGGTCCAAAGCCCACCGTCAAACAACGACGCCCCAACGACCGTATACACACCTGACCCCCCCATCCAAAAGTATATATTCCATTCAGTTCATAAATTTTACTAAATCGAAATTCACGAGTTACTTTTTGTTGTTCTGTACTCCTGCTGTAGTCATTTTCTTGGTTGTTGTGGAGAAGGAAGCAGAGGAAGTCAATATACTTTATTCACATTTATTCGACAAGCGCTTTCGGGGCAAACTATGGACCCTTTCTCAAGCCATTGTTCACTCTGCAATTATACTCCCACTATCTTCCGTCCCTCCTCAATCACCAAAATCTCATCTCTGCCAATCTTGAAAACTATTCTCACTGGAAAATCTTCGTCCATTTCTATAACAATTATTCTTTTCAAATCACTAAAAAAAGAGAACTTTTTCATTTGCCTGTGATATTTATTTATTTGTCGTAACAATCAATAATTGCAATGACAATATTCAATTACATAATAACATGCTTATCATATATATACATATCAAAATCTAAACAAATTCCTGGAGTGCGAGGGGAACCTACCTCCCGCGTGCCCGCCGGGTGCCACCCAACAGGCCCCGGGACCCACCCAACATGGCGGCGTCCCAGGACCAGCAACCAGGAAGGGAAAGAGGTGTCGAAGACACCCCCCACCACACCGGACACCGATGAGAGAGATAACCTGATATTGTTGTTCCTGTTAAAATTGAAAAAGTTGTCCTGTCTGTGATCCCCTGTAGTCATTGTTTTAAATAATTTTTAGATCCTGCCAGTTTTTTTTTAGTGATTTGAAAAGAATAATTGTTACAGAAATGGACGAAGGTTTTCCAGTGAGAATAGTTTTCAAGATTGGCAGAGATGAGATTTTGGTGATAAAGGAGGGATGGAAGATAGTGGGAGTATAATTGCAGAGTAAACATAGGCTTGAGAAAGGGGCCATAGTTTGCCCCGAAAGCGCTTGCCGAATAAATGTGGATAAAGTATATTGACGTCCTCTGCTTCCTTCTCCACAACAACCAAGAAAACAGTCACTTTTTGGTTAGCTGTTTCAAATGAGTGTTTCAACGGGAAATCCCAGGCCTCTCACAATGGCTCCCGTAAGTGGCCTGCTACAACTTACTGATTGCTTTAGAGTCTACCAAGGTAGCAAAAGCATTTGCTATCAGGAGATTAAAAATAAATTCTTCCAAAATCAAAATTTCCACTCGCATTTTGAATTTAGACCATTCTGAAAAATGTTCAGTGGCCTGTCTTCGTGGGTCCACAAATCCTTCCAAGGGCAAAACTACGATTTTGATGAAAAGTTGAAACATAATGCGGGTTGGGTACGATTTTGTATAAATTTCATTTCCCCCAGATTGAAGCAGCCTTTGCGAAAACGTAAAATCCTTGAGACAAGGATATCTTCTATCATTTCTATTCGATTTCGATGAATTTTTCTAAGATTATTTGAGTAGAAGTGTTGATGGTCGCAGTTGTACCTTAGAACATTATAACCTTCAAGAAAAAAAAACAATAAAGTATCAGTTATACCAAGTTCAAATGAGACTACACTGTCTTTATTTAATATAATTTCCCTTCCAAAGTAATAATTTCTAGCTTATTATCCCAAAGTGGTTCAAATACTCCAGTCGCCTATGAATTTTTTACTCTCTCATAGATAACAGCTTATGCACATGCGTAAATGCAAAGAGACAAGCACAATTTCTAGGGGTATTCATGGTCTGGGAGATTCGACGTCGAATCTTCGAATTTGGAGATACGACGAGAGTCAACGCGCATGCGCACCGGCTAATTCGACGATTCGATTCGATTTACCACGTCGAATTACAAAATGTAATCCTAGGGCTAGCGGCAGTTGTGCAGGAGCATCTAGGGAAAGAAAGTGGTGGAACGGCCAGAGCGCTACCTAGCGACAATAAGATGAACCCTCCGTGAAAAATGAAACCTTCTCTTCTTTTTTGGCAAGATGGATCCACCTCCGTTATTGACTGGTCTGTAGATCACTGCCTAATCTGTAGGAAACCAGAAATTTGCCCTCAATGGAAAAGGCAATCAAATCTGTTGAAGCATCAATAAGAAAGGCATTTTGTCTGAAATGAGAATCTACGTGCTTACTCGTAGGCAAACAAAATTAATGTTTAAAGAATTCTTTTTTACGAACGAATTAGAAACACCACACACGATCCCTGCATCACATAAGCCAACTGATAAGAGAGATAACCTAGGTTTTTGAGCTCCGGAAGGTTCATCTTATCTTTGCTAGGCAGCGCTCACGCCGTTCCACCACTTTCTTCCCCTAGATGCTCCTCAGTTGTGCGAAATAACTATCATAACATCAAAACCAGATATTCTTGTCTTTTCATTTTGAGTTTTTGGGTGGAGCTGAGCCACCCAAGTGGCCAAGGAAAAACGCAACCATCTGATGGTATGCTGGAGAAGTGGAAATGTTGCTTGCTGGCATTAAAGCGAATTAATTCTCCTTTCTAGCATCAAACATGTTTCAGCCTTGAGCTAAGTACCAAAATGCGTTCAAAATTGTGTGACGGGTTTTCTTTGAGACAAGACTCCTCATCAGTAAGTACCTATTCAGAAGTCCTTTTTTAATTCTAGCCTGTGAGCCCCGGCTCACTGATACTCTTGCACAATAACGGGGCTGAGTAACATACCACCAATACTCCCTTCCTCCATGGGGGCCGGCAGGCAAGGAGCGGGCTTAGAACCATCCCCGCTCCTGGACGCCCAAACACCACCTTCGGGCGTCCACCACCAGAAGCGCTCCTGACAACATGACGTCAATTTCAACCAATCACGGTTGGCCATCTGCCTCCGGCCTGGACGCCTTGAGCTGGAGGGTGGGGGCGACTGGAAAGATATCTCACTACAACAGCGTGAAGGCCCTCCGGGTGAAAAGCACATTCCCGCGGTGGAGGCCCCGATGTCAAGAACCCTCAAAATCCAAGTAGGACTGGGTCCCGAGTCAAGGGAGATGATCATCGACACAGGCGCCGCTTTTTCCGTATTGTCATCACCTGTGAAAGGGATCCCGATACTACCAACGCGTACCGTAGCTTGGGGAGTGGACGGGGTGATGTTGCCATTCGCCGGAGAACAATGCATAACAACGAAAATCGGCGACTTCAAATTTGAACACAACTACCTGGTGTTTGCGAGGAAAAGCGCGACCTTGGACCTGCTTGGGCTGGACATTCTCAGAAGGATCCCCATCACCCTAACGACAGGACCGAACATGAGATTTCAGGCGCGCGAGGACAAGAACCAACCCCTACAACGCATCGAGCACAATGCAAAATGGCGTCCTTCGGAGATGGCGTTGCGGCCGGAAGGGTGGGAAACCTGGGTGTCTGCAATTCGGAACCCAAATCACGGACCGGACACACCATTCCCTAGTACCTTTTCGGCGGTAACAGCCACTCCCGAGAAGGGTTGGCCAGTGGACGGTGAAGAGAAATGACCGACACCAAGTCAACAACTGAAGAAAGTGTCCTACGCTGAACCAATTGAGGAAATTGTTCTCGACGTAGTCATGGAAGACTACCAGGAAGAGGAAAGCCCGACCTGGAATCGGGACGTTGAAATGATCACTCCAGTAATGGAAATCAACACAGGCGAACGACACGACGCACACGGACAAAACGTAACAAACGTCGACTCCCGCTACGAAAACCCTGTCGATACACCAACGAACCGGGAAATCGACGCGATGGTTGATCTGCGACTAAACGACATTCCGCCGGAATATGAGAAGGCGAGTACCAACGTCGACATGGGTAGGACAATAAACGCAGGATGCCTGAGCACTCAGATACCCGACTTACCTGATACACAAAGACAAGCGGTTCAGTTGAACCAAGGGGAAACCGCATTCGCGCCCGAAAACTCCGATGAACCAAGAGTGGATCCGTTCGGGACCGCAGCATGCACGGAAGTAGTGAATGCGCCGCCTAGCACTTCAGAGGTCGATCCTGAAATGGAAGAAAATCACCTAATACATGAAGAGGAAAGACTGGTACGAACCACGTCTTTAACGCACTACGACCCCGTGCGCCCTGAGGAAACGCGTGCGGAGGTACGCGAGCGCACGGACCCACCTGACAAGGCGTTTCGAAACGAAAACCCTGCCGATTCGGACCTCGTACTGAATAAAGAGGACGTTAACAAGAACCTTTCCATCAGGAAAAACCAGCATGAGGATGACAACGAGGCGACTGGGTACACACTTCTAAAGCGTACCAACCCGATCGACTATCGTCAACTTCACACTGGAAAGGACTAAGACTAACTTACACACTAATAGGACCAAAAACAGACAAAACATACTAACCTTATGAAATTGTAAATTAGATCCTTCAGATCGCCATGTTTAAATTGGATCCGTCAGATCGCACCTACTTACCTGTAAATGCTCTTAAAGAAATTGAAGAACATAACTACACATTTTGAGCACAAACAAAAGAAACATGAACAAGGCCGTAAATTCCCCTCTAAATATTGCGCACTTTTCCTAGGTGAGGATGACACAATAGGGTTTATTTGTTTGTTATAGGTAGTTCTGATGACTCAGAAGCAGATAGAAGAGTGGATGGCGGAGGGCGGACCTCCCAACCCTGACCCACTTATACAGTTGATCCGCGAGAGAGTGGGGGAAGAACAAGATCGGATTTACGATCAACCCCCGGGATTTGTGGAAACCCCCGAGCCAACTCCCACCCCGTTCCTTCAGCTGGAGAGTCTGGCGAACTATATTCGGTTTGCCGATTGCGCCGAAACCCAACCAGCCCACAGAACCAACTGCTGGAGATCGCGACCTGGATTCCCACCTACCAGAGGATCATCGAGGAGCGGGATGCCTTGCTCGACAGGCAGATCCGATGGGAGATGGAACGACAACAGATGTCCCGCGAGCGTGATACGGCCAAGGAGGACCTAGCGCGGGCCACGACACAGATGCCGACGGAGCCACCCGCGGCGAGTACCGAAGACACTGAGGTCCCCGTGCCAGTGACCGCAGAGCCACCTGCGGCGCTGACTGCAGAGGCCGAGACGGAGGTGGTCCGCTCAAGTACATCGTCCCCAGCTGTGGCGCACGAACCCAGTGGAGAAGCGAATTCCCCGACCAGCTCGCCCACCAAGCCCCATGACGATCCCGGGCGGAAGACCAAGATACCCCGGATATACTCGTCCTCATCAGACTCTGACCCCAACTGGATCCCGACACCGGTGCACGAGCCCCAGATCGAGTCAACGGATGTCCAGCTGGGAGAGGATCGACCCAAGATCATGGTCCGGCTGACCAGGGGACATAAGGAAGCAAAGCAGGTGTGCCCCGTCTGCACGCGCCCGGCCCCGAAACTTTATAGCTTCCGGTGCCCGGCATGCAAGGAGTTTTGGCACCGTCTCCGCGCACGTGCCCAGCGCTGGCCAACCACTCCCCGTCTGTTCGCAGGATCACTCGCAGAAGAGGGACCCCATCGAGTGCCGTGGATGCAGACGATACATCTACGAGCTGGCCCTCAGGAAGGCACATCCTTCCGTCCCTTTGCCGATACCCAGTGTCGTCTTCGACGACTCTGGCTCACGAAGGGGCGGGGGATGTGAGCCCCGGCTCACTGATACTCTTGCACAATAACGGGGCTGAGTAACATACCACCAATACTCCCTTCCTCCATGGGGGCCGGCAGGCAAGGAGCGGGCTTAGAACCGTCCCCGCTCCTGGACGCCCAAACACCACCTTCGGGCGTCCACCACCAGAAGCGCTCCTGACGACATGACATCAATTTCAACCAATCACGGTCAGCCATCTGCCTCCGGCCTGGACGCCTTGAGCTGGAGGGTGGGGGCGACTGGAAAGATATCTCACTACAACAGCGTGGAGCCGCCATTCGAGTCCTACCTTTGAAGCTATCTCCCCTTTGTCTTTGACGCGCTCATTCGAAACGTTTTTCGATCCCTCCCGCTCACAGTGAAGAGCCACCCCCTTCAGATTAAGTCCGGCGTGATTAATCCTGACGTCCCATCCCCCTCAGTCTCCGTGGAAGAATCCGAGACGACCCAGTTGGACCATCTTCGAATCATCATCCAAATCACCACCTCCGGATTTCCTTCGGGCCCCGCCGCTGTGAGTGTACCAAAACTAAATCTATTCATTGGCCAATGTTAGAGTGTGCAAAATGTGTAGACAGTAAAACTAGTCAGAGTAAAGTTAATGAACATTTCAGTCAGAGTCAGTAAAGTCAGTAGAGTAAATTTAAAGTTGTCTAAAGTAGTAGAAGTCGTTGAATATTGGAGAAAGGAAGTAAGGAGAGTAAAACGCATTTTCATTGTTGTAAACCATTTATTGCATTTCTTGTCAATTTCGAGTCAATTTACAATTTCATTTTAATTAAAAAGGTTCCTATTAGTTGTAACCTTGCATTTCTCATTTCAACCACCTGGTTCCCGTAACAGACAAGTAAAACGTGCGCAGTTAGGGAATTCGTGCACTACGTGCACCGTATGGTTAACCGTGCACTTCGTGCACCATTAGGATTTTAGTGCGCTTCGTGCGCAGCTACGTTTCTCGTACTCTTGATATTTTCCCTTCAGGAAAACAACTTAAGTCCATCAGACATAGACACATTCGGTGATCTAGAGTACCTAGGCCCTTCAGGTTGAACTTAACATTAGTAAATTTCACAGACCTTCGAGCCGCTACAGCTACCTACCAGGTAATTATCGCCACCTATTTTAAATTTAACTTCTTCATAAACTAGGTGTAGATAAACATTTACCTTTGCTTATGTCAATGTAAACTCTCAATTTATATTTGGTTTGATTTCCAACAGGAATTTTAGTTTAATATTCAAGTAATCATACAGAGCCCTCAGCTTTCACGTCATAAAACTTTGTTAAATTTAGAATCATTAAATTAAAACCTGGAGCTTACAAGCCGTAGATTTTTTCGTTCATGTACTAGGACTTTTGTTAAAGGATTTTATTAGGAACCTCTGGGGTATTCTCATTTTTTAACTAAAAGGAAATAAATGAACATGCGGTTCTTTTGACACTGACTTGGTTATCGTCTGATGCCGCAAGGAGCGCTACGCACAATTCGATTTTCGACGATTCGACGAGGGAAAATGTGGGAGCCTCATGAAACCCTCGAGTTACCGCATTTTCGATATACGACGATCGAATCAGACCATGAATACCCCTTCTGGTTTCCCCGAATTCGATGAAATTTCCGGTTATGTGATTCGGACTACGAAATGACAAGCTGAAGTTTCACTTTTTTGTAAAGAGTTCAAGTAGAGCAGGGTATTTAGGTGGAAAACTATGATGGCCTGAAAATGTGTCCCCATTAGTACGCCAGAAAAATGTTCATTAATCATTACTAGGCCATTCACATCCACTAGCATGTCTGTAGGTAGTTGGATGTATGGTAGAGCTCAGCTAACTTTCTTCCTGTCGGGAAGCAACTTCTCTCCTGATGATGAGTCAGAAATCGAATTGTTCAAGTATCACAACAATTAACAGGTAGGTAGTCCTTTTCCTGCTTCCAAAAGTCAAGTTAGGCGCGGCTTACACCTGACGGACGCGGGCGCGGGCCCCCGGAAATTGAAGATCGCCGCGGGGAAACACCGTCGCAGTGTTTCGCCTACACTTGCGCGGGCCCGTCGCTCCCCCACTTGGTGGAGGTAGCAGCTCTCATCAAGATTCTCTCCTTGGTGGACTCTCTCTTCGATTTTCCTTAGATTTGGTTTGGTACTTGGTAGTTTTAACAAACTCCAATCAGAAGAACACACAACAAATATGTTTTGGATGACAAGGAAGCTATATTATGCAACATCCACTTGACATATTACTCTCTCATCGCCTGATGTTCGATTTTCCTCGTAATTGGTAGGGATGGTTACTTGAAAGATTGATGAGGGTTATGCAGGTCCTTCGCAAATAACCCACTGTAATTTCTCCCTTTCTACACCCCCGCAATACCTTAATTTTAAGTAAATTTTCGTCGCTTTTTAACCCATTTCAAGCCGAAGGTAGAAATAACAGAGTAATGGGAGGAGGAGGATGAATTATTTTACAGAATGCCGGCCGAAATAAGGCATCATTTGCTCACTAATCGAGAGCAAAAATGCTCCACATTTTATAGGATTTCAGAGTTCTCAGTTTTCCAAATCGATGTATTTTATCCATTTCATTAATGAAAATCTATATTAAAAAAATATATATCTAGGTAAAATGTAAAAATCTATTTATGGACTGGAATCTGTTTCGACTCATGGCCCAGAACGCTCAGGATAGAATTTGAGCCACCATTATCAAGCTTTTTCGGCCAAAAGGCCTCCTTTTAAAAAAAATGCCCAAAAAATTTCAAAAAAATTGAGCTCCCTAATGTCGAAGAAAATGTTTTTTGAATAGTTTAGGAACAGTATGAACGAGAAAAAATTCTTCTACAAAAACTTTCCACTATTTCAATATTTAAAAAATGCATTATTTTGACGATGCAAAAACGCATCAGTGGCCGGAAATAGGTTAAGAAAAAATGTAATGGATAAATTAATCCAAATAAAGTGTTTTTTGTTGTTTCAATTTTGTAATTAGATACACTTTTCAAAAATTCAAATCTCTAATTTTTCCCTTGCATATTTCTGACTGAATCAGGAAAATGCAAACCTTTTTTTGACGTGTGTAATTGAATCGATGAGAATAAAAACAGTACAAGTCCATTTTTGAAGATTGTTGAAAAATGGCTTTTTGTAGGTTATAACCAGTAGAACTACGCATTGAGCACAAGAGCAGTATGCTAACCACACTCGGTAAGCTTGAACAGAGCCTAAATGAAAATGATTGAGGGAAAAAACAGTAGGAGTCCATGGACTTATACCACCTGACACCTGATATCTCGATAAGCTGATTGGGGACATGTACTGTTGTCATTCTCACTGATTCAATTCCATTCTGCCTCGATAGTACCGTGGCGACTCAATTTCGTTTTCCAAAAAATCATGCCAAAATTAGACTCAGCATTTTTGTTGGCGGAGAGGATGACTAGATATTTGTGAGAGCGCAAGCCACGTCTGAGCATGAAAAAAATTGACTATTTTATTAGCAATTTTTTGATCTCATCCTCAATTTTCTAGTAGAAGCAATGCCAGGAGAAGGTCCCAACTTGCAAGAATTGTTGAAATTGAAGGGGAAAAAAAACGATTTGGCCAAATGTGGTGCCAAGGCAACTCGATTGGGCTGCTTGAAGCAGTTCAAATGACCATGCATGTTACGTTTGGTGGCACAGCTATTCCGGCTAGACCACTTCAATCAGTCTGTCGATATCCATATTAAATAAAAAATCAAACGCAGTTTGGAGAAACCGGAAAAACACTCGTCCCCGTCGGCGGGTGGTGTAGGACTAGAGGTTCATTTCTACCTGCTCCCCACTCACGGCGGGCCCGCCTCGTTAGTTGCGAGCATCGAGCTCTCGCTCGATCGAGCTCTCGCTCTCGGGCTGGGCTCGCGTCCTTCAGGTGTAAGCCGCGCCTTAGGAAGGTACCAATGTCAATCCACTGATTTCGGAAACAAGTACTGAGGTAGATACCATCCTCAAGCACTCTTTTCCTCAATGATTTGACGATACAGACATCCTACGTGTGTTGTCAACAGAGAGTTCTATTTAATCTACTCCCTGAGAGCTGTCACTTGCATGAATTAAAAATAACTACCAACATTCTTCTCTTCGCACTGAGAAACTTGGGGTTAAGTGAGGTTTAAGTAATTACCTTACTTTGATACGTAGTTGAACATTACTTAAGACTCCTGAAAGAATTTTGAAGATGATAGTTTCAATAGAAAAACCTACTCAAAAAGTTCTAACAATAAAATAATTCACTGTTCCCTCACTGAATTGATAACTGGCGCAAGTGATAAGACGATAAGGTTGTTTATTCCGTGACCAGGGCTACCACCTCTCAAGATATTTCAGAATCCACCAGGTAGAATTGTACTGTCAATTCCTGTTCCCAATTATCGTGGAAGAGAAACCAAAGTTATAGTTTCCAGTCCAGGTAGGTAGGTAAATGCTTTTTTTTTAATTTTTCTTGAAAAAATAATTTTACCAATTTCTGAAATTTCATCAAATTCACGGGATTCCTACTTTTTTCACAGGCAAGTATAAAGTATCTAAGTAAAAAATACTTTTCAAAGCCTTTCTTCTTCATAAAATATTTTTTGCTTTATGATTAGAACTTTTCGAGAATATTTATCCCTCCCAGCACGAGCAAAGTAGTGTCAAGCAGAACCAGATGCTTTCTTTGGGAAATCATTCATCTTCATTTTTGAATCTCATTTAGAGAAAATAAATCGTTACCTGTTCTTCTCATAGTCTTCGATAGAAGCTAGGAAAGTGAATAAACGTCTTGACAAACTTTATGAACGTCTTGAGTTGTGTTCAAGTAATTAAATACGATAAAAGTAGCGATTGGAAAGGTTTGAAACGAATCGAAAAAGCTAGAACAGAGAGAGTTAAAAGACCGTGGAAGAAGTCATTGGTGTCTATGGCTCAGTAGCGATACATAGCGGAGTGTTGACGAAGCTTGAGTCCTCCGCTTTTCACTCCCTCCCGGTACTGAACATTAGAGAGTTTTTGGTGCCAAAATCTCACGGGGCCCCGTTAGGAGGAGACTAGCGCGAGCAACAGAGGATGCTACCCAGTTGAAGGAGGAAGCACGGTGACTTTGGACAGGGGGGGAATGGAGGCGCTCGTCACGGTGGGCCTCGGGGAATGGGTGACTGTCTGGGGGCACCCTTTCATCGTCGCCCGCTGATGTCGGGAGGCAAATCCATCGTCACCCGCGAACTCCGTGCTTTGTGAAGAGGTTCCACGGGCCCGTTAGTGGTTGCCAAAAACTCTCTATTGATAGCATAAGAAAGGTTGATTTTGCTCACAGAGTACTGGAGACAAGTGATTTTGCTGCTACTGCTGCAGGGTCTTCTTTTGTCAATACAAACACGTTTTAACATTACCCAGTAGACCTGGGTCATCCCCATTGAACGTTTTCAAGAAAGGGATCTTCACGTCTTGGCATTTAAATGAGTCTGTCTAAAAACATAGATCACTAACATTTTAGATCATATCTTACCAAACGACCATGGAGAGTAAAGATTGACGGGATTGAGGGCCCTCAGTATTCCTCGGTAAAGCATCTTCTGAGATCTGTACCACAGGGCACTTTGCTTGCCCCAATTCTCTTCCTCGTACTTATAAACGACCTCCCTATAGCGCTGAAGAACAATAACACTCGTGTAATAAACTTTGCGGACGACACAAATTTCTTAGTGTCTGCTCCTACAAAAGAGGTGTGTCTCGAACGTATGCAGAATCGTTTTGAGCAGTTGAAGCGTTGGACAGAGGAAAACCATCTTATTCTCAATGAGAATAAGACTAGCTGGGTTTATTTCTCTACTAGAAGCTCCATAAGCTGCTCACCTCAGATGCTAACCTTGGGTGACTGCGCTGTTGAAATATCGGACTCGACGAGGTTTTTGGGCGTCACGATCGATCGAAATCTTAGTTTTGGGGAGCACATAGATGACGTGATTAAACGGCTGAGTTCGGTATGCTATTGCTTACGAAGGCTTCGCTCTCTTACATCAAAGCCTGTCTTAATATGCGCATACTACGGTCTTTTTGTAGCCAGAGCTCGATACGGAATTCTTTCCTGGGCTTCACTTTCAAACCTCCAAAGTGTATTTGTTGTGCAAAAGAGATCTCTTCGGATAATGCTGGGTCTACCTTCGGGTTCCTCCTGCCGTGGCCGCTTCAAGAAGGAAGGATTTTTAACACTTCCAAGTATTTTTGTACTTGAGGCACTTATGTACTACAAAAAACATCAGAGCAGCTTCGACCCATCCCGACTATGCCATGAGTACGCTACAAGAGCTGGAAATCACCTTCATCAGGTTCCTCTCCACAGCCTTCAGTTTTTTAAGAAATGCCCAAAATACAAAATAATAAGCATCGTCAATCACTTCATTCTGCACATCCAGAGGAAAACTGTCAAAATTGATTCTCCAGTTCCTGTCTTCCGAAACGCCATAAAAAAATACTTGATAAATTTAGAACTTTACTCCTTAAGAGAATTCTTTACCTAACGTCCATTTATCTAGTCATGCTGTGTACCTACAAACATTAATATAGACGACGTTTGCTCTATCTTATTTTTATATTTGATGTGATAGCAATAAAGATTTATTATTATTATTATTATTACATATTGTTTAGTAATGCATGCATTCCAGGGGACGTCCCATTGGATAAGCATTAGATCAGTTTAACCAGTTGTTAAGTGATAAAACTGTTTCACTCGATGTAATTTATTTATTACTTTGGGCAAGAAATACTGACCCCCCCCCCCCCACCATTATCCACCTTAATATTTCTAGCGGCATGGGAGCCTCGAATCTGAAGAGCATTTTAAAATCCATGATCTACGATACCCAACATGCGAATTCGAGTTCACCCCCCCACACCACCTCCCAACGCCAAAAATGGTGCCAGTCTGGCGCCAAAGCGGAAATACGTCGTAACATTGAACTTTCATCTGTTAGTTTTGGTAGGCAGTCCGTCGAAGTTCACATCCGTATTCAAGGTGAAACACAAAAAAAAAAAAAACACGAAATAAGCGGTTTATGGCATCATGGCACCATGTCCAGGCACCATGGTGGCACCACTATTAGTTCCATGGTGGTACAGAGAATAATTCATGAAAATCCGGAGGTATAATGAGAATTTTTCCTCAATTTCAAAGCTTGGGTACAATTAGTAAGCAGTAAAGGAACCGAAATATTGAAAAATCGGATATTTTGTGAATATTATCCCCCCACTCACCCCCTCCCCTTGCGAATTTTGGTACTCTGGTGAAATCATGTACAACTCGGAAGTTATTTGAGTCAAACAAAAAAAGAAACACGCAAATCGGTTGGAAATTGAGGCCTGGGCAGAGTTTACAAGATTACGCACGCAAACGCACGTTTTTTAAGCATTAACCCCCCCTTTCCTCCTCTTAAAAAGCAAAATCCAAAATTCCGGCGCCGTAGTGCACAACTAGATAGTATTCCGCGACGAACAAAAAAAGAACCAGGAAAATCGGTTGAGAACTAAGGCCTGGGCAGAGTACACAAGATTTTGTTACACACACACACAGACATACACCTACGGTTTTTTCGCGGATTTGGATTCAGAATGGTCTAAAACGGATTACTGTGTGGTTATTTTTTTTTCTGTTGAGTGTTGTCCTCCTCCACCCCAGATCGATCGCATAAGGACGCCCAAGTCTAACTGTGGGACGTCCTAAAAAATGTACTCAAGTTATTTTAATCAGATTCAAATCTTACAAGTTCATTTCGGACAAATGAGAATTTGGTACCATTAAGTTGTTTTGTGAATATGTCCGCGAACTGGCAGTCAGTACTAATCCACTTGAGAGTAACGTTATTTTCAAGTCCTCCCGAACATAATGGAAATACAATTTTGTCAAATGTTTTAAAGTAGTTGAATCCCCAGTCTCTGCATTTTTTATTTATTTTTAATTGAGGTTTCATTATCTTCAAAAACTTCTAGAATGATTCTCATTCTGGCAGGATAATTCACATTCTGCTGATGACAAAGAAACATGAGTTTGCTTCTTACCTCCACGAAATGCAGCCACCAAGTATTTTAATGACATAATACTCCTGTGGTTGAATGTCCCTTTTCGTCATCTCAAAAAGGAGTCTACAGAACAGTGGATTATATTGTCCAAAGATCCAGTAAATTTTAGTCCAAAATTTGCTGTTCCCGCTAGATATCGGAAAGTACGCCTAATTCCCAGTCATCCTGAGTGTAGTTTGATTGACATTAGTAGCGTATGTAATATGAGGCCCGGTGCCATTTTGGAGATAATAGAGAGTTTTTGCTTCACACGAGCGCACCGTGGGAGGGACCGTCCGTGGAAATAACGCGGTCCGATGATGGCCGAAAAGGTACGAAGTTTCCCGAAGTTGTCGCGGGGCCGCGCGTTCGTGAAGCCCGCCCGTGTGAAGCGCTCTTCACACGGTCCCCTCCCGTGGTCGGGTTCCTGCCACCGCAAGATGCAACCTTTAGGTAGGTTAGACTCTGATAACAGTTATTACATTGCTTTGGTTTTGCGAATCGCAAGATTTCTTCTTCAATTCTTGCCAAAATATACTTTAAAAATAAGTACCTACCTCACATTGAAACTACTTTAAGTTATTACAGAGCACTGCAGTGGAACTTCAATAGAGGTTTATTTAACTCTGTGCAAAAATATATGTATAGTCCCCCCATACGAAAAGTAATTTTAATAAGATAAACATTGCCTAACACACGTTGAATTTTGAGGTCTGAATATAATCACGAATGATATTGGTAGTTCACATGATCATAATTTCATTTGATATTTCACTTGATCAATAGTGAAAGAAAACTGATCTAAAAATGTGTTCAGGCAATAACACATTTAAAACTCATTCTTACCTAAGTGCAATTTTAAAAATATAATAATTTTCCCGAGTTTATTGTCATTTATTATATTTCAAAATATAAGTAGGTATTTATTAATTAGGTGTAATGCCATACGTGAACTCTGAAAATTTTGGGACTGAGAGAAAAACTTATAACAAATTTCTCCCTTGCGAGGGAAAAACATTAAATCATGTTTAATGTTTTTCCCTCGCAAGGGAGAAATTAGATTGCCGATCACTCAGCTGATCAATGACCACTCAGGCGCCTTCAGCATTCTCCATTGACCCTGCTTCTCAAATTTCAGCTTCCTGCGTTCAACAGGAGAGAAAATGGCCTTGGAGCTCACTCAGCTGATCAGTGACCATCTTGGTACAACTAGACCCCAAATGGAGCCGATATAACGTGGTAACTAAGAAATCGGTCCGTGGTAACTAAGAAAAAAAAGCGTTGCAGATTTGCGTGTCGGAATTCACAGAATGACCCCCAGCCCTAAAACATTAAACATGTTAAAAGATAGGCCTAAAATATCATCATTCTTAGTCATATGCTATTTCTAAAATGCCAATAATTGGCATTTTATAAATAGCATGTGACTAAGAATGAACACAATTATTGTGTTCATGAGTTTATAAGAAGTTTGCCAACAATTTAATTGTAATTGCAATTTGATAGTAAAATTAATAACTATGCGTCAAACTGCATAATATGCAGTTTGCGCATAATATGCGCAAAATAGAAAAAATAGAAAAATACCAGTCAAATTTAAAAACGATGACACCCTGTGATTCAGAGTAAAAAAATTATGAAAAAAGATGTGCCACAGTTAGGGTCCTCCAAAGCCTAATTTTTGTGCAATGGGGAATTTGCCTCAATTTTAGATTCTGGAATTTCAAGTCAAATCCTATTATAGGGCCCTAGAATAACGTTTAACACTAGGAATAACCAACGGAAAAAAATTACCGTAGGAGAAAATGACTAAACAAGTGAACCTCTGTTACAAAACACCGCCAAAAATCGAGGAATATTGTTGACGTCATACGAAAAAAAAAAACGACGCGAAAACAACGACAACAGACAGAGTTCTAGCACCGCCACACAAAACGATCCAGTGAAATGGCTACTCGAATAATGTGATTCAAATCTTGAAACTAAATAAGAGAAGATGAAGAATAATAATGCTTGATAAACTAGTAGATAGATTCGTATTGTAAAAAAGTGAGTAATATTGTTTCTTTTGGTCACTTTCTGTGTCTGGGTTCTTCCTGCCAGTTCGTGGCGCACTCTTGTGCGCACTACTCGGAAGGTAAAAGTTCGCGTATGTTCCGCTTCTGTGGTAAGCGCCACAGAACCTCCTTTGAAGTCAGATTGGTAGAATATCCGTTCCTTTTCAAACATGGCTGCCTCTTACACATTGCCACCACATTTAAAATTTCCATCTTCCTTAAATTCTCTAAATTTTTTGGATGCGTTTTCGAGCAGCTCACTATGGTTTTTTTCCATAAAAATAAACCCTCATTCGAAAAAAAAAAAAAAAATGTGAGGCAAATTCCCCATTGTGGAGTTGCGTAACTTAGAGCGTTCAAAAAGTCAGGTTTCACGCAATAACAAAATTTGGTTCGGGTATGAATTTGTCATGAAATTTGACGTTGAATTCGAATTTGTGATTTAAAAAAAGGGGGGGGGGGGTCCATTTGAATAAATGAAGTTGGTGTTGCAATTGCCCGCAAGTATTTGCGCGAAAGTATTTTTCCTGAATTCCTCACAAAAAATCATAAAGAATAGCGATGGTCCCAATTTTTTATGCTGAATTCTGGGGAAATGAAGAGGGGTGAAAACCTTTTCGTGAAACACCCTGTTTACTACTACACCTACCAATAATACCCAGAATACTGTTTGGTCGGAAAAAAATGGAGACAGGATTATATAAAAACCTATAAAAATATATTTTTGAGTATTTGTGAGGGTGAGGTCATGAGTAAGGTATCGCTTTCTTCCAGAAGAATGATGAATTTAGGATTGCAAACAACTGAAGGTTGAATGTGAATAATCGTTTAGAATTCCTCAGAATGGAACCAACTGAGTTGGTTCATCACTCAAATTTGGTAACAGCGTTTTCCAAAATCTCAAAAAGAAATCAACTACATATAATTTTAATTTTAGGCGTTCTACTACAGATATTGCATGCTCTCGAATTAGGAAATGGCGCGGAATTAATTTAAATTTGAGAGAAAAAGAAGGAAATTCCAATACAATTATCACCTGATTTACAAACTTGAAATAACTTTGATGCTTGATCACTCAAAACTAGGTTTTTGTAGTTGGTTCCATTCTTTGGAGTCCACTTCAACATGGACGAAAATGGTGGCGAACTTGTCACAGACAAAATGGTGGCGGTGTCAGGTTATGATAACAGAATCCACGGAGCGTCCCGTTTCCATGGTGACAGTCACGGTCCCGTGGTAAAAAGGAGTGGGGAGGTTAGCATCAACTCCAGTTTTCCGTAGCTTCACGTTCACGGGAGCTCGCCACCGTGTGAAGCAAAAACTCTCTAAAGTAAAGACCCCATGTTCGCCAACCAGCAAGCCTACGTAGTTCGTCTTCAGGACGCCTACTGATACTGGTTTAGTGGATAGCCTATCAAAGCGTTTCAACATTGAATGAATAAATTCTGTCTGACAGAAAAATATTTGACCTCTTTTTATATATATATATTTTTTTAATTTTTATTTTTTATATCTTTTTTGATTCAAAGTCCAAGAAATTTAGTTGGCTCTTCAAGTTCGCTGATGGCAAAGTCCTTCCTAAGACCCTTTTGAATTTAATTTTTCTTTGATTCACTATTGGAAGCAAGAAGAATATCATCCATATAAATCAGAAGCAAAGCAACTTCATTTTTATCGAGCCAAACAGAGAGGAAATTTTGGAATTCATACATTTGAAATTTTATATTTTCCATTGTTTCTAAGAATTTAATATACTATAAACTTTTTGGAGAGACTTTTAAGTCATAGAGGGCTCTTTTCAGTTTACACACATTTTTTTTAAATATAATTTATATTTTTACCTAAATAATTAGTTAAACCATCAGGTACCGACAGTTTTTTTTTGTTCACTATTTAAAACCGCAGTTTTAACGTCATATAGGGGCAATTCGAGATTGAATTTATTAGCTGCAATAAGTATGAAGCGCACATCTGCTAATCTTGCAACTGGGACATACGTTTCAGAAAGATTGTACACATTTTTATCAGCAAACAACAAGCCTACTCCGGTATCGAAGGTTTCCGTTGACTTCATATC
This sequence comes from Apolygus lucorum, assembly GCA_009739505.2. Lineage (NCBI taxonomy): Eukaryota > Metazoa > Arthropoda > Insecta > Hemiptera > Miridae > Apolygus > Apolygus lucorum. The sequence continues at coordinate 57,050,777 of CM019183.2, read as the reverse complement.
CGATTTTGTGTACCCACCTCGATTTGATTGGTTTTATATTGGTTTATTATTTTCAATAATGAATCTTTGGAATCGACCAAGAAAAACATTTTTTTAACACCCCCTCAAAATTTGATGGTTTACGTTTCACGGTACGTAGAATCCAAAAATCGAATAAAAATTTGGCCGTCCGTCCGCCGTACGCGGCACTATTGCCACTTAGCATTGACCGATTTTTATGAAATTTGGTATGTAGGCTCCAATTTGGGGTCTAGTTGTGCCCCGAAGATTTTGGTTGATGTAGGTCACTTCTAAGGGTTCAAAAATGAATTTTGAAATTTTGAAAACGCCCTAACTCAAAAAATTTCGATATAAAGTTATTGTTTTTCCCTCAATTTAAGATTCTATAGAATTTTTAGAATTTTTGAGACCACCCGGAGCTCTGTAGGACAAATTGTTCGCTCACTACGAGAATTTAAAGTTTGGACGTACGATAAATCAGAAACACGAGTGTGAATCGCAAAAGAGGCCTGATCTCCGTTCAAATTAAAGCTGACCGAAATGCGATCGATGTTTTTCTTCATGTTGGATGGTTGGTGGCTTTGCAGACGAGTGATCTATATAGAAAAATAAACAATTATAAACCATTGTGTAATAATTTGCAGCGTTTTTTGTAACCCTCTACACAACAAAGCATACAATTTTACCTGCGTGCTTTCTGAGGTGCTTATGTAGAGAGTAAAGACACTAGAAAACTAGTACCTATTTGAGGACAGTAACAAAACCCAAGTGTTTTATAGTTTTCTAGAATCTTCAGAGATGTGGCAACGAAACGGTCACAGGTAAAAATGGGAAGTTGATTATCATCTGTTAACACAACAGGTAGGTAGTACTAGGATCATATCTGTACCTCAGAGGTCAACTATCGTATGTCCAAAATTCTCGTTTTCGAGATTTTTGTTTTGTATGTGCATTCTTTCTATTGTATTTTGTATTCTATTGTATTGGAAGGCATAAACAGATTCTACAGAATTAATTTGAGCATGATAAAGTCATCAGAATGGGCCATAGGGATCAAAATAGGTGTGCCCACAACTTCTTTTGGCTCTGCTGTAAGATCGCCAAAATGTCACTTACGATAATCGACCTCTGAGGTACAGATATTAAGTTATCATTAGTTTGCCAAATTGATTAACTTTGCTTTGTTTTCACAAATTAAAATTATCGCGGTTTTTGACATTTTCATGTCTGCTTTGGCACATAAACTGAAAAATCGCCACGAAAACTTGCTCACGATACCAATTTTGAAAACGCCCTAACTCAAAAAATTTTGATATAAAGGTATTGTTATTCCTCCAATTCAAGATTCTACAGAATTTTTTGAGACCACGCGGAGCTCTGTAGGACAAACCGCTCGCTCCCTACGAGAATTTAAGGGTTGGACGTATGATAAATCAGAAACACGAGTGTGAATCGCAAAAGAGGCCTAATCTCCGTTCAAATTAAAGCTGACCGAAATGCGATCGATGTTTTTCTTCATGTTGGATGGTTGGTGGCTTTGCAGACGAGTGATCTACATAGAAAAATAATAAACCATTGTGTAATAATTTGCAGCGTTTTTTTAGGTAAGTAATTTTGATTTGTCCACGATTTCTCACGTATTACATTTAATTAACGCGTCAAATTCGGTAATAATCCAGTGGTGTGCATCTTTGCTATAGATGGCTTCCCAGTATGTTTCTGGTACCGCGTCATTATCAGAAAAATCCACATTACTATGGCCTCCGATAGCCTCGCAGCACAACTTAGCGGGTGGAAGGTACTGGAGGATTACTCCGCCAGCGACCATCAGTACATCGAGTTTGAGATAGGTGAGTGCGTGCCCAGTCTGGGAGAGGCCCCCCTCCACGCTGGAACGTGGAGCGGCTGGATAAGGATCTGTTCCGTACTATGATCCATATGAGTAGAGGCACCCTCGAGCGCATTAAACACCGCATTGTGGGTGGACCCATTGCTATGATGCTGGTAACAGCTACAATGGGCCTGCTAACCAAGGCATGCGAGTGCTCTATGCCAAAGAGGAAAGCCATGCGGGATCGTCGCCCTGTCTATTGGTGGAACCAGGAGATTGCTGACCTGAGGAAGAACTGTTTTCGACTCCGGAGACTAGCTCAAAGAGCCAGGCCGAGGGACTATTATGATTTCCAGCAAAAGACCGAGCAGTACAGGGCAGCAAGACACGCACTAAAAGTGGTTATTGCCAAAAGTAAAGCCCAGAAATGGAAGGATCTGTGTGATGAGGTCGAGAACGACCCCTGGGGACTTGGGTATAAGATTGTGCTGAAGAAACTCAGGGGGATGCACTTAACCTCGACAATGGCACCAGAAGTGAAGGACAGAATTGTGGGGGAATTGTTCCCTGAACACGAGGTTGAAGACCGTCCACCAGTTGAGGTCACCGGTGAGATCCCACTCTTCACTAAAAACGAGGTGCTGTGTGCAGCAAAATCTATGCGCAACAAAAAGGCTCCAGGTCCAGATAGGATCCCTGTAGAGATACTGAAGATTGTTGTCGATGAACAGCCAGAAATATTGTTGGACATGTATAACGCATGTTTGAAGGAGGGCATCTTCCCGAGTCAGTGGAAAATTGCAAGACTAGTCCTCATTGGAAAAGGGAAAGGTGATCCCAACACTGCGTCAGCACACAGACCTCTGTGTATGCTGGACACTGCAGGGAAGTTGTATGAGAAGATGGTGAGGCTCAGAACGCTGGCTGCGATCGCAGAGGCTGGGGGCTTGTCCCCGAAGCAGTATGGTTTCACAGCGGGAAGATCAACTGTCGATGCAGTCTGTGAGGTGGTCTCTGCAGCCCAGGCTACGCAGACGGGTAACCACCGGAGCAGAGACCTCTGCATGGCAGTTACTCTAGATGTAAAGAACGCCTTCAATTCGGCAAAATGGAGTGACATCCTGGCGGCTCTCAGGGACTTTAGCATCCCAGGGTATCTTTACCGGGTCCTTCAGGACTACCTGACAGATCGGTGGTTGGAGTACGACACTGTGGAAGGAACGAGGAGGAAACGAGTCACCTCGGGAGCTGCCCAAGGCTCAGTCCTAGGGCCAGACCTCTGGAATGTCAGCTATGATGGGATTCTTCACATAGAAATGCCAGAAGACGTCTTCCTTGTGGGGTACGCTGATGATATAGTGGCGGTTATGAAGGCTCGAACCACCGAAGCCTTGCAGCTCAAGCTGAATCAGACCATGAGAAGAATACTGGAATGGATGGGATCCCGATCCCTGTCACTGGCTATTCAAAAAACGGAGATTGTCCTTCTAACCCGGAAGAGAATAGACAGAAATATCCAGATGCTTGTCGACGGCCAGAGCATTATCACGTCTGACGTAATAAGGTATCTGGGTGTCATGCTGGATGTGAAACTGAGCTTCTGGGCGCACATATGTGTTTAGTAGATTAGCATCACTATTCGGTAGTAGGTAGTCCGCCTCTACCACCCTTGATTATACCGCCCTAGTTTGTAATCAGTTGACCATGTTGATTAATAAATTCAGTTCCAATTCTACAATCTTGATGTTGTTCTTACTCTAACGTAATATTATTAATAAACCTCATAAAGGTAGAATAATACATGGTGGCAGCGATTTAAGAACCGTCAAGATGCCGAAACCGAAGAGAAAATCTAGAAGAGCCGTGGGCACACCAGAAACAACGCCGGAACATTCGCCGGTAAGAGACAAGAGATCCCCTGAGACTCGACGGCTGCTTCCATCTACGTTTACCTCGGTAAGTGTAGTCCCTCCTGAAAAATTCTCATTCAATCCCCAAGAATGGATGATCTGGAAGAACAGATATGATCGGTTCAGGTCGATTTCGGGGTTAGAGGAACAGAGCGGGAAAAGGCAAATAGATTCACTCATATTTCATCTAGGGGAAAGAGCTGAGGAAATTTTTCTCTCTTTCAATTTAAGCGGGGATGCTTCCGATGATTATGAGATTGTAGTCAAAAAGTTTGACGAATTTTTCATTCCGCGTAAAAATATCATTTATGAAAGAGCCAAATTTTTACGACGGAAGCAAGATTTGCACGAATCGGTCGAAAGTTTTGTTACAAGTCTCCACACACTAGCCAAAACGTGTGACTGGGGTACTTTGTATGACGAGATGATTCTTTTGGTGCTTATTCTTAATATGAAAGATCAAAAACTAAGTAACAAACTACAATTAGAACACGATTTGAAACTCGATAAGGCGGTCACGTCCGTAAGACTTTCCGAGGATCTCGTCAGACAACAAAAGACGCTCAGTGGTCACGACGGTACTCCTTTGAAGGTTGAAGAATTGTCCACGAAATCGAACAGAAGACTAGACATGAGAAGTAGGAACGATACGCCTAAATTTCAAAGCCCATCGAGTTATTGCAGATGGTGCGGAAAGAAACCTGCTCATTTCGAAAAGAGCTCCTGCCCTGCCCGCGATGCTATTTGTAATGGTTGCAAAAAACAAGGCCATTTTAGTAGTGTCTGCAGAAGTAGGAGACTAAACGAAATAGAACGTACAGGTGAATCAGCAGCTCCCTCGTCCGAGTTCTCATTAAACGAATATTTCATAGGAAATTTGGAAACAAAGAAAAGTGACCCATGGATGATTGACATACTCATGAACAAGTGCGACACTGTCAATTTCAAAATTGACACCGGTGCCGATGTTACCGTGATTCCTTCATCCTTGGCTCTAAGTGAACATAAGGTTTACAGCACATCAGTGATTATAAGAGGTGCCAACAAAGCCAAATTAGAAGTGGAAGGAGTCATATACGCCACTCTTGCGTACAGAGGTATAGAATCGTCTCAAAAAGTTTATGTCATCAGAGACGCTAACTGCGCTCTGTTAGGCCGTCCAGCTATAGAAGCACTACACATAATTCCTTCACTACGAGAAGTGCAGTCCAACGATCGACCTATTTCGTTCCTTGATGAATTCAAAGAGTTGTTTCAGGGACTAGGAACATTGGGCCAGGAGTATGATATAGAGTTGAAAGAAAACTACACTCCATATGCTATTTCGACCCCTAGATCAGTTCCTCTACCTCTGATGAAATTGGTTGAGGAGGAGCTACATGACATGGTTCGTAAGAATGTCATCTCTCCAGTTTCAAAGGCCACTGATTGGTGTGCTCCTATGGTAGTGGTACCAAAACCCAATGGAAAAGTCCGGATCTGTGTAAATTTGACAAGGCTGAATCAGTGTGTCAAGAGACGTTTCCATCCAATCCCTAAATTAGATTACTGCTTCTCTAAAATGTCAGGAGCCAAATGTTTTTCAAAGTTGGACGCAAATAGTGGATTTTGGCAAATACCTCTCTCTGCCGAGTCCCAAGAACTTACTACATTTTTGTCTCCATTTGGGAGGTTCAAGTTTCTCAAATTACCATTTGGAATCACTTCTGCTCCCGAGGTTTTTCAAAAAGCGATTAATGAGACACTTGGTGACCAGAAAAATGCGGTGGCAATGATGGACGATATTCTGGTATGGGGGAAATCCGAAGAAGAACATGACTTCTATCTTCGCGAAGTTTTGACCAAACTAAGAAAGGCTGGGCTGACTCTTAATAGAGAGAAGACCGAGTTCAAGAAGACGAGTGTTAGATACCTAGGCCATATAATTTCGGAGAAGGGTATTGAAGTAGACCCCCTTAAAGTTATTGCTATCAAGGAGATGCCAGAGCCGAAAAACGTTAAAGAAGTTCAGAGGTTCCTAGGCATGGTCAATTTCGTGGCCAAGTTTGTGCCTTTGAAATCAGGAGTCCTAGAGCCCATAACTTCCCTACTCAGCTCAAAAACTACATGGATATGGGGATCATCACAACAAAAATCCTTTGACACGGTTAAAGAGCTGCTGACAACTCCGCCTTGTTTAGCAGTATACAATCCTGAGTATGAAACGATAATTTCGTGTGATGCCTCACTGCAAGGGCTTGGCTCAGTTTTACTCCAAAAACAGACATCAGGCGAAATTCGTCCAATTTCTTACGCTTCACGAACTCTTCTACCAGCTGAAAAAAATTATTCAAACATAGAAAGGGAGGCTCTAGGAGTAACGTGGTCTTGTGATAAATTTAAGGATTTCATTGTTGGGAAACACATATTTATTCAAAGCGATCACAAACCATTATTATCGCTCTTACAAACCAAAGATTTGGATGATCTCACACCTCGTTTACTCCGTTTGAGACTGCGGTTGATGAGATACGACTTTGAGCTCATGTACATTCCAGGAAAAAATTTAATCATAGCAGATACGCTATCACGCAGTCCGATTTCTCATGTAACCCCTACCGACAAAGAACTCATTCAAGAAACAAATTTTTACGTTCACAATGTAATCTCAACTATTGAAATTTCTGATCCAAATTTGATTTTGATTAAACAAGAACAAGATAGGGATGAAACATGTAAACTCTTGAACAGGTATGCACTGGAAGGGTGGCCAAACAAAACCCAGATCTGTTCATCACTCAAAAAATTTTATTCTGTTCGGAATGAAATCAGTAACAATGAAGGGCTACTCCTCAGAGGCTCAAGAATCATAGTTCCGTCAGGAGTCCAAAATTTCATTCTGTCAAGAATTCATGAGGGGCATCTCGGAATAACCAAATGTCAACTAAGAGCTAGGAGAAATGTATGGTGGCCGGGAATGTACTTGGACATCGAACAGACCGTGAAGAACTGTCCACAGTGCATCCAAAATTCTGACAACAAACATCAGCCATTGATACCGAGTGACTTTCCTAAAAGGCCTTGGCAAAAAATTGGGATTGATTTGTTCAAAACTGATGGAGTTTGGTTCATTGTGGCTACAGACTACTACTCTCGATTTTTCGAACTAGCTCAGCTTAGCGGACTGAAATCTTTCGAGGTCATCGTTAAATTAAAAAGCTTCTTTGGACGACATGGGATTCCTGAAGAAGTTCGCTCAGATTGCGGTTCGCAATTCCAAACTGTCATCGGATCTGAATTCGAATCCTTTCGAGAATCATACGGCTTCATCCATAACACGAGCAGTCCTCACTTTGCTCAGAGCAATGGAGCTGCTGAAGCAGCTGTAAAGATCTCGAAAATGCTACTGAAGAAGAGCCCAGAAGACCCATATCTCGCCTTACTAACTTATCGAAACACTCCGCTTTCTAACGGGTTCACACCGAGTGAACTACTGATGAATCGAAGGCTTCGTGACAGGCTTCCCACATCTCCAAAGCTCCTCGAGGAGAAGCTCAATTACGAAGGTCTACGAGAGAAAGAAGAGGACTATCGTCAGAAGTACAAGAAGAATTATGATGCAACACACAGGACTGGTTTCTTGAGTGATCTGAAAGTGGGAGATATGGTTTGGGTAACAGATTTGAAGAGGCATGGGAAAATAGTGAACATTTGCAAACAACCTCGCTCTTACCTTGTCGAAACCGAAAATCAAGTAGTGCGTAGGAATAGATTCCATTTAAAGCCTGCACCGTACAGATCCACTTTAATTGTCACAGACCCAGGAACATCCACTGGAAGTCAACCAGGACCATCCAGAAGGCTACCCTCAGGGAGGAAGATCACAAGACCTCTCCGCTACTTACAGGAGAGGGAAGATGTTTAGTAGATTAGCATCACTATTCGGTAGTAGGTAGTCCGCCTCTACCACCCTTGATTATACCGCCCTAGTTTGTAATCAGTTGACCATGTTGATTAATAAATTCAGTTCCAATTCTACAATCTTGATGTTGTTCTTACTCTAACGTAATATTATTAATAAACCTCATAAAGGTAGAATAATACAATATGTAAGGCAGCTGATAGGGCGGCTGCAGTGGTGGGGAGGCTGGGCCGTCTTATGGCTAACATAGGCGGCCCATCCTCCTCCAAACGCAGGCTGCTCATGAGAACAACCGATGCCATCTTGTTGTACGGTGCTGAAGTATGGGCAGACGCTCTGAAGTTTCAAAAATACAGGACGCGTATTGAATCGGTGCAGCGACGTGGTGCACTAAGGATATGCAGCGGCTACAGGACAGTTTCAGCCCCTGCAGTGCAGGTTGTTGCCGGGGTCACACCAATTGACCTACTGGCAGACGAGCGCAGGAGGATCCACCTGAGGAAAGCAGAGAATGCGCCGACGGTGGTTAAGAAGGAAGAACGAGAAGAGACCATGAGGAGGTGGCAAAATAGGTGGAGGTCTGAGAGTCGAGGACGATGGACTGCAAGGCTGATTCATGGCGTCAAGGAATGGACAGAGAGAGTGCACGGGGAAGTGAATTATTATCTTACACAGTTCCTTACCGGGCACGGTTATTTTCGGTCCTTCCTGAAAAAGATTGGGCGGACCACGGATTCGCGGTGTCTTTACTGCCAGCAGCAGCGTGACCGCATCACAGACGACGAGCAACAGGATCAAGATGGAGTCGCAGAAGGCCTGGAGATCGAGGAAGACGATGTGTACCACACATTCTTCCAGTGTCCTAGATGGGAGAGAATGCGGAGTAGCCTGATTGACGAAGTCGGTGAACTTCAGCCAGAGACCATCGTTAATAAGATGATGGAGACAAAGGAGAACTGGGATGCCATCAATACCTACGTCATCGCAGTTCTCAAAGAGAAGGAAAGAAATAGGGATTGGGAAGGCTTAACATCATAAACGCCCCATCCCCTATCGAAGCCAAGGAGGAGCCTAAAGACATTAGGCCTCACGAAGAGGAAGCCCAGCAACAGCCGGGCTGAAAAAGGGGCTGTCCCGAAGTAATGCATCAACTGTAGTCCCGGGGCAGTCCAGACGAACAGAGGAGGTTTTAGTGGGTAACCAGTTGCTTATAGCGGCCGGACCCCCACATAAAGGGCGGTGAGACAAACATCCCTCTCCCGCTGTCAACCAATAAACGGTTTCCTCCTCTATAAAAAAAAAAAAAAAAAAAAAAAAAAAAAAAAAAAAAAAAAAAAATCAGAAAAATCCGGACCTAAGAAGTGTGCTCCCTATAAATAACTACCTATCTGAAATATTTTGATAAAAATCAAATTGGTCTGTCTGGTCTATCCATTTTTTGGTGGTTTTATCATCAGGATGAAGTGGTAGGTACAGACCTAAAAGGATTCAGGGTAGTCTCTTATTAATCAATTTTAGTAGGTAGGTAGGTACTCGTAATTCCCATATAAGTGCAAGAAACCCATTTTTAACGGGTAGGGCGTCACGTCACGTCGTGTGTGAGTTAACAATACTCACACATCCACGTTTTAATAGGAAATACATACCTAAGTCCTTTAGAAAAATACACGATAACAACTCTGATAAAACTCAACACCCACTTATTGTTAGAAATACGTCTTATAGTAGAGCGCTTATAGAGATCTAGGTAAATTCACTATCAATCAGATTCACGTAGAATATATTGAAACGTTCGTCTAATAGTCCCAATTACATGGGCGTCGGGTAGGTAATCTCTTCCCAACTGAGATTCCCTACGTTCAACACGTCTTGTAGGTACATTATTATGGGGTCTTTCGTACATTATTCGCAGCCATGAATGCAAATTGTCGGCAGCCAAGCTTTCCGAAAATGCATACCTAGGTATCATTTCCTCGAACACGTCTTGAGAGCTGGGAGGCCCGTCTACACGTTTTATCGTCTCATGGGCTTCTGCAAGGGGACTTTCAAGGTACCAGCGCGACTTATGGTTATTCAGGATAGGGAGAAGCCTCACAGAAACCCCTACGTTTTCGTCTTTTTCATCTCCCTAACCGTCCTCAACTCTCACGTCTTGAAAGAAAGTTCCACAAGCTGACGTAATGACCGTTTGCCTGTCAACAAGTTGTTGACAACAACCATGTAATGGCCGGTTGTCACAAAACAACCAAACGATCTCTACACGTCTTGAAATCAATTTGGACACGTCTTACAGCTTGGGCGAGCAAATGAAACGTCTTACACGTCATTTCGTTCGTTAACACGACTGAATGAAAATACCAATCCAAATTCAGCGCATTTTTCGAGTACCTAGGTACATACCTACAGTGTGGTAGCTTGGTCACCCACCACCAACCACCTGAGCTCATAAGAAAATAAATCGTTACCTGTTCTTCTCGTAGTCTTCGATAGAAGCTGGAAAGTGAATAAATGTCTTGACAAACTTTATGAACGTCTCGAGTTGTATTAATCAACTAATTACATACGATAAAAGTAGCGATTGGAAAAGTTTGAAACGAAAGCTAGTCAAAGAGTAGGGACGGCACCAACTTCGCTTGTCTCCGTTACTCTGTGCCGCCGATAAATCGGAGTATCGATACTTTTTTGGTATCGATACCGATATTTGTATCGATACTTTTGATGAAAAAATCATACCGATATATTGGTATCGATACTTTTACCTAAAATCGATACTTTCTTGACGATATTATCGATAGTTCTGCCAAAGTAGACCGGCCAAAAATTACCAAAATATTAAGTACCTACTCAGAAAAAAATACCATATTTTGTCTGCCTCAGAAAATGAACCCGTTTTTTTCTAAAAGACGTGTCATTTGTGAAACTTTCGGGAAAACGCGTAAAACTGTCCCAAGTCATCAAAACGATCAAAACATCCCATTTTTTGAAATATTCCTATACAGTTAAATACTCTACAATCGTCCAGAATTTTTCAGATTTTTTCATCAAGGGGAAGTGTATCAAATTGCAATTTGAAATGCTATCACATACCCCCTTTTTAAAAAAATCGATTTTTCAGGACTGAAATCTTGCTTGCTTTAAAATTGTTTACTTTAAAATTGCTTTAAAAGAATAGAAAGAAGAAAATAATGAATCGGTATGAATGAAATATCGGTTTCGAAAAGATATCGGGTATCGATACTTCGGATATCGAAAGGAGTATCGATACTTTGGAGTATCCTGCCGTCCCGAGAGAGTTCAAAGTCCGTGGAAGAAGTCACCTGTGTCCATGGCTCAGTAGCGATACATAGCGGAGTGTTGACGAAGCTTGAGTTCTCCGCTTTTCACATTTGTTTCTAATCCAAGATCTCAAGTAGGAAGGTTTTACTTTCCCATTGAAATCGTCATAATATGACGATTGCATTATATTATAATCCAATGCATTATATTATAATATAATAATTAATTCATTGCATTATATTATAATGCATATGATGATAAGACTCCACAGAGTGTACAAGCTCACAAAGTAGAGATGGAGTATTAGGTTCCACCGTTACCACTGTGGGCTGGTAATAGGTTCCAATAACCTGTTATTTATTAGTAGGTTATCTCAGGGACCTTCTCACAGGCTCATTCCGACATACTTACCATTCCAAGGAGTCGTTTCTTTTCGTTCCCGACCTACCTATTTGTTAAACATGTTATATCGTTATTCCATTCCGGAGTATCATTCCGTTGATCTCTAGTTTTTGTTTCCTACCTAAGTTGGAGTTTCTATCAAGTTATTCCCAACATATTTACGTGTTAGTGTATTTTCACTCTTTTTCGATTAAAAAACCCAAGCTACTGTTCTGGCTACACACATTTTGGAGCCTTCCCTGTAACGTTATTTAGTAACAGGATTATTTCGGTAATAGGTTCTAAGCGGAATTAACGAAACCCGGTAATAGGTTATTTTTAATTGTTACGTTAATTAGGTACCGCCCATCTCTATCACAAAGTCAAGAGTGCAAAGTGCTTTTGCTGTGTTCGCTTCAAGGTAAGTAAGTTGGTACCACGTGAAGTCCAAAATCGAATAAAAAATTCAAATGAGCCAAACTTTATGAACTGGCCTAGATTTGCAAAGATAGGAACCTACGTTTTGTCCGATTCATTTCAAATTTTAGTATCGAATGAGACCACGTAGGTAGAGCCTTGCAGTAGGTACGCTCCCTATCAGGATTTCAGGCGAAAAATGAATCAGAAACACGAGTGTGACGCTCCATTAAAGCAATAAAATGCAATCCTTCTAAGTTTTGCTTCCGAGTCTACCAAGGTAGCGGAAGCTTTGTTCTCACTTATGAAAGTTGAAAAAAAGTTCTCCAAAATCGAAATTTTCACTCGCGTTTTACGTTTCAGACCTTTCTGAACAATTTTGGTTCCGTGTCTGTCATAAAATCCTTGCCACAGCCATAACTTCTACAATTATCATCCGATTTCGATGCAATTTTCAGGGATTGTTCGGGTTGGCGTGTAGATGGTCCCCTATGAAAATCATCACTCCCGGACTGATAGTAGCCGCTGCGCATGCGCAAACGTGAAATCCTTGCCACAGCTTCTATATGTCTCATCCGATTTCTATGAAATGTTCAGGGATTATGCGGATTAGGTTGTAGATGGTCCCCTCAAAATTGACAGTAGCCTCTGCGCATGCGCAAACGTAAAATCCGTGTAACAGCCATAACACTTACATTTTTCGTCCGAATTTGATGAAATTTTCTAGGATTGTTTAGATTGGCGTGATGGTCCCTATGAGGGTAATGGAAGGTACTTAGAAATTTATGTTTTGAGATTAACTACTATGCATCAGATCATCTATACAATCGGGTACGAGGAAGCTAAGTGACACGCCCACTTGGCAGACGTTTTTCGAATCGAGTTTCCTCGGTAAACAAATGGTATGAAGACACCCATAACTATTATGTAAGTTGTTACTTCCAGCCAAGAAATACTCGATTGTGAACCTCGCACTGTTGAGGTTTACTATCTTAACCCCTAATATCTTTTTGGAAATCCGATTTTTTACCTTCAACAGTTTATCCACTTTTAAACAAAAACTGATAGTCATTGGCTATCTTGATACTCCAATTATCGATTGTGTAAAAAAAAACGTGATAATAAAATAGGTACCTCAAAGAAAAAACAAATTTATTCTCGAGTTTGTAATAGGTACCTAGTTTTCCTAGCGATGGCCGATGGATTATCTTTGAAATGAAAACTGATATTACAAAGACCTTGCGCTTATGGACTAGTATGGTCTCTAGTGCACTTACCGTGTTTCGGATCAATGGGTTGCAGTTGGTAGCGGAAGGCGTCGATGTTCATTGACTAGGTGATTCCCTTTGGAAACACCGAAAAACAATATTCTTCGTCTGAAGTTAACCAGGTAAGTATGATTTGACTCTTTATTGCGTTATTGTGTATAATTTGCTTTGTTGTTCAACGTTAACTCTTTTCCTTTGTTTCAGGTTCTTCAAGATTCAGGTAAGTGAATTTATGTTCTGCAATCTATGAGTGACTCTACTTTTACTTCAATCAAGGTAAGTTATTCAGGTAAGTATTTTATTAATAAACGTAATTTCTGATCCTATTACGCTCCAGGAAACTGCTCAGGTAAGTATTCAAAAGTCAGAACGCCAGTTCAGGAACAAAAGGTAAAAATCTCTATTTAAACGAAAATACTTTGAACTTTCAATAAATGGCATAAAAAGCAACTTAATCTTAATGACTTTAACTTCAGATTTGTCCAGGTAAGTAATTAAAGATAGGTCCCTGATGGGGTTAACCTATATCTGTCCACGTGGTGGGTTGTTACCAAACACCACGAGATCGATAACAAGAACACCGTGTTACGAAACACCACGAGATCGATAACATCAACTAAAGTCCCTTTTGGACATCAAAATACAAGGAAATTTATACCTAGGAGGAACTCCAAAGAAACAATTTATACAAAATGAAAGTAGTTTACTGGTTTTGACTATTATGAGAGAGAGAGAGTTCGTGGGGATGGTCCAGGTGGAATGCGGCGGTCGTCCAGAATCTTTGTGGAGTACTTGGGAGGGCGCAATCGTACACCAATGTATCCAGGCTCGAGGATCTGGTTGCGGATTATCAAAATGTGACTCTAAATTGACTTCACTGTCATAAAAACTGTTCTTCACTATTCTGCTGCCTCACAGCTTGCTAACACTTTCTCTTACTTGTGGGTGAGCGCTCGATCAAGACACAACTGAGGTCTTCAAGATGGCGTTGCCCTCAGCCGTGTCCTCCCCACGCGACCTTCCCCCACCTTGCTACTTTTCTGCACTAGCCTGGTTGGTGCTGCCGCCCGGTGGCGGTCGCGGTCCCTCTACTTCCATGCGGTCCTCCGTGTGTGGAAGGCTCCTCTTTAGGATCAACTTCGGGATGGATTTGGTGGAGCTCTGTGGTGATGGCCCACCACAAGTTGACAGGTACTTTGAGGTACCTTATCCTAATTTATATTCTATAGATTTGTCAAAATACATCTAAATTTTGTAATAAACAAAGCTGAAAAAACAATTTTTATGATCAAATGGGAAATTAAGGGTTAATTACTGAAAAGCGTACCTTCTCGGTTGATTTTCAAATAAACCAAAGTCCATTCATGCAGCATGAATTAATGAGCGAATTTTCAAAGAAATCATTCAGTTTAAGGTGTGGTTAAGAAAAGGACCAATGGTGTTGCAATTTGTTGTAGAAAGTTTTTTTCGATTCTTGGTTTATATATATATGTATATATATTTTTTTTTACTTGCTTTTACACCAATATTCGACGTCCCGGAAGACGTGAAATCACTGGGCTGAAAGCTGAATCTGGGAGCCCGAGAAGCGTTCTGATTAGGGAAGCTCCTGGACGTAGTTAAAGATGAGTGCGACAGATCGCGTTCATGATCACTTGTTCCCAACCTCACACAACAAGTCACCTTGTTTATCACATATTTTTCTCCTTGGTGCGTTACCTGCTGCATCTAAGTAATTAATTTAATAACATTTAAATATATTCGCGATATGTACGAAAAAATCGTGCGATTTTCAATAATACACTCGGTTTTAAACGTTTCTATCGGTGGCAGTTGTCGATTAAATATTTGAACGAGGACTCTTTTTTTTTTTTTTTTTTTTTTTGAGGCCATTGCAATAGCTTCATTTTCTTTGAAAATTCGCTAATAACACGCTGCAAATTATTGCTGGGTATGCTTTGAAGGTCTTAGGAGTCCATATTCATGTTCTAGTCGTCTCTACGAACTCATAGAGTACCCACACGGCTACTGCATTTCTGGTTACAACAAATATACGCACGTATTCATTATATATATATATAGCTACAAACTTTTCTTAATTTTGGACAATCTTCATTTTTGAAAAAAGCATTCATATCAGAAATTTTGTGCTGAATCCGAATATACCATAAATTACCATGATTTTCAATGTAAAAACCTCAAAAAACGGGAAAAACCCATTTTTTTGGAGTTTTTTTGAATTTTGGACCACTTTGGATTGTCCAAAATTGCTGGTTAACGAACTAGACCTATGGTTTGTTGTTACAAACATTTTGGCAAAAACTAAAAAAAAATTTTAAACAATTACTCAAGTTATCGTCTGGAATGACATATATATATATATATATGTGATTTTTGGAAAAACTTCAGGGATCGTTTCAGAATGTTCCAAAACGGATTTCAGTGTGAAAATTTTTCGAAAAAGTCGATTCTAAAAATTTTGAGGCCATTGCAATAGCTTCATTTTCTTTGAAAATTCGCTAAAACTGTTCTTTGCATGAGAGTATTCTATAAAGAAAATTAACAAACCGTAGCATAATAATTTGCAGCGATTTTTCTAGCGCTATTTAATTTAATTTTCCATAATTTATGTTTTTTGTTGCATGTTCCGTTGGTTTTTAATGAATATTTAGGAAATTTTTCCTGCATGCAAGAGCAAATTTCTGCAAGTATAAATACTATAAGCGTTCGTACTGACTGCTGGTCCGTTTGGAGAGGCAGTCCTGAACAGGGGCGTCTGGTGAGAATATTCGTGAGGCAAACAGCTTGGCCAGTCACAGAGGAATAAACAATGAAAAGCGCGGTAAATTATTACACAAAGGTTTATTATTTTTCTGAAGATCAAGCGTCAGCTTTACCCTCGTCACTACCTACCAATCATGTTTTCGCTTCAAAATGTTGTTTATTTAGATGAAATAAACCCTCCACACTCCATTTGAAGAAATAAAGAATTCCTTGGTTTAGAAATTTGATTACAGGTTGATTAAGGAAGCAAAACATGTACAACCCAAGGAAACGAATAGTGATTGCATTTTGGTCAGCTAAAATTTGTAAGGTGATTAGGCCTCTTTTGCGATTCACACTCGTGTTTCTCATTTAGCGTAAGTTCAACCTTCAGGTTCTCATGGAGAGCTAATAGTTTATCCTCTGGGTGGGTTCATTCGATTCTAAAAATTCAATGGTACCTATCTCAAATTGGTGAAAAAACAATACCTTCATAACGAGAGTTTTCGAGAGAGGGGGCCTTAAGAAGTTACAGCCCTAATGTTTCACTGCTCAGAAGTGACTGACAAAATCTTCGGGGCACTAGTAGACCTCAAATGGAGCTCTTATACCAAATTTCATCAAAATCGGTCCATGATAATTAAGGAAAGTTTCGTGGACGGACGGATTTTTTTATATTCGATTTTCAAAATATACGTAGTAGCTACCTACCTCAAACGTAAACCATCGGGGGGTTCAATATTATGCAATTATTTCCAAGTAGGTACCTATCAACAAGAAAAACGATTAGGTACAGTAAAATCGGGAACGGGACACCAGTCAGCCGCTATTTGCGGTGGCGAAAAAACTAAGTTTTCCTTCCTTGAGATAATGTAGTTGGATGGATATGTTATGTCTTGCCATGCATGGGTTAATTAGTATCCATGTCTCATCTTCCAAGTTTCTCTGCTTTCAAGGTCACGAAACAGTTCTTCGATTGTTTGCTACAGCTGATAGCGTGTGTGAGCCGCAGCTCACGAAATAAAGCGGCCGAGCAACCACCACCCTCGCTCCCTTCCCGCCTCTCGGATCAGCAGGATGGATGCGGGCTTGTACCGTCCCCGCTCCAGGGCGCCACCACCATCTCAGGCGCCCACCACCAGAAGCGCTCACGTCGGATTGACGTCATCGGCCGCCAATCACAAGCCGCCGCGGAGCCCCGCTTGGACGCCTGTTGAAGGAGGGTGGGGGCCTCCGGAATCAAAAGATCTAGTCACCGCGTGGAGCGGCCATAACGTCCCAGTCTTTGAAGCTATAAATCCGCGCTCCCTGGCATCAAGTCCGAAACGAAAATCGAACCCTTGTATGCAAATAGTGATCGGATCCCCTCGATACCAGTCCGCCGAGTTAGCCCAGTGCCCACGAGTCTGAGTATTACGAGCCACCCCCCTTCCTCCAACGGTAATCTGTGTGGCAAAAACCGTTCGGACCACTTCCCCCAAGAACTTTTCATCGCACCACCTCTGGATTTCCTTCAGGCCCCACCGCTGTGAGTGTAATAACTAATCTATACATTGGCCAATGTAATTGTGTTCAAACTGTGTAGAAAAGTAACGAGTAGAGTCAGGTCAAAAGAACATTTAGAATTTCAGTCAGTCAGTCGAGTCAATTTTCAAGTTGTGTAAATTTAGTAGAGTCAATCGTCAAGTCATTTGTAAAGTCGAAATAAGAAGGAGAATTGAAAGAACGCACAAAATATTTGTAAAACCATTTATTGTCTATAAATTGTATTTGCTTTGCCAACAACATTTTAACGTAGAGTCAATTTGCTTTTTTATTGCATTAAAACGTTCCTATTAGTTGTAACATTGCATTTCTTATTCACTAACTTTATTTCCGTAACAGACAGGTTTTACGTGTGACCGCACTCTTTTAGTGCGATCACACCATTTTAGTGCAAAATACATCATTTTAGTGCGACGCACCCTTTTAGTGCGTGCACCGTTCCGTTTTTCGTGCACTTAGTAATCCCTTCAGGAAAGCAATTTCAGTCCTTCAGACCAATAACATAATTTAGATAGGTAACAGTATTAGACCCTTCAGGTATAATTTTGATTATTCAGAGCCTTCAGCTACCTCCGAACCGCTACAGCTGTCTACCAGGTAATTATTTCAGTTTATCATTTTAATAATAGTAAATTCAATTGCCTATCACTTGTGTCAATATAGCCTCTCAACCTATATTTGGGTCAGTTTCTAAAGGGCTTACTCGAGAATCCTCAATTCAACAGTGAAGCCCAAGCTTACACGTGGTAGCTGGGGTATGGCAATACTTGACACCGCAATGATACCGACACCCTGCCGATCGTCGCCTCTCACTCTAAACAGTCCCGAAATATTCATTTTTTGAACTGCTTGCCTTGCATCGCTTTGCCCCGCGCTAGTTCGCCTATCATCTGCAATCATCTACATTACCGACCTCTCCAAGTCTATGGTGTGTTGCGGGCTGGTATCCAAGGCAAAATACGTACTTTCTTATTCCATTCTCCTATTTCATCTAATTTACTTGGTAATAATGAAAAAGTACCTAAATTATATTAAAATTTCCCAAAATTGGCTATTATATTACTTGCAAAAAATGGGAATATAGGAGAATCTCAACAAAAATTAATTTATTCATTTTGCTTATTTTTAGTAAGGCAATCAGTGTTTGCTATGTTTGCCTGGAGGAGGCGCCACTGGTCCTGAACGGTTCGGAGGAGTTTGGAGGAGCCCGGAGGAGTCCATTCGCCTCTATCCCCTCCCCTTTTCATTTCCAGTTTGGTTCCGGACAAACCAGACAAACTATTGGACCAAGTGTATTACAAGAAAACACAGGCTTTACTTTTTAAATTAATAACGCTTTTATTTTGATACAGTACAAATTAATATGATTGAAGGTGCACTTAGAATTAGAAATCCATGACTCTGGCGAGCTTCTTGAGACGGTTAAGTAGGATGTCGCCTCCTTTGACCGTTGATTTGTACAACATGGACCTGTCCATGTCGAGGTCCGAAGTGTCTTTCAACCTCATCGCTTCGTCGGACAAGTGAACTGAAGTGACGACAGATCGAGCGACGGAGTCTATTTTGCACTGCAGACGTCCAGTCGCTGCCAGTTTTGCTACCTGAACAAAATACGTTATCCTTCATTATTAAGCATCAATAATTTCCATTTATTTTCATTAGGTATATTATACAAATAACACCATTCAAGAAATTGGCAATTTTTGAGAAAATCTTAGTCGTTATTATAGTGAAGTAGCAATCAAAGTGTAGTGTCATTCAAAGGTTTGTTCGGCTAACAATTCCGAACCAGTTCCGGATGGAACGCGATTCTGAAAGTGGAAGGGATAGAATCAGTTCAGAACTGTTGTTAACCGAACGCCTTTGGAACTCGTTCGGAATCAATAGCCTGCATTGTAACCTCCTTCCATTTGTTGTTGTAGTTATTAATAATTGTTAGTTGTAATAGGGAATTTTATTAATAATTGTAGTTATTAATAATCCGTATTCGCAGTTCAGAATTCTCTCGTTTTTTCTATTTTATTTTCAAGGAGCTTCTCACAACGCAGCTCAATTCCCAATCTTTTACCATGGAACATGATTTAGCCTTGGACCTTGGACTAACCACCTGAAAACGTTACATGGGAGGAATGACACGGAGAGGTGATGGTCGAGTGTCACTCGGGGGTCCACTCGTCCACCCCATCCCTACTCCGCCGAAAAGCGCGGCTAAAGCATGTTCCATGTTTCTTGAATTTTATCCAAAGGCTTAAAGCAGTAAGGCCAGGCCCGAAATTAAAATGTTTTCGACTCCTGATCGAAAAGGTAGGGATCAAATCACTCGCGACGAGGATGTGGAAACCCATTTCAATAAAAACGGAGTCAAGTAGAACTTGGTATATTTCCAAGAAAGTAATGATTTACCAAGTTAAATCGATTTCAACGGTTAGGTCAGCATCAGGAACAAACAAGAACTGAAGTAACTCATTACTTTCAGTAATAAGTTCTACTTGACTCAGTGTTTTATTTCATTAGGTACTAATAACATTATTAGACAGGAAAATCTCTCTCCGTAAATGTCAACGTACGTTAACCCACATACAGCTTTGACTTATTAGTCATTAATGGAGTTACCACGAAGCGAAGATGACAGTTACTAATTATTTAAAATGATAATTCAAGTTAACTTACTTCGGCTTCAATAAACTCTGGAGTTACACCAAAAGATTGCGCCATGTAATCCAAAGATAAGGATCTGTATGCTTGCAGGATTTGTTTATAAGCACGAACCCTCATTTCTTGCACGTAATGTCTGCAACAAAATCAATATTGTGAGAATAGCAACAATAGTTATTGCCTATTATCCACTATTGGACAATTAACTTATATGGCGAGAATGAATAGGATACTGCAACTGAGTTCATATCGATACCTTAAAACACAAATGTGCTATGTCCAAAAACGGAGTTTTGAGAAAAACGCAAAAGAAGTTTTCACCAGAGTTTTCTTCCTAAAATAATGGCTTATTACACTAAACTCTTTAATTTCTTCAAGCTATAATCTTCAAGAAGGTTGTTTTTGAATTTAAATTTTTCTGACATTAAAAAAATAAAATAAAAATGTGGAAGCTTTGTGCTATCGATTGAGAGTTTTCGCCACGTCATTTGTGACGACTGTCCGCGTGTAATATCCATGCAACCATCTGAAAATGGTGACTGCGCATGCGTGACGGCGGCTTTCATGACGACTGTACCCTTCATAACCTCACACTTTTATAACCAGTTTCAATTTAGATCGGTTGTAGCACGATTTTGTGCTGTGTTCGACGTTCGACTCCTGTGTTTTGGTTCTCGATTTTAGCTTTCATTTGTACAACAGTTTCCTTTTTCCCGGGAATTAGGTATCAAGTTTTTCATCTCTTGAAACAAACTACTCGTCACCAGAATCTTCACATCAAGATCAAGTTAATCCAACTTATGCTATTGTTGAATCCGTACGAATTTTACATTGTTTGAATGTCAATGAAATTTCTGAATCAAAATGCACCCTTGTTTTTCATTTAATGTTGTATATTATTTATTCATCTATCAACATACCTAACTACAGATCTGCAATAAAAAGGCGACGGGAGTCAGTTCATGTAAGTAGGTACCATTTAAGATTTCAATTAATAGTTCCGTTTGCTGTGATCATCGTACTTCAAGTTGCATGTCAAATTGGAAAAAATGCTCTTAACACTCTCCGTGCGGACTCAGAAAACTCGTCTTCGCCTGTGGCGGGAGACCTTTTTGTCAGGAATTCGGTAGTGGAAAACCCGCAAATCTAAAAGATAACAGAATCCCCAGAAGTGAAAACGGCGCACTCTGGTGGCGACAAGAGGACCTACTAAGCACGAAAAAAATCCGAAAGAGCTTCTTAAGTCATCCACTAGGTAGCAGAACGATGAACAGCTCGGAGATATGCTTAGAGCTGTGATGGTATAAACCATCATACGCCACTAGCGAAACTCGGCATGATGGTTATTACCATCATCCGCACGGAGAGTGTTAAACAGTTATCAAGTTCATTACCTTAGAAAAAATACCTTCTTTTCACAACATTTGGTTAATTAGGGATGTCTTCATTTAGGTGTTACGTCTATAAGTTTGTACATCTATCCTAGTAGAATAGATCTGAACTTCCGTTTTTGTAATAGTCTGTACTTCCTGGTAGGTAGAAACGAAGTACCTACCCACTCTAAATTATCTATAGATATGTGTTGAATCATCAAAAATTAACTTCCCTCGACCGGGGATTGATCTCCTATCATTCCGATTCTGAATCCTCCTCCTACCACATGAGCTAAGGAAGCGAATGGACAGAAATGCGAAGAGGTCGCTGATCACAACATCTTCCCCCTCCCCCCGTTAGGAAATCTTAGGTACTCTGTTACCTAGTCAGGGAGGCTGCTTTGGCCGGCGTTTTAAGGGGCCCATTCACGTGTATGTCCGGAGTTGCCGCCGCGTCCCTCCAGGTACTCCCCGAAGCCACCAGTCCATTCACCTGGCTACCAAAACCTCCTGACTCCGCCGAATGGCGGACCTGCTACCAACCACCGCTTGCTCAGATGACTAGAAGTGAGGAAAACGGTAGGGCTACATGCTGTACTGGTGGGAGTGTGACCTGGCGTCGGCCTCACTTCGGCTTCTTCTTCTGACTGGCCGCAATTTTCAAGCATGTTCGATTACCTGCCAAGCGGCGGACGACCGCCAGACCTCAAGATTTTGTTAACCATTCACGGGTAGTTTTCCCCTTTGACGGCGGCTAGGGACGCGGCAGCGACTCCAGGCATACACGCGAATGGGCCCCTTTACAACCCATTGAGAACGCGTATTTTTGACTGGCTTCGGAGTTTTTGTTATAGTTCCTTATTGACGGGGCGAGGGATCTGCTGACCTCAACGTTTGTCCGAATAGGCGGTGGCTTGACTCGTGTCTTGGGAGGGAGTTGTTTTGATGACCTAATCTTAATGAATTATTGTTTCTCTGAGAAATGTTGAGGAGACCATTCGGGTCCGGTACGACTGCGCCATATTGTTGTATCATCAAAAATTAACTTCCCTCGACCGGGGATCGACCTCTTATCATTCCGATTCTGAATCGGAGCTCCCACCACTGAGCTAAGGAAGCGAAATGGACAGAAATACGAAGAGGTAGCTGATCACAACATAGGTATTAATAGCCCAAAATAATGCAGTAAGAGCTCTGGAAAAGCTAGTGGTGTTCACTACTTTCTGATCAGTAGGTAGGTTCTTATATTGCAATGTAGGGTCAGAAAGGGATGTAAATAGGTATCCAAGTAGTAATAAATTTATTGCTTTTTCAATACGGCAAATATTCTAATTTTTGATCTGAAAAACTCATTTCGAGACCCCCCAGAGTCTGAATCAGCTGTTTGCTATCGCCCGTTTTCTAGTGACTCCACAGGTCAGTATCTCTTTAGCGTCACTTCCAGAGTCCGCACCTAATTTTGTGACGACTCGAAATCCACCAAAAAAAGTTAGCATCTGCGTCTGCTGGCCCCATCTGTCTCTAGTCGTCACGATCTCAAGCCAACGCGCCTGACGTGGCGAAAATTCTCTATTATGGTATTATAGTAAGCCAGAAATGGGCGACTTTGGAATATGAACGAAAACTCGTGTTAAAATGAGCATTTGAAGAAGCTAATCAACGAGAGACGAGTCTAGATGAAGACAAAACAGATGAGCACTCTCATCTGTGCACCGACGTTGCCAATGGGTCTGACACTAGCATCCATGGAGGCAACATCAGCAACGCCAATTTCCATTTTACTGAAACTCTTTAATCAAATAATGAAAACTTGCCTGTAATGAGGATGGAGAAGTGGGTCTTTCTTCATAAGAGTCTCCACGTTGGCAAGCGCCCCAAAAAAGTCTGCGTATCTTCCATCGTAAAGGGATAGAAAATATTCCTTCAGATCAGTAAATTGTGAGTGGAGAGCTTGCGCAGTCACTCCAGCCTGCATCAATTTCTTCTTCAATTCGCATCTTGAAAAAGAAAAACATAGAACATAAAATTACGCACAAAAAAAAAACCTCCGCTAAAAATTGTTAAAAATATTTTGAAAATTTTTAGAGACGTCGTGAAATCAAGTGACATTGTAACCATTAGATAGAGATTTTTGTTAATAAATCCGACTCCGGTTAAATCCGACAGTTATTCGTTCTTACAGAGAATATTAAGTAGGGCCTGAAAATTTAAAAAATTTAAATCAGGAGAAGAAAATAAACTTAAGATAAGCATATCTACCAAATATGTAAGGAGACAATTAGCCAACAGGCTTATGACATTTAGAATACTGAAGAAAATAAAAAACAATGCAAATTATTACACGCTGGTCCATTAGTTTACTGTACAGATCACCCGTCGGCATAGAACGCGGCTTTTCCATTAATAGTACCTACTAGCAATAAAGAATTCCAAGCGACCAAATAAAGGAAAAAAAGCGATTTACACTAACAGGGTGTCCAGCGATTCCTCGAAAAAAAAATTCCCTGAGTTTTCCAGGGTCAATTTTCTACTTTTTTCAGGGTACTAAATCATTTAGAATATAAATAAATGGGATCATAATTTCTCAAAATTCAGGATTTAAGGGAAATTAATAAATTAAAAACCATTAGAAATACAGTAGTTTATCTCAAAATATAAATCTGTAAGTACCTATCAGTCCGGGGCGATGATTTTCATCTACACTCCATTCCGCACAATCCCTAAAATTTTAATCGAAATTGGACGGAAACTGTAGAAGTGGAAGAATCAGCGGTGATTATTTACATAGGGGACCATCTGCAACCCAATTAGCTCAATTCCTGAACATTTAACCGGAACCAAAAGAATAGTTCTCTACGAATAGTTTTCCCCGTTATAAAGATTTAAAGACAGACACAAAAGGATTAAGACTTGGATAAAGTCGAAAATCAACGTTGAAATCATCGAAACTTGTTGGTTTGCTCGAGAGAAATGACCACTTCAGAGGCTTGTTTTCACCTTCGATTCTTTGAAAAAGTCGAAAATCAACGTTGAAATCATCGAAACTTGTTGGTTTGCTCGAGAGAAATGACCACTTCAGAGGCTTGTTTTCACCTTCGATTCTTTGAAAAAGTCGAAAATCAACGTTGAAATTATCGAAACTTGTTGGTTTGCTCGAGAGAAATGACCACTTCAGAGGCTTGTTTTCACCTTCGATTCTTTGAAAAAGTCGAAAATCAACGTTGAAATCATCGAAACTTGTTGGTTTGCTCGAGAGAAATGACCACTTCAGAGGCTTGTTTTCACCTTCGATTCTTTGAAAAAGTCGAAAATCAACGTT
This sequence comes from Apolygus lucorum, assembly GCA_009739505.2. Lineage (NCBI taxonomy): Eukaryota > Metazoa > Arthropoda > Insecta > Hemiptera > Miridae > Apolygus > Apolygus lucorum. The sequence continues at coordinate 57,026,138 of CM019183.2, read as the reverse complement.
GAAATCATCGAAACTTGTTGGTTTGCTCGAGAGAAATGACCACTTCAGAGGCTTGTTTTCACCTTCGATTCTTTGAAAAAGTCGAAAATCAACGTTGAAATCATCGAAACTTGTTGGTTTGCTCGAGAGAAATGACCACTTCAGAGGCTTGTTTTCACCTTCGATTCTTTGAAAAAGTCGAAAATCAACGTTGAAATTATCGAAACTTGTTGGTTTGCTCGAGAGAAATGACCACTTCAGAGGCTTGTTTTCACCTTCGATTCTTTGAAAAAGTCGAAAATCAACGTTGAAATCATCGAAACTTGTTGGTTTGCTCGAGAGAAATGACCACTTCAGAGGCTTGTTTTCACTTTCGATTCTTTGAAAAAGTCGAAAATCAACGTTGAAATCATCGAAACTTGTTGGTTTGCTCGAGAGAAATGACCACTTCAGAGGCTTGTTTTCACCTTCGAATCTTTGAAAAAGTCGAAAATCAACGTTGAAATCATCGAAACTTGTTGGTTTGCTCGAGAGAAATGACCACTTCAGAGGCTTGTTTTCACCTTCGATTCTTTGAAAAAGTCGAAAATCAACGTTGAAATCATCGAAACTTGTTGGTTTGCTCGAGAGAAATGACCACTTCAGAGGCTTGTTTTCACCTTCGATTCTTTGAAAAAGTCGAAAATCAACGTTGAAATTATCGAAAGTTGTTGGTTTGTTCGAGTGAAATGACCACTTCAGAGGCTTGTTTTCACCTTCGATTCTTTGAAAAAGTCGAAAATCAACGTTGAAATCATCGAAAGTTGTTGGTTTGCTCGAGAGAAATGACCACTTCAGAGGCTTGTTTTCACCTTCGATTCTTTGAAAAAGTCGAAAATCAACGTTGAAATCATCGAAACTTGTTGGTTTGCTCGAGAGAAATGACCATTTCAGAGGCTTGTTTTCACCTTCGATTCTTTGAACAAGTCGAAAATCAACGTTGAAATCATCGAAACTTGTTGGTTTGCTCGAGAGAAATGACCACTTCAGAGGCTTGTTTTCACCTTCGAATCTTTGAAAAAGTCGAAAATCAACGTTGAAATCATCGAAACTTGTTGGTTTGCTCGAGAGAAATGACCACTTCAGAGGCTTGTTTTCACCTTCGATTCTTTGAAAAAGTCGAAAATCAACGTTGAAATCATCGAAACTTGTTGGTTTGCTCGAGAGAAATGACCACTTCAGAGGCTTGTTTTCACCTTCGATTCTTTGAAAAAGTCGAAAATCAACGTTGAAATCATCGAAACTTGTTGGTTTGCTCGAGAGAAATGACCACTTCAGAGGCTTGTTTTCACCTTTTTTTTTTTTTTTTTTTTATTTATTATTATTAGGAATGCGTGCTCCCATTGCTGACTACAGGCAATGTATACATATTCTTTAAAGTTCTTTACAGCGATTAGCTATGTCAAAATAACTTGACTGGTTCAAGTGAATAAAGTAAAATAAATGAATAAAACAATAAAATAATATACAATTTTAAAATAAATCAAAATTAACTTCGTTAATGAAGACTGTGAAATCGTTCAAGTATTTACTGACTAAAACTTGTAAGTCCACGGGCCAATCAGAACCACCCAGCACTGTTCTCCTGATTAGGCGTGACCGCTGCGGCTCGAACATGACACAGTCGACGATTAGATGTTCCCACGTCTGTGGGACCCCCTCGCTGCAGGGACAGGTGTCATCAGCTATGATTCCTATTCTCCTGAGGTAGGCCCTATTCTTTCCATGCGCCGATAATGCTTGTGTGAGTTTATGGTTCACCTTGAGTTGTGCCCTCAATCTGGCGTAAACTGAAGGGAAGAACTGCTTTGTATACTGTGCCGTTTCATCGTTGAGGATCCATAACTCATTCCACGAAGACACCGTGCCCTCGTGTAGTACTCGCCGGACAAATGTCCGCGGCACAGAGGAAAACGATTCGGGAAGGTCCATCTCGCCTGCTGCTTCCTTCGCCAGAATATCAGCTACCTCATTACCCAGCACGCCCACATGTGCTTTCACCCACAACAACCCGATTGCCCAACTGCCACGGAGGTTGAATAAGAGACGTCGCACACGTTCCACAGTGGGCAAATGGATCCGGTGATTCCTCAGTAGAGCCAGTGAAACCTCACTGTCAGTATAGATGCAGGCAGACCTCTGAGTGTTCACAACAGACTGGTGCAGCAACCACTCCAGCGCCTCCGCCACCGCGAACAACTCTGCCTGGTTATTGGAGCAGCCAGCACCCAACCGGAACTTCGCCATGTGACTAGGTCCATCCGATCCACCAAAGTAAACCACATAGGCACAGCCCACACCACCGTCAATGAGACTGCCATCTGTGTAAATCCTGAAGCAGGGAGCAATATCTTCTTGAGGCGAAATATCCACTCCAATTGAGGGATGGGGCCATCTGTAAGGTTCAACCGGCAAATCCACCGACCGGCCACCATACTGTCCATGACTCCTCACTGCCAAAACATAGCGAGCCTCCTCCTCTATTCTCAGATCGATTGGTTCGTGCCCAGCTATCATCCAACACGCCTGGTGAGAGATGGTTTTGTAGCCCCTAATAACCCTCAAGAGCATTAGGCGCTGAACACTCCTCAAGCACTTTACATTCCTTTTCACTTTTAGTGCGTCCCACCAAACTGGAGCTCCGTACAATAACATAGGTAGAATAGCACCCTCATAGATTGTGCCCAGAGCACTACTGCGCAAACCCCAATATACCTTTGCCGACCGGGCCAAGATATGAATAAGCTGTCGGGCTCTAGAAGTCACATAATTGATGTGAGTTGTCCAGGAGAAGCGATGATCCAACATAATCCCAAGATATTTCAATTCCCTCACTACTTCGAGCCTTGTGTCACTGAGATATATCTCTACTTCCTGATATCTTCTGCATCTGGTTATATGCAAGACCTTGGACTTCTCTGGGTTAAAATGCATGTTTAGCTTTTTTGCACAGCTAGCAACCATCACCAATGCCTCATTTGCCCGACTCTCCACCTCCAACTCTGTACTCCCACGACACAAAATCAACAAATCGTCCGCATATGCGATGGCATCTACCCCTTCAGGGTACTCAAGCTCCAATAAGGGATTGTACAGAATCTTCCAGAAATCTGGGCCAGAACAGGACCCTTGGGGGCAGCCTCTGACTTGTTGACGCTCCATCACCACTGAAGCAGTCTTTAGAATCACCATGCGATCACTGAAGTAACTACGAACCAACCTGTACAAGTTACCAGGGCAACCCCTCTCCCTGACCTGCCACAAAATGGCAGGCCACCACGCAGAATTAAATGCTCCTGCCACATCCAACGACACCAAAATCACATGTCCGCGGTTCTGGATGTTTGGGTCTACCCACTCCTTGACGGCCAACAGAGCATCTGTTGTACCCCTTTGAGGTTCAAATCCATACTGCTTCGACGACAACGAATGATTTACTCGCATAAAGTACATCAGCCTGTTAGCTAATAGTTTTTCCAAAATCTTTCCCAGCAGTGGCAGGAGACTAATGGGGCGATACTTGGAAGGACTCATAAGATTTTCCTTCCCTGGTTTTACCAACAGGACTAAACTTGATCTTTTCCAGACACAAGGAAAGATACCACGACGGAGACACTCACTGAACATTGTATGAAATGACATAGGGAACTTCTGTTGAACCCTACTAATTACAGAACACGTCAATCCATCCTCTCCCGGAGCCTTACCCTCTTTAAAACCACTCACGATGTTCATTACCTCCAGCTTCGTAAATGGACAATCGTCTGGATTTTCAATTGGTTCAGAAGCTCGGTCAATCATTATTTCATGCTCCAATGTTAGAGGACCACAATCTTCTGGAACGCATTCCTTCAACACCTCATCCAGTGTCTCCTTCAAAGTAGATGTAATACTCCCATCGGGTCTAACGAGTGATGAGAAAGTCAGTGGAGGCCTGAGCTTACCAGCTGCAGCACGATATATGGCTCCCCAGGGATTGTCACTCCCGGTTGTTTCACAATAATTCCTATAAGACAGAACCCTTGCTGAATCGGTAAACTGAATGTATTCTCTCTTCAGTGTCCAATATTCTTCTTTTCTAAAATTCCTGAGAGCTTCATTCCTGGTTGTTCTCTGGTAGCGCCTACGAAGCCGATTCACACGCCTGCGCAGCTCTTTTATTTGCCTGGACCACCATGGGGCCGATGAGCCGATACCTACGTTGTTTTTGATATTCTCATACACAGGCATGCTGGCATCACAAGCCAGAGACATAGCCTTCACAAAATCACCCACCACTGACTCGAAATCTACAGCTGAATGGAATAGGGCTGTTAGCAACCCATCAAGATCTGCCACTTCTTCACCCATCACCATCCGACGGACCAGGTCACCCAGCTCCTCGTCAAATCTCCCCCAGTCTGCAGCCTGCACCATATATTTTCTTGTGCTTATGGGGTTAGGATTCCGCTGGCGAGCCTCATTTACAATAAATGTAATCATTCTGTGGTCAGACGCACTCACATCATCAGACACTGCCCAGTCCAACAAATATGGGACCAGTGAGACAGAGGAGACAATTAAATCTATAAAACTTTGACCTCTTCTCGAATCATAAGTTGGCCGATGTGGATCATTGTTGTGGATTACTAAATTTCTGGAAGACAAATAATCTTCCATTTCCACACCCCTTTCACTTGTTTGAGAATCAAACCATGCTTCAGAACGAGCATTCGAATCAAGTCCCAATATTATGCGTGCTGAATCACCGTAAGTATTAAAAACAGCATCTATTTTGTTGAGATCGATATTTAGGCGTCTTTCTCGATCGAAATATCCGCTAACTGCTATTATCGGGGTGCAGCCGGACTTGCATAACTCCACCACCACGAAATCCTCGTCTGATAGCTGTAGGTTGATCATTGCATCCATTTCTCGATCAGTCACCAGCATAGCTGCTCTTTTTCTATCATTACCAGCAGCATAAATACGCCAAGTACTATGAAAACCAGATATTTTACTCCCAATACAATATGGTTCCTGAAGAAAAGCAACATTTATCCGCTTTTCCGATAGAACTACGTTCAAATTCGCTGTTGCAGCCCGGGAGTGCTGCATATTCAACATCAAGCAGCGAAAACAACTTCCTGTGTCTACACTGTCATCAACAGCCATAGTCTATGAGCTCACGCAACCGCTGTAACCTTGATTGATAAGACGGACATCGAGTATCCATTGCTTTATGATAACAGTCTACCCGGTTCTGTACTGTTGCGTGTTTGTTGAAGTTAACGCAGTTTATACATTTAAACTCCTGTTTTTCATTACAATTCTTCAAATCATGATCCCTAGAACAAACCGGACAAGCCACGGATTCTTTACAGTCTTTAGAAGTGCCACCATGATATCCTGAGCAGCGATAGCAACGCCGAACATACAGGTAATCATCAGAACGACAAACGTTCCACCCTATCTTGATTCTTTCCGTAATAAACTTCTTTCTGAGTTGAGGATCAACCTCAATAATCAAGTTACGTCGTCCAGGATCACCACGGTTTGTAAGAATCGTGACACCTTTAATATAGCTGTCATTCTCGAACCATTCCCCATTCTGTTGACGCAACAATTCCGCAGCATTGTCTTTGTTTATATTTTCTGGTACGTTGAACACAATCAGCCTGGGTTTATATTTATCTCCTACGTTAGCCTCTAACTCCGTACAATTTTTTCTGATTGCCGTACAAAGTTTATTCGTATCCTCTTTATCAAAACTTTGAATAACAATTCCACCATTACGTACTGCCTTCATTCGAGTGATTCCAATTCCCAATTTCACGGGATCCACTTTACATTTCACTAACTTACGGGTTTCATCCGAGGCCAAGTGCGACCCATCTTTCGGTTTGACCACGACAGAAAACAGAGGATGGTTAGCCAGACTACTTGCCCTTTTCCCGGCCATCTCTGCATAAGAAACAGGAACAGGCTGCGCCGAAGGTACAGACGAACCAGATTTCCGCTTCATTGCCGCAATTTCAGATTTCATGTCAGTGAACAACTTCGTTAAATCACGAATGGCTTCTGTCAAGCCGACGCGATTCACTCCGCGGAGATTCCCACTTTTTTCAATTACGTTTTGAATAGTTTTTATGGACGAATCGAAGAGATTGTCCATCATAGTTGCCATCTTGAACCGTACTCTGTGTTGTTTTCACCTTCGATTCTTTGAAAAAGTCGAAAATCAACGTTGAAATCATCGAAACTTGTTGGTTTGCTCGAGGGAAATGACCACTTCAGAGGCTTGTTTTCACCTTCGATTCTTTGAACAAGTCGAAAATCAACGTTGAAATCATCGAAACTTGTTGGTTTGCTCGAGAGAAATGACCACTTCAGAGGCTTGTTTTCACCTTCGATTCTTTGAAAAAGTCGAAAATCAACGTTGAAATTATCGAAAGTTGTTGGTTTGCTCGAGAGAAATGACCACTTCAGAGGCTTGTTTTCACCTTCGATTCTTTGAAAAAGTCGAAAATCAACGTTGAAATCATCGAAACTTGTTGGTTTGCTCGAGAGAAATGACCACTTCAGAGGCTTGTTTTCACCTTCGATTCTTTGAAAAAGTCGAAAATCAACGTTGAAATCATCGAAAGTTGTTGGTTTGCTCGAGAGAAATGACCACTTCAGAGGCTTGTTTTCACCTTCGATTCTTTGAAAAAGTCGAAAATCAACGTTGAAATCATCGAAACTTGTTGGTTTGCTCGAGAGAAATGACCACTTCAGAGGCTTGTTTTCACCTTCGATTCATTGAAAAAGTCGAAAATCAACGTTGAAATCATCGAAACTTGTTGGTTTGCTCGAGAGAAATGACCACTTCAGAGGCTTGTTTTCACCTTCGATTCTTTGAAAAAGTCGAAAATCAACGTTGAAATCATCGAAACTTGTTGGTTTGCTCGAGGGAAATGACCACTTCAGAGGCTTGTTTTCACCTTCGATTCTTTGAACAAGTCGAAAATCAACGTTGAAATCATCGAAACTTGTTGGTTTGCTCGAGAGAAATGACCACTTCAGAGGCTTGTTTTCACCTTCGATTCTTTGAAAAAGTCGAAAATCAACGTTGAAATTATCGAAAGTTGTTGGTTTGCTCGAGAGAAATGACCACTTCAGAGGCTTGTTTTCACCTTCGATTCTTTGAAAAAGTCGAAAATCAACGTTGAAATCATCGAAACTTGTTGGTTTGCTCGAGAGAAATGACCACTTCAGAGGCTTGTTTTCACCTTCGATTCTTTGAAAAAGTCGAAAATCAACGTTGAAATCATCGAAAGTTGTTGGTTTGCTCGAGAGAAATGACCACTTCAGAGGCTTGTTTTCACCTTCGATTCTTTGAAAAAGTCGAAAATCAACGTTGAAATCATCGAAACTTGTTGGTTTGCTCGAGAGAAATGACCACTTCAGAGGCTTGTTTTCACCTTCGATTCTTTGAAAAAGTCGAAAATCAACGTTGAATGCATCGAAACTTGTTGGTTTGCTCGAGAGAAATGACCACTTCAGAGGCTTGTTTTCACCTTCGATTCTTTGAACAAGTCGAAAATCAACGTTGAAATCATCGAAACTTGTTGGTTTGCTCGAGAGAAATGACCACTTCAGAGGCTTGTTTTCACCTTCGATTCTTTGAAAAAGTCGAAAATCAACGTTGAAATCATCGAAACTTGTTGGTTTGCTCGAGAGAAATGACCACTTCAGAGGCTTGTTTTCACCTTCGATTCTTTGAAAAAGTCGAAAATCAACGTCGAAATCATCGAAACTTGTTGGTTTGCTCGAGAGAAATGACCACTTCAGAGGCTTGTTTTCACCTTCGATTCTTTGAACAAGTCGAAAATCAACGTTGAAATCATCGAAACTTGTTGGTTTGCTCGAGAGAAATGACCACTTCAGAGGCTTGTTTTCACTTTCGATTCTTTGAAAAAGTCGAAAATCAACGTTGAAATTATCGAAAGTTGTTGGTTTGCTCGAGAGAAATGACCACTTCAGAGGCTTGTTTTCACCTTCGATTCTTTGAAAAAGTCGAAAATCAACGTTGAAATCATCGAAACTTGTTGGTTTGCTCGAGAGAAATGACCACTTCAGAGGCTTGTTTTCACCTTCGATTCTTTGAAAAAGTCGAAAATCAACGTTGAAATCATCGAAACTTGTTGGTTTGCTCGAGAGAAATGACCACTTCAGAGGCTTGTTTTCACCTTCGATTCTTTGAAAAAGTCGAAAATCAACGTTGAAATCATCGAAACTTGTTGGTTTGCTCGAGAGAAATGACCATTTCGCAGGCTTGTTTTCACCTTCGATTCTTTGAAAAAGTCGAAAATCAACGTTGAAAACCAGAGTGCGCCCTTATGAACTCTTCCAGCAAATTTTCGAAAAAAATTAAGCAATTTTAGTGGCATTAATAATTTTAATAACAAAAGTATAAAAAATTCCAGTTTTTATAGAAATCTATATTTTACATATTATTTTTGACCAATTTTTCTACATTTGGGACAACTATATTTGATAAAGAATACTTAGGTTTACCACATTGCTTCCAAGTCTACCGAGGTAGCGGAAGCTATATTTTCACTTCTCAAGGTTAAAAAAAAAGTTCTCCAAAATCAAAATTTCCACTCTCGTTTTACGTTTCAGACCTTCCTGAACAATTTTGGTTTCGTGTCTGTCTGTCATGAAATCCTTGCCTCAACCGTAACTTCTACTATTCTCATCCACTTTCGATGAAATTTTCAGGGATTATGCGGATTAGGTTGTAGACGGTCCCCTATGAAAATCATCGCCCCGGACTGATAGTAGCCGATGCCCATGCGCAAATGTGAAATACTAGCCACAGCCATAATTTCTACATAACTTCTACAATTCTCATCCGATTTCGATGAAATTTTCGGAGATTTTGCGGGTTGGCTTTTAGATGGCCCCCAATGAAATTCGTCGCCCCCACACCGATAGTAGCCACTGCGCATGCGCAAAAGTATATTTCCTTTTTACATCCATAACTTCTACATTTCCCAACAATATTCAGAGATTGTGCGGATTGGCGTGTAGATGGTCTCCTACGAGGGTAGTGGAAGGTATTTAGAGATTGGTGTTTTTAGATCAACTACTATGCATATCGGATACAATCGGGTTGTGGATACAAGGAAGCTATGTGCATCACCCACTTGGCAGCCTTTTTTTCGTGATTTCCAACCCATTATGACTAGTTTCACGGAATACAATTACTACCTACTGAGTCAAATTTTCATGTGTGAGTATCCGTACTAAAACTTTTCCCCTCATACTGCCAGAACTTTCCACTTAAAGGTTCGGCGCTAAGGCTTTTTCCAGGGTTTTACGCGAAAAAAAAATGAAATTCCCTAAGTGTTCCAGTAGAGTAAAATTCCCTGACTATTCCGGGTTTTCCAGGTCGCTGGACACCCTGACCAATGTTTCTGATTCATAGATAGTCTAACCCTTAAGTTCTCTTAGGGAGCGAACGGTTTTGTCCAACAGAGCTCTGGGTGGTCTTATAGCATTTCCGAATTGAGTTAAACCTTTTCCATTTAGATTTAAACCTTTTCCATTTTGATTTAAACCTTTTCCATTTTGATTTAAGCCTTTTCCATTTAGATTTAAACCTTTTTCATTTGGATTTAAACCTTTTCCATTTAGATTTAAACCTTTTCCATTTAGATTCCAAATGGAAAAGGTTTAAATCTAAATGGAAAAGGTTTAAATCCAAATGGAAAAGGTTTAAATCCAAATGGAAAAGGTTTAAATCCAAATGGAAAAGGTTTAAATCTAAATGGAAAAGGTTTAAATCTAAATGGAAAAGGTTTAAATCCAAATGGAAAAGGTTTAAATCTAAATGGAAAAGGTTTAAATCTAAATGGAAAAGGTTTAAATCCAAATGGAAAAGGTTTAAATCCAAATGGAAAAGGTTTAAATCTAAATGGAAAAGGTTTAAATCTAAATGGAAAAGGTTTAAATCCAAATGGAAAAGGTTTAAATCTAAATGGAAAAGGTTTAAATCTAAATGGAAAAGGTTTAAATCCAAATGGAAAAGGTTTAAATCCAAATGGAAAAGGTTTAAATCTAAATGGAAAAGGTTTAAATCCAAATGGAAAAGGTTTAAACCTAAATGGAAAAGGTTTAAATCCAAATGGAAAAGGTTTAAATCCAAATGGAAAAGGTTTAAATCTAAATGGAAAAGGTTTAAATCCAAATGGAAAAGGTTTAAACCTAAATGGAAAAGGTTTAAATCTAAATGGAAAAGGTTTAAATCTAAATGGAAAAGGTTTAACTCAATTTGGAAATGCTATATTCGATTCTTAAAATTGAATTCTATTCTAAATAGGTTGAAAAATATTACCTTTATATCGAGAGTATTCAAGCTAGGGCGAATCGAAAATGTCAACTCTATTTTTACGCAAAATAGAGTCGATATACCAAATTTCATCAAAATCGGTCCTTTTGAGTAAAGTAAGTGACGTCGCGTACGGCGGATGGACGGATTTTTAAAATTCGATTTCTGGAATTTACGTAGGGTACCTTGAAACGTAAACCATCAAATTTTGAGGGGGATCAAAAACAATCCTGCTCTATTCCAAATGTTTGTTATTGAAAATAATAAAACCAACACCTGTAGTGATGACGTAGAGCCGGAAACCGGCAATGTGGTTGTAAGACCTTCAGGTTCAGCATATTTCCGAGTTTTTAATAGCATTAGAGCATAGCATTATTTTTCGAGGCACTTTATCATCGATCCGTACAGTAAAAATCTTTTCCGGTATTAATGTTCTCGGACATTCATTTTGCCCATTGAGCGATCAAATACGTCATTTCCTGAGGAGTTGGAGAGAGCAACAAACGATACTCACCTTGGTAAAGCGATCATACAGCTGAGTACGGTGTACTTGATGATGGTGCCGAAGTGAGCAAGTTCGTACGACTCGAAAGTGGGAACAACGTCGACGAATAACCGAGCAGCCCTGGCGTAATCTCTGATGGAAAAGCTCCAAACCCCTTCGTAAGCCTGAAAATTCAAACATTTTTATTGCATCGACCAAACAAATTGAAGAATAACTACCTTGTTTCCTCACGATTTATTAGAGAGTTTTCGCCACGTCTTTTGTGACGACCGTCCGCGTGTAATATCCATGCAACCGTCTGAAAATGGTGACTGCGCATGCGTGACGACTCGGACGGCGAGCTCGGTCGTCTTGGACGCCGCCAAATGCCGGCTTTTGCCGGCGTCGAGAACGACGGCTTTCTTGACGACTCTACCCTTGATAACCTCACACTTTTATAACCAATTTCAATTTAGATCGGATGTAGCCGGATTTTGTGTTGTGTTCGACGGTCGACTCCCGTGTTTTGGTTCTCGATTTTAGCTTTCATTTCTCGAACAGTTTTCTTTTTCCCGGGAATTATCAAGTTTTTCATCTCTCGAAACAAACTATTCGTCACCAGAATTCTGTTATCTTCACATCAAGATCAAGTGAATCCAACGTATACTGTTGTTGACTCTGTGCGAATTTTACATTGTTTAAATGTCAATGAAATTTCTGAATAAATGCACCCTTGTTTTTCATGTAATGTTGTATATTATTTATTCATCTACCAACATACCTAACTACAGATCTACAATAAACAGGCAACGGGAGTCAGTTCACGTAAGTAGGTACCATTTAAGATTTCAACTGATAGTTCCGTTTGCTGTGATCATCGTACTTGTAAGTTGCATGTCAAATTGGAAAGTTCATTACCTTTCATTCATAAAGTTCATTACCTTTGAAAATATACCTTCTTTTCACACAATAATAGGTTGTAACAATACAGGATGAATTCCAGCATGAAATTCACCTTATTGCTCATAATTAGTCAGAGGAGGGTGTGACGACCCTACCCCTTCAGACCAGTGATTAGATTAATCAGCCGGCCCGAAGAGGATATCGATTCATATCTCTATGAATCGGATATCTCTACAGGCGTAGCTCCAACAAATCGAGAACAAACCAATTGGTTTGTCCCGTTTAAATGTAGGGTCGTCACACTCCTCTCCCTAAAACATACTTCTGGGGTTCAAACAGAAGTATGTTTGAAAAAAGTCAAAGGGACTGAAAAATAGTATGAAGTCCAGGAAAGGACATCTGGAAGCTTCAAGGGAATTCCTCCATCGTGATGGTACTATTCAAAAAGAAGAAGAAGAAGAAGAAGAAGAATGCCACGAATGGGTCATTTATGCCACGACTGGGCCATTTATATAAAAGAATAAATCAATGGAACTGAGGAGAAAGCAAACTAAATAAAGAATACGAACGGCGAAACATTCAAGTGTAATGATTGAAATGGCAAACTTAGAAAAGGCTTATATAAAAGAAAAACGTAATTGAAAGTAATAAAATGCCAGATTGGCAAAGCCCTAACAAGGGGATGTGTTTAATACAATTTTATAATATAGAGATTCCTTCTGGAATACTCTTTGGGTAATTCCTTCTGGAATACCCACAAAAAAAATGGAGGGGAAATGATGAAATAAATTCAGTGCATTTCCACCAACCACGCTCTGCTACCATGTAACAATACAGGATGAATTCCAGCATGAAATTCACCTTATTGCTCATAATTAGTCAGAGGAGGGTGTGACGACCCTACCCCTTCAGACCAGTGATTAGATTAATCAGCCGGCCCGAAGAGGATATCGATTCATATCTCTATGAATCGGATATCTCTACAGGCGTAGCTCCAACAAATCGAGAACAAACCAATTGGTTTGTCCCGTTTAAATGTAGGGTCGTCACAAGGTATTTGGTTAATTATTGATGTCTGCATTTAGGTGTTACGTCTATAAGTTCGTAGATCTATCCTAGTATGATAGCTCTGTACTTCCGTTTTTGTAATAGTAGGTAGGTAGAAACGAAGTACCTACCTACTCTAAATTATCTATAGATATGTTACGGACGTGTTGTAAGACAAACAAGGAACCAGTAGAAAGGTAGCTACTGCAAAATCGGTAGTTAGTAGGTATTATAGACCCAAAAAATGCAGTAAGAGCTCTGGAAAAGCTAGAGTAGTTCACTACTTTCTAAAGGTGAAAAGGATCAAAATCATCAGTAGGTAGGTTTTTATATCGCAATGTAGGGTCAGAAAGGGATGTAAATAGGTATCCAAGTAGTAAAAAATTTATTACCTTTTCAATACGGCAAACATTTTTATTTTCGATCTGAAAAAGTCATTTCCAGACCCCCCGGAGTCTGAATCAGCTGTTCGCTATCGGCCATTTTCAAGTGACTTCACAGGTCGGTAGCTGTTTAGCGTCACTTCCAGAGTCCGCACCTAATTTTGTGACGACTCGAAATCCACCAAAAAAAGTTAGCATCTGCGTCTGCTGGCCCCATCTGTCTCGAGTCGTCACGATCTCAAGTCGTCACGTCTGACGTGGCGAAAACTCTCTATTGTACAAAGGTACGTTAATGTATACATATATACCTACTTTTTTTTTTTTAGAGAGAGAGAAAAAACACTTTATTGAACATTGTAGAAGGAATGAACGTGGACAAGGACTCCAGTAGTTGTCGAAACGTAATGGATTTGCCGAAAGTTCAAAATGAGTTGCCAAAAGTTCAAATTGGTATGCCAAAAGTTTGCCAAAAATTGAAATTGATTTATGCCAAAGGTTTTTTTTTTGCGAGAGTGTGAGCAAGCGAGCGTAAATAAGTGAGGAGTTAAGCTTGGTTCACATAGGTACGTAATGTCCGTAATCCGTAATTGGATGCTATTGGCTGGGCCGATTGAGGGGCCGGGAGCAATCTTTGCGGACGAAGACTTTTGGAGCGGAGTGTATCGTTTTGTAAAATTAGATATTTTACGCATCACGGTTGAACTTCGATAAATTTCGGCAAACTTCGTGAAAGCTCTCGTCGCCTGTTCGTCGTTCAGCTGTTCGTCGTTGACTCGGTCTCGTTTTTGGTTTGACCAAATAATCAGAGGCGTCTGGAGATCCAGCGGCTCGTCCTCGACCCAAGCGCTCCCAGCGGCCTTCCTGCTAACTCTCTTATCTCCTCTGATTCCAAGGACCTAGTATTCTACTAGAGTATCCTACCTACTAGAGATCTCCATGACCGTTTCTCACTTTTTCCTCAACTCCACTTCCACCCGGTTTAGCATTAACTTCTTTTTCGGATGGATTGCTTTTATGAAAAACATTGTTTTTACAACAATATGAATCGAAAGTCGAGAATGTTTTTTCCCCCAAAACGTCCCACCGCCCTTCGAGTTTAGTTCAGCAATCGCAGTTACAATTCTATATCTCCTGGACCACTTGCTCTCTCTCCTTAAGAACTTGGTGAGGATGTTGGGTATGTAGAAAGGAATGGATTCCAATTTCTCCGGGCGGCCGTCAGGGACGGGGAAATGTGTTTCGCGATTATCAGGGTTCCGGAAAAAGTGGCAAATATGGGTCAAGGAGGGGGTCTCTCACTTTGCAACTATTTTTTCTAGATTCCTGGATAATTTCTATGGTGGATAGCTAAGCCAGATTTGGTCGGGCGACCATCAGGGGGCGGGGGGGGGGATTTTCAAAAAAGTTATTGCTAACTTCACTTTTGCCTAAAAAAGGGTGAAGGAGGGGGTCTCTCTCACCTATTGCTGGCTGCATCCCCGGAAAACGTCAGTCACACCACCCTCCGAGTTTAGTTTGGGCGAACGGCGTTTTCCTGAACCACTTGCTCTCTCCCCTTGAAACTTGGTGAGGATGTTGGGTATGTAGAGAGGAATAACTAGCATTGTTCAGGAGATATTAAATTAAAATAGCGTTCGCCCATACTAAACTCGGAAGACTGACGTTTTCGGGAGAAAAACATTCTCAACTTTTCTGTCTTTGCAAATCAATTTTAAGTCGGGAATGATTCATATTGTTGTAAAAAAAAACGTTTTTCATAACAGCAATCCATCCGAACAGAAAAAAGTTATTGCCAGAATCTATTGCTAGGCTCCCCATCGATTTTTTCTTTTGCTTTTTGATCTATTGCTAACTTCACCCCAGTTTTTTTTAGACGATTGCAACAGCTTCATTTTTGAGGAAAATTCGCTACAAATGCCTTCGGTTACCGAAGAATGAAGCTTGTCATGTAAAAACAATTACCTATTTTTTTAGGTAGGTTCTTAGGAAAGAAAAGGGTTTTTGTATTGACCTGGACTACCTACCTCCAACCATTGATGAGACCTCACCGAAGTTCATCATGCACCGCCTATTATTATTATTATTAGGTACCTGCCTACCTATTATTATCATCATCATCACGGTTGAGAAAACGCTGCCAATTAGGGTTGAATGGGTTTATCAATCAACAGATCAATCAACGAAAACAAACCTGGAGCAGTGGGCCGTTCAGAAGATTGAAGTTTTTGAACGCTAAGTGACGTTTCCCCCACTAAAGTACCTACAGCTTGCCAGGTGATGATCCGGGACTGTTTTTAATGGTTTCAGCCTAAAAAAAAACATGGAAAGTGTTAATCCACTCGCTAAGTTTCCCGAGTATGCCTGATTTTCCCTCATTGGCAACATTTTATGCTCAACCATAGCCTCCTCCCTCGTAGGACACAAACTCAAATTGAGCGTGAGAATAAGACTTTTCTCCAGTACTCTGTGGAATGAGATAAGAGAGCTAGCAGGAAGGCCGCTGTGAGCGCTTGTGTCGAGGACGAGCCGCTGGATCTCCAGACGCCTCTAAATAATCCGATTGCCGATTCCAGGTTGTTATTTGGTTTTCATTTTCGTTTTTGCATTGTGCTTTGCTGGATATGAATTTAAGTGATTTTAATGAGAGCCTCATTGATCTCGTCCGATCAAATTATGTCAATAAATCCACAGAAATCAAATCATTCTCCAATAACCGCATGAAAGAAGTCTGCGTAATATGTGGAAATATGACTGTTTCAACTTCCGAAAACCTATTTTTCAATTGATTAAACTTCCGAAAACCTGGGTTAAAAGACATTTTTGAGAGAATTTGGTCGTTTTGAACATTGCGATTCTTCACAACAATTCAATAACATTATTTTTTTACATCAAAGGTACTTACCTCGTTTTCCGAAATGGGTATACCCAGAGTTAGCATTAGCTAACAAATTTATTAGCTAGTTAATTTTTCAACTAATAGGTAATTTAGCTAGGAATTTTAGCTGTTCCTCGACAGCTAGTAGCTAAATATTTAGCTGCTAGCTTTAGCTAAATCGTAGCTAATTTAGCTTTAGCTGTTAGCTATAGCTAATTTTTGCCCAACACTGGGTATACCATTCACCGGGCCTACAAGTAGGCAAATCACCAAGAAGACGATGAAAATAATTGTTTTCGAAGTTAATAATTAATAAGAAATTATTCGATCGATGAACAGGACGAAACAGCAAAACAGCTGAACGCGGGAAAAAAGGCGAGAGGGAAAACAATTCTGCGCAGAACCTACTGCGCGCTTCTGCGTAATCGCGTAATCATTTGGCCATGTGAACGCTCTTTTACGCATTACGGACTTTACGGATTACGGAACACCCCTCCCTTCTCTTTTTGCGCACTACGGATTACGGACATTACCCACCTATGTGAACCCAGCTTTAGTCTTGTGGGAGCCAAATTGCTGCTCCGTCCTCCAGTCCGAGTCCTCGGACTTGTTTCCTTGGGCCTCTTAGCCACATGGAAACCGCTTGATGGACGGAGAATTGAGTTTTCACTCGCGTCCGCATCATCACTTGAGCGCAGGATTTGGACCATTTATTGGCAAGGCGTAGGGAGGCATTCTTGAGAAAAGCGTCATACTCTTTATGCAATGCTCCATCGCGTGAAATTACGAGTGGCGTGAAAGACCCTCTCAGATCTTCGACTATTCTGTCGTATTTTGCATGCTTGGCTTGGGCAGCATGGCGAGAGATGTTTGGCCAGTCCATGGAAGTGTTAAGCCGGGTTCACATAGGTGGGTAATGTCCGTAATCCGTAATACGCAAAAAGAGAAGGGGGGGGGGGTGTTCCGTAATCCGTAAAGTCCGTAATGCGTAAAAGAGCGTTCACATGGCCAAATGATTACGCCATTACGCAGAAGCGCGCAGTAGGTTCTGCGCAGAATTGTTCTCCCGCTCGCCTTTTTTCCCGCGTTCAGCTGTTTTGCTGTTTCGCCCTGTTCATCGATCGAATAATTTCTTATTAATTATTAACTTCGAAAAAATTATTTTCATCGTCTTCTTGGTGATTTGCCAGTGCTGGGCAAAAATAACTATAGCTAACAGTTAAAAGCTACAGCTAAATTAGCTACGATTTAGCTGAAGCTAGCAGCTAAATATTTAGCTACTAGCTGTCGAGGAACAGCTAAAATTCCTAGCTAAATTAGCTATTAGTTGAAAAATTAACTAGCTAATAAATTAGTTAGCTAATGCCCAATTCTGGGTATACCCATTTCGGAAAACGAGGTAAGTACCTTTGATGTAAAAAAATAATGTTATTGAATTGTTGTGAAGAATCGCAATGTTCAAAACGACCAAATTCTCTCAAAAATGTCTTTTAACCCAGGTTTTCGGAAGTTGAATCAATTGAAAAATAGGTTTTCGGAAGTTGAAACAGTCATATTTCTACATAATACGCAGACTTCTTTCATGCGGTTATTGGAGAATGATTTGATTTCTGAGGATTTATTGAAATAATTTGATCGGACGAGATCAATGAGGCTCTCATTAAAATCACTTATATTCATATCCAGCAAAGCACAATGCAAAAACGAAAATGATTGTTGAAAATCGGATTGTTTGGTCAATAAACCAAAAACGAGACGGAGTCAACGACGAACAGCTGAACGACGAACAGGCGACGAGAGCTTTCACGAAGTTTGCCGAAATTTATCGAAGTTCAACCGTGATGCGTAAAATATCTAATTTTACAAAACGATACACTCCGCTCCAAAAGTCTTCGTCCGCAAAGATTGCTCCCGGCCCCTCAATCGGCTCAGCCAATAGGATCCGATTACACACTACGGATTACGGACATTACGCACCTATGTGAACCAAGCATAAGAGGCTGCATCAGCGTTTATAACGCGGATATCAAAAAACGCGGGTCTCTCACGGTCCCCACTAGATAGTTTTCCGCGCCGAAGAAAAAAAGAACCACGAAAATCGGTTGAGATTTAAGGCCTGGGCAGACGACACAAGATTTTGTCACACACACACGCACAGACATACACCTATGGTTTTTTTTCGCGGATTTGGATTCAGAATGGTCTAAATTACTGTGTGGTTTTTTTTTCTGTTGAGTGTTGTCCTCCTTCACCCCAGATCGATCGCATAAGGACGCCCAAGTCTTGGGGTGCGTTCAGAACGCGGAGGTAAGAGGCACGCTTGAGGGTCGATGTCGCTATCGATGGCTATCGAGGGAAAACAAGTAAATAGAAATGAATGGGGGCGTTCAGAGCAAGGCAGTCGCGGTAGCGCTAGGAGGGACGCTGGAGGGTCGATGCTTTTGGTTTTCAAAAAACTTTGATCGCGGGAGGTCGATGTCGCGATGTCATTGCTGCTCCCTGGACTGTGATTGGTTGTTTGAAGGCCGCACCACCACTCTCTCATCCCAACCGCTACAGTTTTGTTTTTATTTATTAAATATGAATATGAAAGTAAATGACGGAAGGTTTCCGTTGAATGAATTATTGTTTTTGAATGTTTTATTTACTCGCGTTGCGTACAAAAAAAAAAAAATTGTTACAGAAAGAAAGGAGAATGAAAATCTAAAATTTATATTTTTATTCAATACTTTAATATTTAATATTCAAAATTAAATATTAATAATATTCAAATTCGAAATTTATCATTATATAATGTAATATTAGTTTAGTGTTTAATTAATTTGTGCTGAGTAACATACTTCCTGTCTATTTATTTTATTTTTATTTTTTTGGGAGAGAGAGTACCGGCTAAATGGCATGAGTCAATGGCGGCCTATCCTTGTTCCGTTACCCTCTAGATTTCAATTTTGTCTAGATAGATTATGTTACGATTCAAGTATCGAAATTTACCATTATACATAAAATAATATTAGTCTAGTACCTATTTAATTATTTTGTGTTTGGTAAGATACGTCCTATTTATTAACTTATAACTTATTTTTTTACGTATTTATGTATATATATATATATATATAGTAATTGTATCATATTTATTTTACCATGTATATAGCGTTATCGAAATTTTGTTCATTAATTTAGAGTCTTCTACGTTGGATAAATGTTGTTTTATTTTATTTGCTATTGTTTTTATAAGGATTTATTTGTTCAGCAATGGACAAATGAAGTAAAACAAGTTGTTCGTTACAAGCTTTAGAAAAGGTGCGTTCTGCATGAAAGATTTATTAACTCTGGGTTACTGAAATAATCTGTAAGCAGTATTTTTGAATATGTAATTTATGCTACCAAGTTCCGTCTCTGTTTCAAAGTCTTCTTTGTTTAAATTTAATTTGTAAATAAGCTAGGCACTTCCCGGCATCCTCTTCCACTGGGGTATCAAATGATGAAATTCCACGTATTTCGAGTGTATTCCCTTGTGGGGTAGTTCTGGAATCATCTGCTGTTTAAATTTCCGATAATAATCAATTTGGCTGCTGTTCGATCGAGGATGAGGTTATTCCTCCCTCTATCCTGACCTCTTCATCGACCTCTTTGTTCTGAACGGACTAGCCAGGAGGGAGGATGACTTGACATCCCCCCTCTGCCTCGACACTCCATCCAGCCTCCTAGCTTCCCTCTTACCTCCGCGTTCTGAACGCACCCTTATTGTGGGACGTCCTAAAAAGGAAGTTATGCTGCCGCACCCTGTACTTTCCTCACTTTTGTGTCAACTAAAGAAACCGGAACATTTGAAAATAATACTTCAAACATCAAGAGTGTAGTGGAAGCGCACGCATAAGCAAAGAAACTGGTGAGTTTTTGTCGCGGTATTTCCAATAACGAACCTTTGGAATCGAACAAGACAATTGAAATTTCAACCCCTACTCAAAATTTGATGATCAACGTTTCAATAAAATCATTCCATCCATCCGCCGTATTTTTTGATGAAGTGAAACTTCACCGCAAAATTTTCAAACCATTCAGTTTTCAAATTAAGTATTTTGTCATCTTAGTCTAATTTTTATACGTCGAATGAGGAATTTCAGCGATTTGTGATTTTATTTTTTCTCGAACGTTCATGGAAATATACGAGCAAAAAATCGTGGTGGAATCGAAAATTCTCCTTTCTCTAAATTTTGAATATGAGCGGAGAAAAAAAAGTAAAATTTGGCGATGAAGTGGTGCGGGTATGTACTGTGATTGGACGAGGCCAGTGCATTCGGCTTATTTGGACGTTTACCCCACATTCCAGCCAATGGGCGTCCATTTACAGCACCTCGTCACTGAGAGGTTATTTCAAATTGTAAAATCATTCAGATCAATTCATTATTTCCAATAAACAATACATTCCTCAACTATTCAAATTTTTCACGTTTTTAGAGCAAGTTTATTAAAAATTCAAAATTACACGAGATTTTTCTTACACACTGAAATTGTCCATTATCAAAATCAATAGGAACCAACCTAGGTTTTAAATGGACTTTTTTTTACATAGGTATTTATCCATCGTGTACCCAGTGTTTGAGAAAATTCGAGAAAGAATTGTCCTCCAGAGTAAATTCTTACCTTGAGCTTGTTTCGAGAACTCCAGTCTCCTTGGCCTTCTATCAGTTCAGTGGCTTTCTCAATGGCTACAGACATGCCTTTGATATCGCAACCGTGGAAGTACGCTATGCGGAAAAGAGCAAAAACCTGCAACATACCCAAGCCACAGTGAAGATTCAAGTCACGCTGTAAGTGAATAACGAATACGTAAAACTAGGTTGTTGGTAAGGCAGTATAGCTTTTTCCAGTAAAATTCATGATTTTTTAACCAATTTCATAATTTTTCGGTACTTTTCCGTTACCCCCCCCCCCCCCCCCCCGTCTATCTTTAACACGCCAGTCTGGTGTTTCTAGGCATTCCTTTTTACTTTCATTACATATTTACTTCGAAAAACGAGCGTACATTAATTGATTAAAATGTGAAAAGGAATCTTTACCGGTGCCTAGAAACATCGAGTGGGCGTGAAACAGTCGCGAAAGTTGTGAATCAGACTGGATGGGGGGGGGGGGGGGTTCACAACAGAAGAACCATTTTTTGGTTTATTATTTTCAATAACAAACCTTTGGAATCGAACAGGAAAAAAAATTTTTAAACCCCCTCAAAATTTGTTGGTTTACGTTTCAAGGTACATCGAATCCAAAAATCGAATAAAAACGCTGCAAATTATTACACAACGGTTTATTATTTTTATATATTGATCACTCGTCTGCAAAGCCACCAACCATCCAACATGAAGAAAAGCATCGATCGCATTTCGGTCAGCTGAAATTTGAACGGAGATTATGCCTCTTTTGCGATTCACACGCGTGTTTCTGATTTATCGTACGTCCAACACTTAAATTCTCGTAGGGAGCGAACGGTTTGTCCTACAGAGCTCCGCATGGTCTCAAACAATTCTAAAAATTCTATAGAATCTTAAATTGAAGGAAAAACAATACCTTTATATCAAATTTTTTTTAGTTAAGGCGTTTTCAAAATTTCAAAATTCATTTTTGAACCCTTAGAAGTGACCTACATCAACCAAAATTTTCGGGGCGAGGGACAAGGTTGAATCACCTTATCCCACAAATGATGGAGGGAGGATTGTGCCTCTTCTGGCTATGCCATCAGTCGACGCTTCTCCTCCCCATGGGGTTCGAGTTCAGCTCCAAGTCCCACGGGGCCCATTTGCTCGAGCCGTAGCATACCGTCGTGTGGCCGTAGCCCTGAATTTAGACCAGATGAATGATCCTCCTGTTAGGACTCGGGTGGTCACCCACTCCAGGATAAACAGTGGGTAACCAGCCCCAATCAGATCCTTGGCTGACTTGCCATGCCATATCCCTCTCCAGGTGATAGTTGCTCCAATATCACCATATCACCTTTAGTTGGTTTCGCTGAATGTTTGCAAGTGCTGCTGCAGCCTCTAGTAATGCGTCAACTTCATATTTTTGAATTTTGGAAGAATTGATGTCTGCGAGTGGGTCAAAATCCGTTATGTGCCCACAATCTTAAATTTTTTTCAAATCACTACTAGACTATCATCAAACACTATTTATAGGCTACAAACATTCCAACACACTAGTACGGCCAAATATAAATGACTTTTGTTGAGTTTCTTGTCTTATCTTGTAGTTAGATAACGGCAGGCCCAAGCGCGGCCGCATGCTGTAACTGGCCTCCCACAACAGCGATCCTAGAAGACATCGCAGTTTTTTGGCCTCCTAACTAATAAATAATGTTTTGTAAGTGTTCTTACCATATATTCATTACAAAACCTTCGAAAACCAATGCGCTTATAATTTTTCCACTTTACTGTAGAATACCTTGAGACTAGTAGTGATTTGAAAAAAATTTAAGATTGTGGGCACATAACGGATTTTGACCCTGCGAGTGATCTCTGGCCGGAGCCGGAGACATCAATAATGAAAGCACCTCTTGGTGTTCCCACCAAGAGGTCCGGACGGTAACCTCGCTGTTCCAGGTTGAAGTGTGGCTCTAGCCATACTGGCCATCCTTTACGGCGAGCATAGGCTTCTAATAGGTTCAGGGCAGAATTGTAACGGGCACACCTGGGTCTTATCACGGCTGGGCAAGTCTGGAGCACATGCGAGGATATTTCGGGTGTTTGACATCCCATTCAGCATAGATGGCTGTTTCCGGTACGCCTGCCTCTAGTCCTCCTCACTCCTGTTGGTAGAGAACCAGAATGGACTTTCACCATACCCAACGACCTCCGTCCCCATAGTTTCGCTGAAGGGTTCCTGATCCATGCCGTGCTAGCTCTGTTATCGCGTGATTTTACCAGTTCAGCTCCATCTGTAGTTTGATGGAGACGTTGTTCCCTGACAATTCGACGGTCGATTCTTGATGTCCCATTTTGTTGTTGGAGACTCGTTCCTCACCATTCCTCACCACTCGTTCCTAACAATTGTGTAATAATTTGCAGCGTTTTCAACCAATTTCATACACTTTATTTAATGAGGTATGATTGTATGTCAAGTAATCATAGGTGGAAAGGATGATAAAAAGTAAATATGAATTGAAATATTATTATATGAAAGGTATCAATTGAAATATATATAAGGTGAAAAAATAAAATACAAAAGGTAAAATTTTTGAAAAGGCATATTCTGCCGGATTTAGCATCGGCGTATATGGAGGCAGGTATTTTATTGTATGGGGAGTGTCCCACAATTTCCCTAGCCTGATTAGTTTTATGTAAGCTATAAATCCGGCAGAATACGCCTTTTCAAAAATTAAATCAAAGATAAGAGCCTAGTTTCATTTTCAATTCATATTTACTTTTTATCATCCTTTCCATCTATGATTACTTGATATGCAATGATACCTCATTAAAGAGTGTATGAAATTGATTGAATAAATTATGAATTTCACTGAAAAATGCTATAAGTCAACTTTCTAATATCTTTTCACGTATCAAGATTTCAAATATATCGCAATGTTTAAGGCAGCAAAATTTCCAATGTATATCACAAATGTCTACGGTATCAATTTCTATGTATCAAACAAATCAAAATGTCCAATCTAATGTGTACGTGTATCAAGATTTCCAAGCTAAAATCCAAATATCTAAATTCTCGCGAATGTAAGGGCCGAATGAATCGGTAAGTGATTTAGCAGCCGACTTGAGACCGTTGGGTCAGGATCTGTTGTCTCGATGCTCTGGTGAGGTAGATTAACTGCTTATTGTTAGGTCTGTTCTGCAATCAGCTACAGAAAGAGGGGTAGTTTTTAGGTGGATGCAGAACTCGTGAGTTGGATGAGGCGCTGATCGTCAGGCCAACTCAAGCACCATTTAAGGGAATGAAAGATTCAGAACGACGTCAAGAAAAAGCTAGTTTGAATATGCAAGAAAATATCAAATGGATCGTAGGAAAGAACGAAGAAGAATGGATTATAGATAGGCTTACTCAACTCAATATGGATTCAGATTGAGGGCAAGTAAAATTATAGCTTACCGCATCGATTCTATGAGTTTTTGCAGTGGTCTTGTCTTCCAGTTTGGACATTGCTAAAGCGCGGGCTGCTTCCTGGTCTCCGACTGATAAGAGGTACTCGAGCTTAGCCAACCAGACTCGCCCAACTTGGTCTTCTTCGTCTATCCCAGACGTCTCGTTCTCTTTCTCCAGCTCAGCCATACGCTTGTTCAAAGCCACCGTCATATCATCGTAGAGCTTCTGATCGAAGGTCCAACCTAAATCTTTGCAGACCTGTTCAAGGACACATTGATTAGTCGAAAGCTATCTGCATTTTAGTACACAAAATCAAAGATTCAGAGTTCATGGAAAGCTCCGCTTGAACCAGTCTCACACTTCACACACCAAGATTTCCTCCCAGGTAACGAACGATGAAAAAAAAATGAAGGAACAAGACTAGGGCATCGTTCGATTCTATTTTCAAGAGTTCTGTTTTTAAAAACTAACGAAGATTCCGAAGTAAGATGAAATTCACATCAAATCATCAAAGCTACAATGGGGAATTTGCCTCACAATTGTTTATTTATTTTATTTTTTTTGAAAGAGGGTTCCATGATTAGGAAGAAAACCATGGTGTGCTGCTCGAAAATGCATCCAAAAAATTTAGAGAATTTAAAGAAGATGGAAATTTTAAATGTACCGGGAGTCTGTGGGTCTGTTCGGAGAGGCAGTCCGGAACAGTTCAGAACCAAACCGGAACTGAAAAGGGGAGGGGATAGAGGCGAATGGACTCCTCCAAACTCCTCTGGGCTCCTCCGAACTGTTCATGACTGCCTCTCTGAACAGACCATGTGACGTGACGAGTTTCGTCTTATTTTTTTTTTAAATCTCCCTTCAAAGACTAAAGATCTCTCTGACGGAGGGGGCACGCCATTAAATAAAATAAATAAATAAATCAAATATAATGGGGAGAACGCCCAGGACTCACCCGACGCCGGCCCTTGGGATGAGGGAAGATGAGGAAGGTGGTGGTGAGAGGGATGAAGGGAAGTGCCTCTATAAAACGACCACCAGTTCAGATATGAGCCAAGCAGGACGCGGGTGGTGATACCACGGAGTAAGCCCACCGAGATGCCCAACTCGCGCAACTCCGTGGCACTTTTCCCGCACCACACTCCGCGCCACGACAAGGTTGCAGCCATCACCCTGATGTTGTTGGGTTCCACTCCTTTTAGCTCTGACACTGCTTGCCGTAAATCATCTCTATCATACTTTCTTATCTTAGCCCGCCAAGTCTGCTCCATGTCCAAGCTGCCATTGACAACTTGGACATCCAGGATAATGCAAGACCTGTCGGGCTTGACGGCAACAATGTCAGGCTTCTTGCCCTGGTCACTTGGCATGTGGTATAATCTCTCCCTTTCAACATCCCAGCCGCTGGATGACAAGGCACCTTTTTTTAACCAAGAACCGTGTAAAAAAAAAAACTTTCTAAAAGAAATTGCAACACCATTGTTCCTTTTCTTAACAATACATACAACTGAAAGATTTCTTTGAAAATTCGCTCATTAATTCATGATGCATGAATGGACTTTTGATATTTGATTTGAACCACATTATGTGAGTGGATCGTTTCATGTGGTCACAAGGGCGCCTAAGGCTCTACCTGTTGACATTCTCTGACACTATTTGTCGAAACTCCTTTTACGCTTCGCCTGAGCACAGTGAGGGTTCCCCACACCGAATTTCTAGCTGATTGAAGTTTTTATTGAGTAGAAAGGTGTTACTTTATGCTCACTACCATATCTACGAATAATGCGTATTTTATGTACGAAAAACGAAGGTTTTCTTCGAAAAATCCACTTTCTAGCAGTCGGAATCATTCGGAAGTATCACTATTGGATTCAGCGTAAAAAATTACATAGGAAATGATACCAAAATCGTCAAGACATTTGAGATCGAGAGGGACCAGAAACCGCTAAAAACACTGGATTTTCCTGTAAAACACGTTTTTAGGCAATCAAACTTCATTTACTCTTCCAATTTGAATATTGAAAAGAAAAATTGATAAACCGTTAGAAAGCTGACTATTTGAGCATGTTTTCTCTGAAGAGCGCCCATCGAAATGGGCAGGGATTTAGAGTAAAAACTTTGGTCAAAGAAAGTCAAGTTTCCAAAAAATTTTAAAGTTTGCTTTTTGACTTGATTTTTTGAAACTATTTTATTGTTGAAAGATTTCGATTTTGCACTAGGTCGCTTGGGAATTTAACGCTCTTTCTAACGGTGTAGTCAGATTTGATTTTTCAGGAAAAATAAGGGAGTTATGACCATATCAGTGCCTTAAGGTCGAAAACGCGGAAAAAAACTTCAAAGTGAAAAAAAGGAATTTTGAGTGGGTTAAAAGAAAATTGCTATGAGACATTTTTTGTTGGAAATACCTTGTAGAATCGAACCCTGAAGTGATGCCCATCGTAAGTGTAGACACCCTGTATACTTCGTCATTCGAATCATCGTTACAAACCTACTATGGCCCACAAAAAAGCTCTGAATGAAACCCAGCACAAACTGAATTTCAACATCAATTTCCAACCAAGTAGGTAGGTAAGTGGGGCCCCAATCCTCATCTCGAGAATGACTAATTCTATTATTTTGTCTCCTATTTTGGGCAGTTTGACCGCTTGTGACCTTAAGATCATTTTTGATTGACCCTTGGGTTAAAAATTTGTAGGCATGCCCTGCCCAAGTTGGTATAGAAATGTATTCCCTTGTCCTTAAGTTTTGAATCACTCCCATGAAATTCACCCACCTCTTTGTAATAAGGCGCCATATTTCCTTGTTTGATGCCGTTCATCAATTGCTCTTTCAAGTTTGGATCGTTGTGGAACTCTGGAAGCTTAAGCTGGAATTTTACGGGTGCCAACTCCATGTAGGGAGGGGTGACTCCTTCGCTTTCCATCTGGAATTATACACACACGATTAATTCAATTATTAGCAACTTTCAACATTCTCTTTCCACAAACAATTGAATAATTACTCAACATCCAATCAGCCTTATAATACCTGCCTCAAAGCCTATCACAGGAAGTACCGTAATATGCTAAGAAATTTGGTTAGGAAAGCAAGAGAAAGTTATTATAATAATAAATTGGAAGTAGCTGGAAATGATATGCGGAAAACATGGGATGTGATCAATGAAGTGTTAAATCGCAAGCATGGTTCAGTTAAAACTAATGAATTCATAACAGCAGTAGCAGAGAAAGAAAACTTAACAATAGAAAATGTGGGGAATAAGGCTTGCAATATGCTAAATAATTACTTTGTAAATATTGGTGAAAAACTAGCAAAAAATTGTGAAAATAAACCTTCGCGTGAACTTATTTTGCCGCTAGCTGTAACGGGGTCGGAATTTATCATACCTGAAATTAACCAAGATGGGTTGAAAAAATTAATCAATCAAATGAAAGGGGGATCAGCTCCAGGCATAGATGGGATTCATCTCAATATTATAAAAAAATATATAGACTTTTTGAAAGAACCGTTACTGCATGTTTTTAACTTAAGTATAAGAAACTGTGTCTTCCCTGATTGCTTTAAAATAGCCAAAATTTGTCCGATATACAAGGAAGGAGATAAAGCCGATCCTGGGAATTTCCGCCCAATTTCGATGTTGAGCTGTGTTGGAAAAATTTTGGAGAAATGGGTAAAAGCGCATTTAACAGAATATCTTGAGTCAAATGATTTCTTATGTAGGGAGCAATATGGTTTCCGGTCATGTAGAGGAGTAGATCAGGCATTGTTTGATTTAACGGGTGACCTTCATCAGATAAGGGACAAAAAAAAGAAGGGAATCCTATTGTTCTGTGATCTGTCAAAATGTTTTGACACTATTAATAGAGATATCCTGCTAAACCGAATGAATAATTTAGGGGTTAGGAATGAAGCGCTTAAATGGTTCTCCAGTTACCTTTCGAATAGAAGGCAGGTGGTCTCTGTTGGAAAATTTTCAAGTGAAACCAAGGGAATAGGCTATGGTGTGATACAGGGTGGGACATTGAGCGCTACATTATTCCTAATTTATATTAATGCTTTGCCCCTGAGTTTGCCTAACCACAAAATATACTTGTATGCAGATGATACGTCAGTCCTAATCACTGGGGATACATGGGACAGGGTTTTCTCTGATGCACAGCAGGCTTTGAATGTGCTTCAAAATTGGTTTTCCCAAAGCATTCTTACATTAAATGTGAATAAAACAAAATATCTGCTGATAGGAGAAAAAAACGACAGTTATTACCTTGGGAATCATAGTTTGATAGCGCATAGCTGTAATGTTTCATCCAAGTGTTCATGCTCCCCTTTAGAGAGGGTCAAATGTTATCGTTATCTGGGTATCATGATAGAAGAAGATCAGAAATGGAAGAAACATATTGAGGTTGTTCATAAGAAGTTGAGGCGGCTAGTGTATGTATTTTACCATGCCAGAAAAGTTTTTAGACGTGATAAGCTTCGGTTAATTTATTTGGCATTAGTTCAGTCAATTATGCAATATGGAATTGTTGTGTGGGGAGGCTCTTACTCGACGCATTTGGAAAAAATAAACGTAGTACAGAGAGATATATTAAAAATTATTTTGAACAAACCACGTTTGTATTCAACATTGGAATTGTTTAAAGAGTGTAAAGTTTTTACTCCCCGCCAGCTATTTTTAAAGTCCTTGTTGCTTATGATGCATCGTGACCCGAGCGTGGTGTACAACAGTCATCAGCATGCACACTTGACTCGGTTTAGATCGGACGGAAATGTTATTCCACCGAAACCCACGCTGACAATTACGACTAGAAGCCCTCAATATATGGTATATAATATATACCATATATTGGTTCATCCATATTATGGTTCATCGTGCAGTGGATTCTCCACTTAGGTCCCCACTACAACACGCCCGTAATGTATATAAAACGAAAATATATGAGTGGTTGATAAAAATAGGCATTACGGAGGCAGAAAATATTATTTTTAGTATGTATTAGGGATGGGATATCGATATCCGATATATCGGAAATATCGATATCGTGTGGTCGATATCCGATATTTCAGTATCGATATTGCTGTAGTCGATATTATCGGTATATCGATATTTTCCCCGCTGATATCGATATCGGTCACCTTCTTTCCCGCTTTCCTTGCATAGAGCAAACAGCAAACACAGCGTGAAAGAGCTTTGTCGCTTCTTCCATGGTCAGGACTGGAGCTCTCTATTTTTCGTCTTCTTCCATATTCCATGAACAACTAAAATAAACATACTCACACACTCATTTCTCGATCAGGTGTTTGTGTGTTGATGGTTGATCTCATTTTTTTTCTGTTTCTGAGCGTGAACCACAGTTTATCACAGTGCATTTCCGATATATTTTTTTATTAGCATGCCACCCAAAAGTAAGTGGTGGTGCTACTTTGTGCGGGTAGATAAAGATACAGCGAAGTGTAAAACTTGTGGCCAAACAAAAAAAACCTCCGGCAATACCAGTAATCTGAAACATCACATTGAAACAAGCCACCAAGATTTGCTCAAGCGAGATGGAGATGCCCGAAATGAAGGCCCTTCCAAGAAAAAGGTAAGAACCGCTCTTCCACCTAAATCAGGATCGGGGCCCATTCAGCTTCAGCATGATGAAGGACCTAGCCAATCCCAGAGCACTAGACCTGGGACTTCCACTGACACAATACAATCAGCTTTTGACAAATACGCATCATTAAAGGAAGGGGGAAAACGCCATGGCGACGTTACAAATGCCATTGTATATCTGATTTGCAAGGCCAATCTCCCGTTTTCTTTGGTTGAACACCCAGCAATGGTCAAATTCATGAAGATTTTGGTTCCAAATTTTCAAACTCCTTCACGCAAGACAATAAAAAAGCGGATGATTGAGAAATATACTTTTGCAAGCAATATTATGAAAGAAAAATTTAAAGAATTAGACAGCTTCTCACTAACAACAGACATATGGACAGACACACAACAGACGCGCAGTTTCATGGGGACAACTATCCACTTTTCTGAAGGAGAGAAGGCAACGTCGTGTAACATCGGTGTGTTTTGCCTTGATAAAAGTCATACTGGCGAATACATTTCCACATGTATAACTAACCTACTGCAGGATTGGCATCTACCAAAAGAAAAGGTACATGCAGCAGTAACTGATGGTGCTGCTAATATGACTAAAGCTATGGATTTGGCGTTTGGGAGGAAGAAACATGTTATCTGTTTCGCTCATGTACTCAACCTTGTGGCGCAAAAATCAATTGAAAGTGTCAGGGAACTTTCAGCAATGATTGCAACTGTTAAGAAAATCGTCACCTATTTCAAACACAGTGTGAAAGCTGCAGATGAGCTGAGGAAAGTTTCCGACCTCAGACTCATACAGTGTGTTGACACCAGGTGGAATTCTACCTATTTGATGCTTCAGAGGTTCCTGGCACTCAGTTCACAAGTGAACAACATAATACACCTCCACACAACTGCTCCCTCCATGACAACTGGCATGGAAAATCAAATCCTCCAGGAGGTCTTGGAATTGTTGTCCCCGCTGGAAAGAGCCACAAAAGACATAAGTGGCGACCGATACTTCACTGCAAGTATTGCAATACCACTTGCAACAAAAATATTTGACAAAATAACGGCGGTGGCCACTAGTTCCACAGTGACAATTAACCTTAAAACGGCATTGCTCAATGAAATCAAAAAACGGCTGCTCGCAATTGAACAAAATCATATTTTAGCAATAGCAACAATTCTGGACCCTCGGTTTAAGACACTCTATTTCAAAGATAGTAGCTCAATCGCCAAAACATTGCAGGAAATTAAAGGATTGCTTACTAATTTAGATCATGTTGCTCATTCACCACCCAAGGGGGAAAGCAGTTCGGAATCAGATACAAGTGAACGATCGACAAGCTTGTTTTCTGACCATAGCAAAATCGTCCAGAAAACATGGAAAAAGAAGAGTGTCCATGTCAGTGCAAGTGCAAGTATGGCTATGCCAGACCATCTTGCTCTATATCTACGCTCTCCAGCTGAAGAGGATATGAATAAAAATCCGCTGAAATATTGGAATGACAATAGGAATGCATTCCCGCATCTTAGCTATATTGCTATTAAATATTTATCTTCAGTCTCCACATCTGTCCCAACTGAGAGACTTTTTTCTAAAGCAGGGAACGTGATGACACCAGACCGAAACAGATTGAAAGCTGATACCTTGTCAAAACTGATATTCATGGAAAGCCTTGAGGAAGACTTTTATTTTTAATTATTGTTCTTATTTTGACTGATCTAAGTAGGTACTGTACCTAATTTTGTTCAATTCGCACATGTTTTCAATTAAAACAATTTAAAATGAATTTTAGTTCGTTTGACTTTTTTTCGATATCGATATTATCGATATCGATAATATCGATATTGATGGTCCGATATTTTTCTGTTATCGATATCAAGTTCTCGATATCAATATCGATAACGATATCGATATTATGCCTTCGATATCCCATCCCTAGTATGTATATATAGAAAATTGATGTTTATTAATTTATTATTCATGAAGAGAAATGTAAATAATTAAGATTAATTAAGTTTGGCGCAGCTCTTGTGAGGCGACACAGGCATATGCCTATTGCCCACAATAATGTTGGGAGATATGTTTAATTTGACATTATTTATGTATAAAGAATATGTAACATAATAAATAAAAAAAAATAAAAAAAAAACATGAAATACTGTACTATGAGAGAAAAAACTGATTTAATTGGTAACGTTTTCAATCATAATTAGTTCATAACTCAGCGTATTTGGGATGTAAGATGCCAGGATTTTAGTTTTTACTGTCTAAGAAGAAATTGAGTAGGATTTTTGTCCTTAGTCCTTTTGTGTACTAGGATGCAGCTGCTCTTACACAAAGATAAATGAAACTTCTCAAGGGAGAAATTAAACGTTGCATTCTTAGCTATTTTTATCAACAATGAGCACTTTTTTTTTGCACTTATGAGTACCATACTGAGTCCTAGTAGTGGCTTAATACTATCTCCCACTGAACCTGATGGATGAACCCAAAAATCGAGTGGAATAAGATGGGAAGTAAAAGTTCTACATTCTAAAGAAAAAATATTGTTTACAAGCTCAAACAAGTAACTTGTTTGTCGCTACCATTCCTGATGATTAAGCCAAATCAAGACTAGGGTAAAAGCCCCAATGGCGGACATGTTAAGGAAAATCCTTCATTCTGCATTTTTAATTTTTTTCTCTTCAACTGTGTCCGACTTTTTTTGTTTTTAAAATGTACCTTAGACATTTATGAACGAGTTATCAATGCAAAAAAGCAGTTTTAATCACATTATTGTCCACAAAATGCTATTTTTGAAGTGAATATGAAATGTACCGGTGGCGGACACCCAAATTTTTTATTGTTGAAGTGGCGGACACCTAGTGTGCCAGTGGAGGACAGATTTCAGAAAGTCAATGTAATTTGAATGAAAGCGTTTGTATTCATTCAAAACTTTGCAATTAGCATCCAACTGAAAGGAAAATTAGCCCTGACTTTGTTCTGAAGGAGGAGGAGAACACTATTGTGAATTGGATCATACCTTGGTCGCGTGCTGGGTTTCCTATCATCAAAACTGACTTAATGGACCGTGTCCAATGACTTTTGTAAGACCTTAAGAGAGAAAATAATTTCATTATTAACCGACCAGGCCCATCGTGGTAAAAATCCTTCAGGAGTATAAATCCTGCAGTGTCAACTAGGATTGCCCAAAATCTTAATACTCGTACATCAAGAAATACAGTGACCTGCTGTCCCAAATTATGAACAGTCCAATCAAGAATACAAACCAGACTCATCTCGACTCTTTGAGGCTGATGAAACTGCGTTTTTTCTTAACCCAAAAGATCTGGCTGTTTTGGCTTCAAAAAGTGACAGAGTAGTTTATCAACAAGATGATTGAGACGAGAGTGTGTCACTGCTTTGGCGACACCTAATCCTGGAGGGCAGTTAACTCCCCCCGCTTGTGGGTTTTAAAGTAGGTACGTGTGCATCTCCACAGAAATTGCCAAAAGTGCAACAACTGCCAGAGGCAAACTACCTCGCTACTTGAGCAGTTGGTCTCCCCCCTTGAACTTCCTGCTTGGATTAGAACATCGCCTCTTCATTATAATTTAATATATTAGGTCTTTTTCCTACATTGGTCTTCTTCTTCATTCTAGGAGATTTCTTGTTGTTCTACCTTAAACAACAAGAGACAAAAACTACCTATCTAACAACAAAATTTGTTTCATTTAATGAAACTAGGAAGGCTGGGAAAATGGATAAAATAGTGAACTGGAGAAGGACACTATTAAACTCCAGTGAAGGAAAGGTATACTATAAGCCTGTCCTCCTTTGGTTCCACGTTTAACAATTGGTTTTACCAATAGCGGACAGTATGTCCTACACTAGTACAGGCAGTATTTTGCGTGTACCAGTGGAGGACATGCATAAATTAGGATTCTGTAATATTAAAATCAGGTGAATGATTTGAAATGTGCTCGAGTTAAATAGTATTGAAGTTGTAACAATCACAAAAATAGTTGCAGTTGTGTTGGAAACAGAAAATAGCTTAATATTCACAGTCGTTCTCTAGTCATTTTTCACTAGGAATAAGGACCAAAAGGGCAAAAACGTGGATTGTCATTTTTTTTTAAACTGCTACACCAATTTGGCACCAACTTCGTCCTATTCACTTCCATTTAGTTGTAAGTCTTATAGCTTCCATAATAAGAAGGAATAAAATTTATTCTTGCTTTATTAAATAAAGCAAAACTCAACTCATATTCTTATTATAACAGATTATTTTTCAAGTGTCCGGCATTGGTGCAGTGTCCGCCACTGGGGCTTTTACCCTACCTATCTGGCCACAGGTAATAATATCAATGAAAGGATGAGCTAAAATTGTTTGTGCGTATCCTTAAAACAAAAGTGGGTACTGCAAATTTAAGGTAAAAACAGGTTTACTCGGAAAAGGTCTCAGGGGGTACAGGGAAGCCGCTTCAGTTCATCCTCTGCAACGTTCAAAGGCTCTTTTAGCTCTTAGAAATTTCTGGGACCTACCTTCGTAATTTAACTCAATAAATTATTTTAACATATTTTTTAATTTTCAGACAAAAATAAAACTTGGCAGAGAAGACTAAACACACGTCAATTGATTGGTCAAGGCAGTAGGTACCTACGTCAACTAAACTTGTTTTGAGTGAAGTAGTTTCACTCGCCGAAGAGGAAAAAAACATGTTCTCCACCACTTGATCAACTATAACTAAAAAAAAACTCCATTCCCAAAGAAAATACTGCGAATGAAATTGGAGTTAGGTAGGTATAGGTACGTCAAAACGACGGACCCTTCGAGGATTGATGATCAGAGTTTGCTACTCAGAGATTGATACCCTATTGAGTAATGGTTCCCCCCGACTAATTACGGATAGACAGATACTTGTCTTTGTGGTTTCCCTAAAGGGTTTACTTTAAAAATTCGTACGTATGGCCCAAAACTAGCGTAGAAATCGTTCCCAACCTGTTAGGGATGTGGCATTCATCAAAGATTTTGAATCAAAACGACCATAGATGCTTTTACTTACGTTCAGCATTTTGACGCGGCTTTGAAGGTCCTAGGTACAACAAAATAAACCTATTGAATTGTGCTTAATTAATTAAATTTAATAATATTACGAGTATTTTACTGATCAAGCTTACAAAAAGAGTACAAAACAAGATGCAAGTCACAGTTTTTCTTCTTGGTCAGTTCTATTTTATGGCTTGGCGTTATTGTGGCAAACTCCATACAGGCAACGTGTTTGTGGTGTTTTTCATGGAGGAAGTTGTTTTTCATACACCCAACGTGGTGTTCATCTTTGGAATCTTGTCTGTCATGAGAGTTGCCAGGGACATAATAAAAAATGTAGTTCAAAGAACGTATGGATGGAAATCCAAGTTTACAGATCTATACTGATGGGTCCAAACTCGATAATGGCAACACTTCAGCAGCATTTTACTGTGAGACTCTTAGGGTGGCTTCTGGATCAAGGCTCAACAACAATTGCAGCATTTTTCACGCAGAGCTCACAGCTATCCTACTAGCACTGCAACATGTTTTGGACACAATCTCTTCAGCCAATGTTATTGTACTTGTTGACTCCCAATCAGCCTTACAAGCTCTGAAAGCACTCCTTCCATTTTTCAGCACATCCTGAAAACAGCAGCGGAAATCAAGAGCAGTAGGAATATACACGTATGCTTCCAGTGGATCCCCAGCCACTGCTGCTTGTTTGGAAACGACCGAGCTGCAATGGGGAGAGCTTGATCCACAACAACATACCCTATAGTGACCTTGTCAGGATCCTCAAAAAGGAAAAAGTTAACCGCTGGCGCCAACAACACGAAGAGTGGACCATTGACCGTGGCCATTGGACCAAAAACATTGCCCCAGACCCAACCAAGACCCCCTGGTACCGCGCCATAAAGGAAACACCAAAATTTTTCAACACCATGAACAGAGTCATACTTGGACATGGGAATACTCCCCTATTTAAATTTACAGTTGATGCCAATGCCCCCTCACCATTCTGTAACGATTGCAATGCAATTTCTGACATCAACCATTTATTGAATAATTGTACCAAGTATGGCCTCGCAAGGACTCAATTTCTGGTGTCCAACAATATCCTTACAAATATCCAGGAACACATAAAACACAACTTCGACAGCTCGACGCTCAAAGAGATCTTCCTATTCCTAACAGAAAATGAAATTACATTCTAACATTCCCATAACTTTCCAATTACATTCTAACATTCCATTCTAACTATCGAGTTATTTAGGTAAACAGTGAACATCGTAATTAAATTCGTACTTCACATACCTCCGTTTTATTACTGGTATAGCCGTTATTAGATTGATCCAAGCTGCAATATTATTCTTCATACGAAATCGGGAAGGAACAGCCGTCATCGTTGAGCGTCGTGAAGCAAGTGCCGAGCCGGCCGAACATCTGAGGAACCCTCGTGGTGGAATTGTCATCCCGGCTTCCATGATGTTTCATTCTTGAGGGTCCTCTTCCATGTTGGTAGGTAGTGGACAGAAGTCCTCTCTTCCATGTTGGTAGGTAGATGACAGAAGTCCTCTCTTCCATGTTGGTAGGTAAGGACAGAAGTTTGATGTCCCGTCACTCCCCTCCAAACTGACGTCCGGCACCAGTGGATGTCATCCAGAAGATTTTCTGAAAGAAAAGAACAACGAATCGGAAGAGCGATGTCAAGTCAGAGCCACACTGGCGCCTGAAAGGTGCTATGTCAAACTGACATTGCTGACTTCAGATAACTCCTTTTTGAGTCAACACCAGCCCAGCTCTAGCCTGACATTACGCTGCTTCAAAAGAACAATATCTCTCCAACCATTTTAGTCGACACGATCTAAAACAAAACTATAAATCAGTACAACAGGTTGATTAGTGGTTAAAAATCGTCAAGTCTCTGAACTTTTCAAATCTATTTTTCATTAACAGTTTAGTAAGGATAATCCGTCAGTATCCATTCGATTTGAATGCGTCCATCCTGATGTTTCTGAAATACATATACATGAGAGAGTTTACCAGACACTTTTAAATGAGAATCGTACACTTTTGAACGAATCGCCGGCTTAGATTCCTCTCGAATTATGAGTATGAGATTTGTTCCAGTAATTTCTAAAACACATAGGTACTACCTATTAATGTGTCGATTCATAAGGAAGAGAACTTGTGTAACCGGCTTGTTCGTTCTTTCTCCCCTCTGAATCTCCGTATTCTAACATAGAAGTAGAAATAATTTTGTGACTATCAAGGTCGAACTTTTTCAACATAAGATCAATGAGATATTATGCACAACTCCTCCTGATACAATATGATGCTTTCTCATGTCACCGGCTTGTTCATTATTTCTCCCCTCTGAATCTCTATCAACTACATATTTTTACCAGATTAGTTATCGAGAATTCACTTACCATAATGAACACTACTGAGACCATGTCAAAGATATCAGCTGCTACCGATACAATAACAACATAATATCAATGAGATAGCTCATAACTCAAGAAATACAAGTAAACAAATAAAGTAAAATAAGTAAATTTGGTGAGTAAATTAAAATTCGAAAAAATAAATAAATAAGTTAATAAAATAAATAAATTTGGTGAGTAGATTAAAATTCGAATCCTTCCACTCTACCTTCAATAAACCATTTTCTAGGAAAGTCGTATAGTACCTACACATAGGTACAGCCCTCAAACTTCACAAACACAGTGTATCATGAAGGAATCTCTGGAACACAATCTTTTCCTTATGTAATAACCGGCTTTTGAAGAAAATGTCCTCCGGATTAGATTCCTTTCCTTCATCTTGTAGAAAGTTTCCATTTCGTATCCGGTTTAAAAAAATTAAATGCATTTCGGATTATTTCCTTTTTTTTTTTTTTCTTAGGTTGTAACCAGCTTTTGAAATGAAAAAAAAAACCTGTTTAAAAGAATTAAACAATACCAAAAAAATATATATATCCGGTTTAAAAGAATTAAACAATACAAAAAATATATATCCGGTTTAAAAGAATTAAACAATACAGATTTTCTCCGGCTTGTATCATACTGACTTTGATCTAAGTCAAGCTTAGACTTAATATCAGCAGATTTAAGGGTTTTTTTTTTTTTTTTTTTTTTTAAACGCAACAAAGCTTAGTAGTAAAGCCAAGTTTATTAAAGTCAAGAACCCGACGTCCTCTTACGTCGTCGTCTTTGTTGTACGCCACCTTACTACATACCAATTTCGATTGGACTCCATGTGAACACCGGTTTGAGTGATCCCAACAAGTAGGAATCTTTCGAATTCAAGTACCACTAAGTTTAATAACTTTTGCACAGCCAAGGCCAGTTAGCAAGCTGCAATTGACCATAACCAACTAATTACATACACCTACTTTTAATTCTTAAAAGTATGTACTTGCAATTCATAAGCATTTCTTCATGTAAAATTGAACTTATAAATCCATCCAAGTACATCACTGTTCCTCATCAGTAAAGTCTCAATTGTTTTGACCATCTTCGGTTTGAGACTCCCCTCTAAACCATTCACCACTTTGAACTGCACATCTTCGATGTAGTTGTTGGAAAGTACATTCTATTCAGTACATTCAACATCAACGAGAATGATATTGAAATAATCGATACTAACAACCTTAAAAACCGTCATAGACTAGGTTTATTCAATAATAAACCATCGATATTTGACCAATAATTTCTGCATATTAAATCCGGGTTCATTAAATCATACGTGCATCTATCTTCCAGCTCAGAGCAATAGCTCACCTTTCTTTGAGTACTAACTTGCCTTTTCAGACAAGATCCGTATTTAACATATTAACTCATTGTTCCATGGCTGGCCGTTTCAGACAAGATCCGTATTCAACGTATTAACTCATTGTTCCATGGTGCATCTAGATATTCAAAAAAAATCCTTACTAACTCTGTCCACCGGCTTATTAAAATCTGTGGCATATTCCACTACATATGAATATCTTTCCCACCATTATCTTGTCACGAAAATGAAGAACAATGTTAATAAACCGGGTTTGAGCAGTTTTGTTCTTTATGAACCAACAAACGGTTCACCACATTAGGCTCACCAAACATTTAACAATACTGAACATCGAAAAACAAAATCACATCACCGGCTTTTTCTTAGAACAACAGTTTGTTTTCTCAAAACTATTGTTTGCCAAATCCAATAAATTAATATAAATTTCAATTCAATGAACACATAGTCAAAGTGAAGTGACAATCAGGAACCCAACGTATTTATCGCTGTAAGTGTACCTGTGTTCGTCTTCACATGTTGTTGCCACACTCACCGCCAAGTCTCCGGATTCGCAATAATCACCAAATCTTCTGATTTATAATCTAATGCACCACCAAGTTTCCGGATTCATAATAATCATAACCTCTTCTCCGGATTCATAATAATCATAACCTCTTCTCCGGATTCATAATAATCACCACCGATTTTCCGGATTAATAATAGTAACCACCAAGTCTCCGGATTCATAATCATCATCAACTATTCTCCGGATTCATAATAAAAACCACCAAGCCTCTGGAAACCGATCTCTAGAATCCTCCACATTCATCCTGGCATGACTAGAGAAAACTCCTACAATTATCACTCCTCTCCTTAGCCGACTTTGTGTAGGATTCTAATTCTGCGGGTGACTTTGAACAGAAGTGCCTTGAGAGTGATTACTTTCCGATCGAACTTTTCAATATCCTTCAGAATGTGAATTAAATTATTCTGTCCTTCGAGGACACACATACATTCTGCTTGACGCCTTATTTTTCTGAAGAGTAAGTCTGAAAGCCGTTCTTTGCATTGTGTGGACAAGTGATTGTCCACAATTTCCACAATTATAGCACATTTTATCCGAATTTCCACAATTGCTTTTCATATGTTCCTGTATTCCACATTTGTAACAGGTTATTACTATGGACTTTTTGGATAAAGGAGGACCTTTCTCTGACCGGTTTGCCTTCCTTTTCTTCAATACTTCGGTTCTTATCAAAGCAAACAGAGCCTTTCCTCTTGCATTTTCACGTCTATTATTCTCAGCCATCACATCGAACATGGCAAACATACAATCGAAAATATTGGCCACCTTCATCTGAGAGCTTTCTTGGAGAGCGTCCTCTACAATTCTTGGACACTCTTCCGAGATGGCATTGATAACGTTTCTCCGGATTGCCTTATCTGTCAGTTCAGCTACAGGACATCTCCGGATTCCTTCGACTAGCTACTTAAACCGGTTTTGGAACTCAAGAACAGACTCAGCAGTTGAGTCAAATCAAAGGTTCATGTACTCAATCTGCAGCTCATGCTCAGCTCTTTTGCCTGGGTAGGAGGATCGACAGCTCTCTCAATCATATCGAGAGCTTCGAGAGGATCATCAACATCATTGATCAACCGTTGGAGACCAAGCTCCAAATTGGACATGAGATATACCATCACCAAACTTTTCATGTGGAATATCCCCTTGACAGTGTAGTCCTGATTGGATTATACCTCCGGATTAACTAGGAAAGCACTCTCAGCACTATTCAATCACTCTTCTACAGACTCCAGACTCTCTCCAGAATGACTCTTCTCTTCCAAACAGAGACAGAACCATCTCTTAGTGGATTGTTGCCACATCTCAATCCGGGAGTTCAGTCATACATTTCTTCCTTGGCTTTCTCGCCACAGAACACACTGGTTTCTCAGTGCTGGGCCCTGCTACAACCACTGGTACCTCCTCCGCTTGGGAATCTTGGCCATCGTTGGCAGGATCCAAATTCGCCACCTCCATTGCCTCAGTTTCCGGTTTAAGACTCCGGTTTAAGACACCAGTATAAGAATGCTAGAGGCAATGCTGGCCGGTTTCAATATGGACCCCTGCGCAACCTTTTCAATTTCGACCTCCGCAAGCCTAAGAGCGTACTTCGTTTCAATCCTCAACCTGAGAACCAGCTCCCTTTTCCAGATCTCCTCGTCAATTACTCTTTGAATCTCTCCGTTGTTCATGGTTTTCTGTAGGCAACAAAATTGAACTCATAAAAAAACGTCCGTATTACACCGTATTACTCAACCATTCTTTCACACCGTTTTGAACCAGGTAATTATTCACTCTGTACTACACAATGTTAAATTGACTATGCATTACACCGTACTTCTCATTCATTATTCCATACCATAGGTATATCAACTTCCACCGTCTTCATTAGTCAATTTTTAACCTGTCTTCACTAGTCAATTTTTCACCTGTCTTCATTAGTCAATTTTTCACCTTAAAAGAAAACCACTCCAACCGGGTTAATACTAAAATAAAATAACTCTGATGGATTTGTTCACGTCTTATCACATAAGTACATAGAATTGAATGTAACATGTTAAAGTAAAACATGTAATTGGGATTCAGTTGTGGGGTATTACATTAGGCCCCGCTACTCGAGTGCGCATAGCGAGCGCGCTTTGCTTAAGCAACAGAGCCACCAACTATCTAGTTCCCCAGCGACGCGTCCCTAAGGATCAACCCCGCTGACATCCATAAACTATGTATTATTCGTCCAAACACACCGAATTAGTTTCTAGCCGGATTAAACCACCTCTTATATTGATTACTTTAATCTCCTGAAACCACCGGATTTGACTTGCTCCACTTCACCTCGCTATAAGGCCCATACATAATATCTTGAATTAATCAAACTCCGTATTAGTTAACTTCGTTATTATTCACCGTATTCATTAATCACCGTATTCGTTAATCACCGTATTCGTTAATCACCGTATTCGTTAATCACCGTATTCGTTAATCACCGTATTCATTAATCACCGTATTCGTTATTCACCGTATTCCGTTATTCACCGTATTTTATCAACAAAGAAAATTTTTAATAATGTATGGCCTTCCTCAACTACATTCATAAACCACCTTTACGTTCCTTCCCTAACACGTGAACAAACCATCATTTAAACCATTTGGCTTTGTTCAGTCGAGATATGCACGTCGGATTAAATTAGACAATAAAGCCGTTCATATCTTTGTCTTCAACCACCGGATTATCAACCATCATTTGTGTTATACCACCGGATTATCTTCATCATTAAATGTCTTACTTGCATGAGAAAACACCAACCACTCCGTTTTAACAAAAAATTAGCTGTAAATAATTCGTAACTTTCTGTTATGAATCAGCAAAGTCTCAATTGCGTTAACATCTTCAAGCTCCGGTCGTTAATAACACAGTTTTCTGGACATAACCCAATAAATCAAGAATCCATTTAAGACGAATATCTCACATGGATTCGTGAAGAACAGGCATGTAACAGCACCATTATTATTCGCCTCTAACTTGAATTGAAAGCAATCAATAAAATAAGACTTCCGAATCCGGTTTTATTCATACACAGAAAAACAATAACGTTTGTTTACCTTCACATCAAACGTCCGATCAAATTTCACCGGATTGGATATTTGAATCATCGAGTAAATCGAATGAATACATCGATGTTTGTCTCTCCGTATTTTTCATCATCTCTTTTCGATTGTGTTGATTCGAATATTTTCTCATGCAGGCACATTGCTCATCACGTAATCACGTGAATCGATTCAAACCACCGAAATCGATACACCAAAGAATCGATTTAAATAATCGAATGTGTGAACACACACACATCGAAAACAAGACATCGAAAATATCACGTTCCTCACGAGCCCAAAATGGCCGTCGTTATTAAGCAACAAAACCGTTTTTCACACCGTTATAACACATTTCTCTTGCTTCCAGATTAACTCCCGACACCGTATTCCAATGCTTCTTAATAGGAACGATTTAAAAACATGGGGAACACCGTACTAAATGCATACTCGAGATTTATTGCGACCGTTTTGAACCGAGGAGCCCCCCATCACCCAACTTTTCATTAAGTTGCCCGAACTGTAAAGGATTTCTCACCGTTGATTAAATAGGACTCCTCGACCGTTTTCAGAGTTAATCTTTCCACACAATGAAAATCCTACAACATTGTGCCGTCAATAAAAGCATAGAGAAATCACGTGCCATATCTCGACTGAATGGAAATACCCCGTTTCCAGCCAATGCATGCATATCGAGTTATTTAGGTAAACAGTGAACATCGTAATTAAATTCGTACTTCACATACCTCCGTTTTATTACTGGTATAGCCGTTATTAGATTGATCCAAGCTGCAATATT
Source organism: Apolygus lucorum (assembly GCA_009739505.2). Classification (NCBI taxonomy): domain Eukaryota; kingdom Metazoa; phylum Arthropoda; class Insecta; order Hemiptera; family Miridae; genus Apolygus; species Apolygus lucorum. The sequence goes on along the minus strand of CM019183.2, from coordinate 56,983,183 downwards.
ATTCTTCATACGAAATCGGGAAGGAACAGCCGTCATCGTTGAGCGTCGTGAAGCAAGTGCCGAGCCGGCCGAACATCTGAGGAACCCTCGTGGTGGAATTGTCATCCCGGCTTCCATGATGTTTCATTCTTGAGGGTCCTCTTCCATGTTGGTAGGTAGTGGACAGAAGTCCTCTCTTCCATGTTGGTAGGTAGATGACAGAAGTCCTCTCTTCCATGTTGGTAGGTAAGGACAGAAGTTTGATGTCCCGTCACTAACATTCCATTCTAACATACCATTCTAACATTCCCATAAGCTCCTATTCTTTCCAAATCCTCTACAATCTGAAGAATCACTGAAGAATTACAATCTGAAGAATTACCTGTGCTTTACGTGGAATCATTCCGAAGGCAATCAACGAAGGAAACACACACACACAAGTTTACAGCATCCACCGTTCAGCATTCTCGTAGATCGTTTTGTTTTTTGTGTGTGTGCAGTAAATTTGGATAGCAAGTACTTTATCGACAAATTTAATTTTATCCCAATAAGTAAATGTTATTTTGATGTGCATTGGTGCCTCGGTCGCTGAAACACTGCAAACCTCTGAATATCTAACACACTACTTGGTTCTGGTAAGTTGTAGTACTACTTCAGTAGTATTACTTGATTGTATGTAGGTAACTTGTCTCCGGTACTCTGTGGTAGTGTTACTTGATAAGTTATCGAGACAGGCTTAAGTTTACAAGTCTTTGAATATCTTGAATGTCAAAAGTATGTAACGGAAACAACTATGCTGAAAAGTTTGTGGATTGGGATTACTCACGTTCGGTTTTCTGATCAAGAGATTCCAACAGTTCGGGCATATCATACGAACCTTCCAAATTACAAAATCGTTGTTCAAATCCCATAGATTTTAAAAGAAGAGCGTTGTGTGTTGGTGCTACTCATGAGTAAAAGTAGAGGAGCTCAACAGTGTCTCCGTTCGTGGTCGAGAAGTTGGGACACATTTTTGAAATTTGTGACCAACATTATGACATAAATAGGTACCATCCCTATTATTTTCATGAATATTAAATTAATGGGAAGTTTATTATCTACCGGGTGTCCCAGAAGTTATGGTCCACCCTCCGGCATTTCCGTATTTAATTACGTACAAAAATGGGTCCAACGCCATTTTTCATATTTTTTTGTAAAGAATTCAGGAAAAATACTTTCGCGCAAAAAATTGCACTCGCGCGCAATTGACACTAACTTTGTTTTTTCAAATGGGAACCCCCATTTTTTATTGCAGATTCAGATTCTACGTCAAATTTCATGAGAAATTCATACCCGAACCGACTTTTTTCATTGCGCGCAACTGGTACTTTTCGCGTGCAAAGTGACCAGGGTGCGCAAAAGTGCATTTTTTTAAACCCCAAGTGTGGCACATGTTTTGTCATTATTTTGTGACGCTAAATCACGAGGTGAGGTCTTTTCTTCGATTTCATCGTTATTTTTCCAAATTTAGAAGGAAAAATTATGTTTTTGGGCTTTATTTTCCCTCCCCCTTCCGCAACAGGGGCTGGGGACCGGCTATGGTGGGATTAAAAATAAATTCCTCACTTCAAAATTTTAAAAAATGTTCGAAAAGTAGGAAAATGTTGGTTAAGTAGGTACTTACCTACTTTAATGTGAACAAAAATAAAAAAGCTTCTCATCTAAAAGCCTTTAAAAAAAATTAAAAGTTACAAAAGCTCAAAAAAGTAATAATAAAAATGAATGTCTTATCATTCTTCACCTTGAGTTTGGGGGACGGCACCCGACTTGTCAAAGACCGTTAGATGAGAGCTACTTTTCAAACATTTTTTTAGAACAAAATTTAGAAGTGAGGAATTTATTTTCAATCCCGCCATAGCCGGTCCCCAGTCCCTGTTGCGGAAGAGGGAGGGAAAATAAAGCCCAACACATAATTTTTCCTTCTAAATTTGGAAAAATAACGATGAAATCGAAGAAAGGACCTCACCTCGTGATTCAAAAAATAATGACAAAACATGTGCCACACTTGGGGTTTAAAAAAATGCACTTTTGCGCACCCTGGTCACTTTGCACGCGAAAAGTACCAGTTGCGCGCAATGAAAAAAGTCGGTTCGGGTATGAATTTCTCATGAAATTTGACGTAGAATCTGAATCTGCAATAAAACATATTGTTTAGTAATGCATGCATTCCAGGGGACGTCCCATTGGATAAGCATTAGATCAGTTTAACCAGTTAGAAATACTGACCCCCCCCCCCCCCCCACCATTATCTACCATAACACTTCTAGCGGCATGGGAGCCTCGAATCTGAAGAGCATTTTAAAATCCATGATCTACGATACCCAACATGCGAATTAGAGTTACCCCCCCCCCCCCCCACCACCACCCCAACGCCAACAATGGTGCCAGTCTGGCACCAAAGCGGAAATACGTCGTAACATTGAACTTTCATCTGTTAGTTTTGGTAGGCAGTCCGTCGAAGTTCACATCCGTATTCAAGGTGAAATACAAAAAAAAAAATACACGAAATAAGCGGTTTATGGCATCATGGCACCATGTCCTGGCACCATGTTGGCACCATGTCCTGGCACCATGTTGGCACCACTATTAATTCCTTGGTGGTACAGAGAATAATTCATGAAAATTCGGAGGTATAATGAGAATTTTTCCTCAATTTCAAAGCTTGGGTACAATTAGTAAGCAGTAAAGGAACCGAAATATTGAAAAATCGGATATTTTGTGAATATTATCCCCTCATATCACTCACCACCTCCCCTTGCGAATTTTGGTACTCTGGTAAAATCATGTACAACTCGGAAGTTATTTGAGTCAAACAAAAAAAGAAACACGCAAATCGGTTGGAAATTGAGGCCTGGGCAGAGTTTACAAGATTATGCACGCAAACGAACGTTTTTTAAGCATTAACCCCCCCTTTCCCCCTCTTAAAAAACAAAATTCAAAATTCCGGCGCCGTAGTGCACAACTAGATAGTTTTCCGCGTCAAACGAAAAAAGAACCAGGAAAATCGTTTGAGAACTAAGGCCTGGGCAGAGTAAACAAGATTATGCCCAAAAACGCACGTTTTTCGAGCATTAACCCCCCCTTTCCCCCCCTTAAAAGGCAAAATTCGAAATTCCGGCGACGTAGTGCACAACTAGATAGTTTTCCGCGTCGAACAAAAAAAGAACCAGGAAAATCGGTTGAGAACTAAGGCCTGTGCAGAGTACACAAGATTTTGTTACACACACACATACACACATACACACACACATATACACACACACACACACAGACATACACCTATGGTTTTTTTCGCGGATTTGGATTCAGAATGGTCTAAAACGGATTACTGTGTGGTTATTATTTTTTTTCTGTTGAGTGTTGTCCTCCTTCACCCCAGATCGATCGCATAAGGACGCCCAAGTCTTACTGTGGGACGTCCTAAAAATGGGGGTTCCCATCTGAAAAAACAAAGTTAGTGTCATTTGCGCGCAATTTTTTTGCGCGAAAGTATTTTTTCTGAATTATTTACAAAAAAAATATGAAAAATGGCGTTGAACCCATTTTTTTACGTAATTAATTACGGAAATGCCGGAGGGTGGACCATAACTTCTGGGACACCCTGTATAGCCAGTTTTTATGTGGGTTAAATCACATTTACTTTGAAGGTTGAATTCTGTCACTAGGAACAAACTGTTTTGTGTCAAAACCTGCCTACACCCACGTCATGAGCCAACAAAGTGGGACAACAGCAATTTTTTTCATGTTACTTAGGTGCACATAATTTACTCACAGTAGTCTGACACACCCTTCATTCCCTACTAATGGTTTCAAAATCATAATCGTCCCCTTTATCAGAATTATTTTCTGTAGGAACGTTGAAATTTAAATTAATTTTTTTTTTAAGTTATTCATGTACGCAGATCGCAAGGGTGCGCAGAGTTCCAAGTGTGTTTACCTTCCTCGTGTCGTTTCCACAGATTCTTCATCATGCTGGAAGTTACGTGTAATGACAGATTGGGCAAGAAGGTCAGAGTCAAGTGCAATCCCGATGATACGATCGGGGATCTGAAGAAACTCATAGCTGCTCAAACAGGAACAAGATGGGAAAAGATCGTGCTGAAGAAATGGTACACAATATTCAAGGACCACATCCAATTGCAAGATTGTATCCTTTTCAAGTGGAATGTTATAGGCAACTTTTAACGTTAAATAATAGAGTGAGAAATTCCAGATGTTTCTGAGGATTTCTGTCCACTTTAAAGAGATTACAGAAGTTCAGTTCAAGATTATAGAAATTCATTATTATGCAATATTCCAGTTTGTCAATTCCCTAGGGCCGTGCACTAGTAAATTTCTAAATCCCTTTAGAATTCCAAATTTAGTTACCACTTTTCAAGTTTTTGCGCCTTCAATTTCGCTAAATACTCAAAACAAACGGCGACCGACTGAGACCCCCTTAAGGAGGTCTCAGTCGGTCGCCGTTCGTTCCTCGTTTCGGGTCAGTATTTAGCCGTTGTACTTAAATTGGAAATTTTAAAGGATTTTAGAAATTCAGTAGTGCACGGACCTAGGGAATTGAGTAACTGAAATATTGCCGCTGGAATCATCAAAATCGAACAATAATTGCCAGAGAAAACGCTGCAAATTATTACACAAGGGTTTATTATTTTCCTATATAGATCACTCGTCTGCAAAGCCACCAACCATCCAACATGAAGAAAGACATCGATCGCATTTCGGTCAGCTGAAATTTGAACGGAGATTAGGCCTCTTTTGCTATTCACACTCGTGTTTCTGATTTATCGTACGTAAAACCCTTAAATTCTCGTAGGGAGCGAACGGTTTGTCCTACAGAGCTCCGCGTTGTCTCAAAAAATTCTAAAAATTCTATAGAATCTTAAATTGAAGAAAAAACAATACCTTTATGTCGAATTTTTTTGAGTTAGGGCGTTTTCAAAATTTGTTTTGGAACCCTTGAACGTAACCTACATCAACCAAAATCTGCGGGGCACAACTAGACCCCAAATGGAGCCTACTAACCAAATTTCATCAAAATCGGTCAATGCTAAGTGGCAAAACTGCCGCGTACGGCGTACGGACGGCCAAATTTTTATTCGATTTTTGGATTCTACGTACCTTGAAACGTAAACCATCAAATTTTGAGAGGGTGTTAAAAAATGTTATCTTGGTCGAGTCCAAAGGTTCATTATTGAAAATAATAAACCAAAATGGGAAAACCCGTTAATTCAGTTATGATTTTCCCATAAAATGTAGCTAAACTTGAAATTTTCAAGGATTTTAGAAATTCACTAGTGCACGGACCTAGGGAATTGAGAAACTGAAATATTGCTGCTAGAATCATGAAAATCGAACAATAATTAGATAGATAGATAGATAGATAGATATATGTTTATTTCGCCATTTTGTACACTTTTACAATAATATAAATGCATGAAGGGATGCAATTTGCTCAGATTTCCTACCCGACATTAGGCTTGGCCCGTGTTGTAGGGTAGGATCTTTGCAAAATCGCTCCATATCGGTGAATAAATTGATGTATACTTTACAATTACAGTAATTAGTAAATTAATAAACAACACATGATTGAACAGAATTAAGGACGCATTTTGATAAACTCGTACATATACTAACTTACTTTAATATTCTCTAAAATTAAATAGTCTCCTATACATATATGCCGTTTAATAGCCTTTCGCATCTAAAGCCCCCTTCTGTAACTAGCCAACTTAACACTTGCTTTTTGTATTTTGGTCTAGTAAACTTCTGGGGACTTTTCATGCTACAAACAATTTCTCGGTGTATCAAATGTAGAATGAAGATCGGGCTGTGCGTTGTCAGAGTCAGTCTAGGTCTAGGGCCAATTACATTCCCTGCGGCGGCATATCTAGTATCGTATTTCGGATCCCTTCGAGAAACTTCAATTATGTTGGGTGTCCTAAAGAATTGCAATAGTAGATTTTTCAGATAAAGTTGTCTAATAGTAAATACCTTAGCAATATCAAATAGATCTACGGAAGGGGTCCTACGCGGTAATGACAACATCATTTTTATGATAATTTTCTGCCGAACATGTAACTTATTTATATGGGTGGAATACGTTCCTCCCCATGCTATTATGCCATACTGCAATACAGATTGCAACATGGTATAATATATAAGTTTTATTGTTTGCTTCGGGAGCGTGTGTCTAACATTGTAAAATATATATATATATTTCCTAATCTTATCATGGATGTAGTCTATATGGGGCTTCCACTTAAGCTCTTCATCCAGTACTAACCCCAGATACTTATGCCTTGCAACTCTTTCTATCGAATCACATGAGCATATTTGATCTTCTACACAAGAGTGCAGGATGATTTTCAAGTGTTTTTCCTCAATTTGTGACTTATTTCCTCCGTAAACTATCAGTTTGGTCTTGTTAGCATTCAATGTGAGATAACTCTTGTGAAACCATTTCCCTACTTGATTTATAACCTGGTTGGCGTTGCTGAAAACGTTTTCCCAAGTGTCACCTTCACAGAGTACTGCTGTGTCATCAGCGAATAAATATAATTTCGAGTTAGGTAAATCTAAATGTGCTACTTCATTTATATATATTAAAAATAGTATTGGTCCTAATGTACTTCCTTGAACGACCCCAAAATCATTAATGGATTCCCCACTGGTACAGTCGCCAATTGAGACTATCTGCCTTCTGTCAGTCAAGTAGCTTCTGAACCATTTCAGGGTAGGCCCCATGATTCCAAGACTCTCCAATTTGTGCATTAGTGATTCCCTAGGAATTGCGTCAAAAGCTTTTGCGATATCAAGCAGTATTAGTACACCTTTCTGGTTGTTGTCCCTTATTTTGTAGAGGTCAGTAGTTAGGGAAAATAGTGCATCATTTACTCCCATATTTTTGCGGAAACCGAATTGATTGGGGTTTAATAATTTATTTCCTTCAAGGTATGAATACAACTGGTTTTTGACAAATTTTTCTAATATTTTTGATAGCGTGCTCAACATGGAGATGGGTCTGTAATTCCCAAAATCACCCAATTCTCCCCCTTTGAAAAGAGGGATTACTTTTGCTGCTTTGAATGCTTCGGGAAATGTGGATGTTGAAAGACTAAGATTGTATATGTGAAGGAGAGGTTCTTTAAGAATACTAATATGGTTTTTTATCAGCCCCAACTGGATTCCATCTATTCCGGGAGCTGAATTTCCCTTCATAGATTGTAAGATTTTTTCTAGGTCAGTGTCCGTCATGCTATCCAAGACGAGAGCGAAATCTGTTGTTTTTAGAATGGGAGGTTTTGTTTTTTGGTGCATACATGGAAAGTTAGCGAAGAGCTTCTTTCCAACTTGAGAGAAAAACGTATTTAGTGAGTCGCAGGCTTCTTTTTGTGCTTCTTTGTGGGGGATATTTTTGTTTTTCATTATTTCTTTGACTAGTGGGCATTCAATCCTATTTGTTTGATTTGTGCCTTGAATGGCAGATTTCACCGCATCCCATGTTTTTTTCGAGTTTCCTTCAGCTTTCTCTATAATTCCAGCATAGTAGCTCTTTTTGGCAGCTCTGGTTAATTCCTTAATTCTATTCCTATATTGGTTGAATTTTGTTTTCAGCTCTTGGTTAGATGGGTCCCGTACGGAGAGTTTTTTTAGTTTGTCTCTTGTCCTTATTGATTTTATCAGTCCTTTTGTAATCCAAGGGGTTAGTTTGACTTCCCTGGTGGGGATCTTTTTAAGTTCTGTTGCAGCAGAGACTGCAGTATTCAATATTTGTATAAATTGAGTTGCCGTATAGTTTACATTGCTACTATCTAATATAGATGTCCAGTCAATATCGGAGAGTAATAATCCAAGTTTATCTTGGTCTATTTTTTTCACGATCTCGGATCTTTTCCTATTTAAACGATTATTGGTGGGTATGAAAAGAGCCGTTGAAAAATGATCTGTAATCGAGCTCTTAATTATTGCTGGTGCCAGATCAAGTAATTTGGAGTTAGCAAATATATGGTCGATTGCTGTTTTTGAGGATCCCTGAATACGTGTAGGTTCATTTATTAAACCTATGTATCCCAACGATAATAGGGTGTCTATATAACTGTCAATACTGTCATTTTTACTTAGCAGATCCAAATTGAAGTCACCAAAAATAAATGTATGATTACTCGTCAGATTCTCGAGGTTGGATTTTAGCTGCGAGATGAAAAGGAAGATTTCGCTCTGTATTAGAGAAGGAGTTCTATAAATTCCAATTATGTTGAAGGTTTCGGAGCCAACTTGAAAGCTAACGTTAAGTCCTGTAGCTCCAGTCATAGTTAATGTAATGGCGGTACAATTTATAATTTCGTTTGCATATATAACTACTCCATCATTACGATTCCGAGAAAACGCTGAGCGAAAGGTGGTAAAGCCAGGAATGTTAACAGTAGTATTCGAAGAGGAACTAAACGTTTCTGTAAAAATTAAAAAGTCCGGTTTAGATCTCTCTGACTCTAGCCAGCCCAAAACTTCATCCAAGTTTCTGTTTAAGCTACGAATATTCATGTGGAATATAAACAAATTATTTGCTATACTATATTTACTTACATAATCACTAAGGGTATCATAGGTAGTAGAAGAGGTGTTCAGATCCACATCAAAGTTTCCAGGTTCGTCGCTGGCGTGGGGTTCTTCGGAGTCCATTCTAATCATCTTGATGGTGAAGCCTCCTCCAGGGCACCATTTACGTTTATCTGTCTGACGAACCTCCTTATGGCCCATTCATACGCTGGGCATTCTTTGTCTGTTGCCGGATGGTTGTGTGTTAGGCCAGCTCGCTTACAGTTTATGCACTTCATTAGCTCGCTTGAACACTGGCTCGTTTTGTGAGGTTCGGCACATCTCGCGCAAGTGTCCTCCTCATCCCTGCATCTGCTCGCCGAGTGTCCGAAAGCTTGGCATTTGTAACATCTGCTAACATCAATGAAATCACTTACGTTGCATCTAGAGAAACCTATGTTAAGGTATCGAGCCCCCAACAATAAGTCACGGACTTTAGGAGACACCTTAACGACCCAAGTAACTTCTTCCAAGTCCTTTGGTCCTTTCCTGAATGCTGGGACAAAGCCTTCAGCCATCTCCTCGCCAGTCATCAGATCTCTGAGGAACGAATTCTGGTTCCATACTGCTCTGCTTAATTGGGTTCCTTCTAAGGAACTATCAATCTTATTTATCCTCAGTAATAAGGGTCTCCAAGGTTTTACTGGGTTTGTCACATTGAAGCCCTTATCTTTTAGCGCCCGTGAGAGTATCACCTTATCTTCATGGTTTCTTGGGTCAAGCAGGAGTTTATCCCGGCCTTTTCTGCAGGAATTTATCCCCACCCCAAGTGAGATGACATCTATTTCTCTATTTATCGCTTTTTTAATAGATCCCGGTGACAAAGGGCATCCTTGCGCCTGGTCTTTGGTGACCATAATGGGATCTGGTTTGCTTGGGTTTGTCCATTTTCTAGACCGAGACAAAACATCGGCGTATAGTTTCTTGGGCTGAATCTTACGTTCCTCGCTATGACGCTCACCTGAACGAGCCCTTGACGTTGGTAGATTCCCTCTTTGGAGATTATCTTGTTTATTTTCGCTAGCAAGTTTCCGAGTTATTTTTCTCCTTCTAGAGACACGAGTAAAGGAGCCCCCATCCGTGTCGGTATCCCCTGTAGAAGCTATTGAATCAGACGGGGGTAGCTGAACAGTGAGTGTCTTTTTCGAAGCTTCCTGTTTCTCGATTCGCTCATTGGATATTTCTTTGACGTGGCGATTTGTCACGTCGACCTTCCGTCCCAGTGCTATGAGGTCCTCGCGCCTCAGACGTTCGAACTCACCTTTAATTGATGAGACCTTGCCTCCTAAAATACCTATCGCCTCATTCATTTCGCTCCTAAGGGTTGTAACCTCGTTTCTTATTATTGCTTCCAACATTGATAGCCCTTGTGGTAACCCCTGGAGGATTTTCTCGTCATCCTCTCCTCTGAATGATTCTTCCTGAGGTTTGTCTGCTATTCTCTCTTCGAGTGCAACCACGGCTTGATGTTGCATGTCGAGCTTCTGTGCAACTATATCTCTGAGGTACTTTAGTTCTCGGTTTTGGTCTCTAACTGTAGAGTACAAGGTACTCGTCGCACTAAAAACCTTCTCAATAAATTTAGATGTTGCCTGATGCCTTGATTTCGCAACGTTGTTTGTGTCAAGGCTCCATGTACCCCATTCGGCGAAAGTTTCATTGGCACAACGCCACGCTTTGGCAGCCCCATCTGGCACTTCCATGGTGGCTTTACTGTTCCACGGATTTCTAGGCACCTCCAACGGATAAGTCGTCTGATTCGTGAATTGTGGGATGAATCGTTCGAAAGAGGTCAGTTCTTTAGCCAAGTGGTTTAAGGTTGGCGTAATTGGTCTGGAGGGTGGTGGCGTGTGAAGGGCCTTCTCACACTCCTCCAGAATTTGCTTACGCTGTTCCAAACTTAATGGCTTACTCCAATCCTCGTCTTGAGTGGACGTAGTTGTGTCGGATTCGCTTGCTGTGATACATCCTGGTCTACCACATGATGCTGGTACAATTTTTTTCTTCGATTCTGGGATAGGTTTCTTCTTTATGCTATCAACATTTACTAGCTTACAGGACCTCACGTTGCGCTTCTTGTCTTCGTGCACTGAACTTCTGGTTTTACACGGTTCCTTTTTTCCAGACTTATGAAACCAACTCCAATCCTCCGGGAGGTTTGATCCCTCAGTCCACGTGTCTTTGTCCTTGTATCCTAGCGGCTTGTTGTAGGGATAGTAGGTTAATTCATTGCTTCTGTTCAATGTCAATGAAGTGGGGTTTTCTGTCGTAGTCACCTGGGTTCGTCTTCCATGTTCTGTCAACAAAGAGGTATTTTGTCCACTTAGGTGCTCTGATCGTGATTGATTGTTTGTTATCCCTGTAATTTCTGTTTTACAATTTTGTCTATTCTCTTCCTCTGCCTCCTGTATTGAGTCTAACTTATTGTGGTATATATGAATGTCCCTGCAAGTTTCTTGTTTTTTCTTGGTAAATCTGTTGAGTCCAGTTGGGTAGATCACTCCGGTAGCTGTTTCAACACAGTACTTAGCACCAATCCCAACTAGTCCTATTAACGCATAGGGGCTCTTGTTTACAACTAGATCCCCGGCAAAGCCGGCTAGAGCTCGTCGGTCTGCTTTTCTGACGTCACTAGCACTAGTTGCATAGTTGTAGTCAAAATCGTGCTCTTTAGCAATTTGGTCAGAATGACACGTTGGTGGTGGTGCGTCCAAAGGATTAAAAGGTCCAAGCCAATTGCATCCAGGTGCAGTAAGACCTCTCTCCTGAATTCTTTTGAACATCAAATTTGATGAGAAATAATTTGACACCCCGACCAGATAGCGATTATGTTCTTCGGAATGAGAGAAAACAAGAAGAATAAAAGGCAATTAGGTCACCTGTAGTTCGAAGCTGTCTGCTGACTGGACGGTTTCACTCGTTCGCGGCCCGCGTGAATTGCCAGAGAAATAAGGGAAAAACATGGAAAAAACAGTTTATTCAAAAGTTTTTCCATTTTTCTTGACCCATTGTTCGATTTTGATGATTCCAGCAGCAATATTTCAGTTACTCAATTCCCTAGGTCCGTGCACTATTGAATTTCTAAAATCCTTTAATATTTCCAATTTAAGTACAACTTTTTAACTTTTTGCCCCTTCGATTTGGTTAAATACTGACCCGGAACGAGAAACGAACGGCGACCGACTGAGACCCCCTTAAATGTTCTACCTTATTTTTCATGTAATCTACTGCATCCTGCTGTGTGACTATCCTGCAACTTCTCATTTTGATTATGTACTCACTAAATTATTATTTCCTTAATGCAAAGTCAGACGAAATTCACGACGGCATGAACCTCGAGCTCTACTACCAGTAACTCAAGCCACGAATTCCCACTTGAGAGATGTAACCTGATCTTTATAATCCATATGATTATCTTTGTTGAAACATAATCAAGTTTAAATAGGTGTGCCTACGGCGATTTAAAAAATTAATCCAATTTAATATCAAAATTCCAATGATATTATTTTTGTTTGAACCATCACTCATTTTGGGTTTTATACAATTTCAAATCGAGCCACAAGGAGCTAGGTTGGCAAATGCTGTATTTTATACATAATTTACTTGATTTTTATCTTATTTTTTCGTAATGGAATCGTGTTTCTGCACTGATTACAACCATTAAATTATTTTATTTTTCACTCGCGAGTTGTCATTATGAAACCTGTTCGTGTTGTACGGTTGGGTATCATTACGAAAGTATCGATATTTTGTATCCAACTGTATCGTATTTGAGTATCGATATCCCATATATCGAGTATCGATATATTTGAGTATCGATATCCCATATATCATTTGGCTTGAGTATCGATATTTCAAAATATCGAGTATCGATACTTTAGTGTCAGAAAATATTAACACATTCAATTTCTCAAGCAAAATATGTTTCACAACAACGTTTATTCATTCCTTACCATCAAGAGCCCAAGCTGAGTATATTATTGAACATTTTCTCCATAATATTAATTAATTTTATCAAAGTGTTTTACCCAACAGCCTCTCTACCATCTTCATCTTTTCATTTTCTAGCCATTAATTTGAATTGTCCTCGAGAATTGTATCGATATTCGATATTTAAAGTATCGATTTCAAAAAATATCGGATAGAACTGTATCGATACTAAATATATCGAGTACCAATACCCATCCCTATCGTGTTGATGGCGTTTCTAAATTAGTATCAATAGGTAACTAGTTACTGTACCAGTGCAGCACGATGAAGTTCCTTCTTCAAGACCCCGAGCGCCTACACCCAGCTCTCTCACTTCTGAGAATGTTAAGGAGCGTTTTCCTGTCGACAGGTTTTATTCCGTCGTGTCGAACAGAGTACGCCGGCGGGATCATGTCTAGTCGAGAGTGACGTACCTCGCAGTGTGGTAATGTTTTCCTGTGAGCGTACTACTGATGTCTTGCGGCGGGACAACCATTTTCACTTGAGCTGTCTAGAAGTCAAAAAGTCAACCATGTCTTTCTGCGGTAAAAAATGAGTTTGTTGGCCATCATAGACCAATTAAATTGTGTTCACGATGGAGAAGATATAATAATTGTTGCTGAACTCCTCCGATGGAAGCCTATGGATCAAATGTTCCTAGAAAGAGAAGAAGAATGAGCATACAACACTCTCATCACTCAACACCTACTCGACAATGGAGTCACATTCAAAGAATATTGTTGGTTCACGCCTATTCAATGGGGTATTTCAGTGGGTCGGAAATTCAGGGTTTTGACCTTAAATTTGGATTCAGCACCCTTGAAAACCTATATACTCCAACTTTAAGCCCAATGTTACAATAACATGAGGTAGAAAAATTAATTAAAGAGATCACACATTTGAAAAAAGGCGGGCCTCCCTTAACGCGCACACACTTATGGCGCGCGCGTGTGTGAGTAGTATTTTGTAGTATCCAAGAGGTCCTCCAAGGGTTTCATAATATGAAAGAAGATATTATCTTCTCTGTGCATGGATACTTTTTTCAGAGACAGTTGGCTAGCCACGTCACGATTGGCTCGCTACGTCACACCATTCAAATCTTCAACTTTCCTTAGCTTCTCTGATTTTTTAAAAACATTTTCTCGACGAACAGACCCAATTACCGTTATTCCTGAGCCATACTCTTTTGAAAAAAAAATTGACTGAATACCCCATTCTCCTTCTTGATTTCCCTGGTACGAGAAAAGTTGACAACCCTCCTGTACGGTCGAGTAGCAAAACCAAAATCACCCTGGGGTATTTTCATTAAATCAAAAAACATAATTTGGTGGTAATAAAGTTCATTGGTTGGTACATATGCAAGGGTGCTAGATAATATATAGTATTTCCAAATAGAGTTAATCTTTTTACAAATAAAATTAATCTTTTTGAAAATAAAATTCAACTTTTTACAAGTAAATTTTATTTTTCTACACATATATTCAAACCTTTTTCAAATGAATTTAATCTTTTTGCGAATGAACTCAAACTTTTTGACAGCAAACAAATAGGAAGTGTCAGATGCGCATGCGTATCCCGTCAGCGTCGAGCGTCATGACACCTCCTGAAGCACTCGAACGACTTACATCAACGGCAGATGCCAGCAGAAAACGTACTCCGCTCTAGGAAAACGGTTGCCTTCTTTTTCCATTGAAGGAGTGGTCGACGTGACCCCGCCAGCGTACTCCGTCCGTCGCGATGGAAAAAACCCGGCTTAAATCTATCTGGCTGGAAACTGTACCCACCCAATTGCTAGTACAATCCCATTTTAGATCACGTTTTAAGTAATAGAGAGTTCCTGGTTCAGTCTGGCTAAATACGGCAGATGTGTGCCCAATAGTTGAGATTTGTCCTAGGTAGAACTCAAAGATGACTGACGCTCGCGAATCAGCACTCACCACTGCCTTATTGCGATTACTTCATTAATAGAGAGTTTTTTCACGCCACTACTGGGGCCCGTGGAACCTCATCACAAAGCTCAGAGTTTGCAGGTGATGATGCATTTGCCTCCTACCAACAGCTGGTGACGATGAAAAGGTTCCCCAGACAGACTCCTCTCTAGAGCCCCCCCCCCCCACGACAAAAGCGCCTCCCCCCTCTCTAAATAGTTAACGGGCCTCCTTCTTCAACTGGGTAGCATCCTCGATTGCTCTCTCTAGTCCCCTCCTAACAGGGCCTGTCAAATTTTGGCAGCAGAAACTCTATTGACTCTCAAAACTTTTTGGAGGTTTGAGCGCCGGTAATAGAGAGAAATAGTAACCCAGGATGAGGAACGAGCGGCGACTGACTGAGACCCCCTTAATGAAGTTACCTATAGTCATTTTGATGGCTTTCGGCTGAAAACACGAAAAAAATTTAAACTGAAATAACTGATTTTTATGGAGTAAAAATTGTTTTACGACACTATTTTACTTAAACTAGGTGTAGAAACGACTCCTGAAGTTTTGAGGTCTTTAACAAGAAACACCCTGTTTAGATAACAAATGGGGCATTAGAGAATTGTTGAATCTGAAATTTCCTAAACACGAACAGTGAATAAGAAGAAACCTCCAACTTACGCCTTCCGAAACTAAGCTTGATTTGTCTATTCAGTCATTCTCCTTACCAAGAAATAACAACTTGGGTATCAAAATAAATAATGCACAGAACAGTTCGTAATCTCGTAGGTTTCACTTTATTCAAAAATTACCTTTTTTCATCGTGAAAAATATCATGATTTGGTACAACAAAACATTAAAGCGTGTACCTACTTAGTTGAGAGTAAATTTTGTTCAAATTTGTGCTGGTAACTAAATTTTTTGGCAATGACTAGTGAAAACAACTTAAATATAGGTAGATATTAAAAAACAAAAGTTTCGACAAAGATAACAAAATGGCGTCGAAATTAAGACGCACCGAGTAGGACGATGTCTCTACCATTCATACAATTTATCTTGCAATGGCTCGTCGTCCACGATCTCCACCAAGAAATCCCCTAGTTGATAGTGTTTGATAGATATGCCAGTATGCTCTCTTTTAACGAGACAAACGGCCACATTAGCTGTTCGAAAAAGATCCTTGCCGGAGAAATGCATGTTGGAAAATCGGTAAATTAATAAAAATTGACGAATCAACAACAGTCTTCAAGTCAGTAAGGATTTGGAATTAACATCAGAAAGAAGAACCATTGACATGACAGCCATGAATTTTCAGTAAAGGATTTTTATAAGAAAGAACAGTTCAAAGCGGAAGGAATCCCGTTTTTGTCTTACCTTTGCAGCAATCAAAGTGGAACTGCCGTTGCAAAATAAAAATAGAAAGGATGAGAGACTTGAGTAAAAACATGAGTAGGTAACCTCTATTAATTCTCTTCAGTAAGGTTTCAACCTCTATTCGGAGAGCAGAAACAAAATTACAGTTTAAAATCTTTACTTACAACGTGAAGCCCTCGATAAAAACACGTACTTAGATACTAAAAATAATTTTCATTCAATGGAGTCTTAAAGGAGCGTCTCCACCGCCAGGCAACTTCCTGTGGTGAGAAGGAGACGTTGATGTTGCTTGAGCTCTGTTACTCAGAAAATCTCTTATGTGTTGGACAATCAAGTCTATAGCAACTGAAAAAGAATGGAAGGAATTTAAAAGAGATCCTTAAGAGAATTTCATTTTGGTATGTAGTTCTTTTATAGGATATCCCACGAGACCCACCCAAAGAGATTTTCCCTCAAGATGGTAAGTAGATTGAAGCACGGTAGGTAGAACGCACGGTAGGTAGAACACACGGCAGGGGCCGTTGGGGATTCCCCGAGGACTGTGATGTCACGGCGAGACCACCTTACATTGCGGCAGTTTGGGAAAATTTTGTGACCATCCTCTGCCTACCATCTTATTTCAACGCATAAAAACCTTGTTGCTGTATCGAAATGCTGATGTAGTGATTAATAGTGGAAACTGCCAACTTGATAAAGACTCTCAGTTCGCAGCTCTTAGAGGAGAAAGATTTTCCAGATTTACAAATTGAAGCTTTTTTTTTTTGGTTTTGTTTATATAGAGTAGGAGGTCTTAGATGAGTTGATATACAAACTCCTTCCACTGCGACCAACAAGATCTATTGTGGAATGCCTCCAGGCTATGTTAGCCCACTAAGTAGGGTTTACTGAACCCCACTTTTTGGCAAAGCAGAGAAGATCGGTGTATGCCACCTTAGAGATGGTGTCAGGAGTCAAGACATCACTTCCGAGGATTGTGTATCTAGCTTGACCCAGTGCTTCACAGTGGCACATGATGTGTTCGGCATCTTCCATTTCCATGTCGCAGAAGCGGCAGATGTCCGTTGTTAGTTGGCCTATATTCTTTAGGTGATAGCGAAGTGGGCAGTGACCTGTTAGCAGACCCACAAGAATTCTGACGTCCTTCTTAGGCATAGCTATAAGTTCTTTAGCCCGTTTCTTAGAGAACGTCACAAATAGTTTTGCCTGTCTCGGGCCTGGGAGGTTCTGCCAGTATTCTACTCGCTCATTTCTTTCCCAGTTGTTGACCACATTCTGTAAGCAGCTTTTGGTGGTTCCCAGGAATGGTTCCGGCCCAATTGGCAGGGACTCTGAGCCTCTTTTCGCAAGACGATCAGCAGTTTCATGACCCTCATGTCCAGGAATCCAGAGTAGGGTGACCTGGTTGTCCTGGGCCACAGTTTTGAGGGTATTCAGGCATTCCCAGACCACCTTCGAGGTTATAGTGTATGAAGCAATGGCCTTCAGGGCAGCCTGACTGTCTGACAAGATGTACACTTTGTCTCCGTTGATATGCTTGTTCAGCATTTCTTCAGCGCACAGTTGAATTGCATGGACCTCTGCCTGAAAGATTGTGGCATTCGTCCCGAGAGACTATAAGGCTGGCCGTAGGGCCTTTAATGCCTATGCCAGATCTTCCACACATGACTGATCCATCTGTATACCACACAAGAGAGCCCGGTGCAAGGTTGGGCACCCCCTTTTTCCAGTGGTCTCTATCATTAATGACCACCTTGAAAGGTATTTCAAAGTTTTGTTTTTCGATCATAAAATCAGAGACTGTCAGAGCCATTCCACCTTTATATTTCTCAAGAATTTAATTGAAGCCTTACATCGTGGGAACATTTTTATGACTACTGCAATATCAGGAGAGAATCATTCCGAGGAAGATTTTGGTTTTGACGTTGACATACTTCTTGAACTAACGACGACTTGAAGGATAATAGCGGAAAAAAACTTGAGGAAATTTTCGGTTTTGGTGTGGATTCTATTCTTATACAAATAGAAAGCGATTTGGAAGAATCTACTACCGTTGAAGGTGTATAAGAGTTTAGCGGGGTACCTAGCATTCAGAATGAAGAAGAAATATCCGGAAAAGGCACACATTTACGGTGACTACACAAGCACATTTCCCCATAAGTACTATGTAGAAGTACTACATAATAAATTATTGGTGTCGGCCCTTGAATAAAGGTGTTCTACTTTTGTCCATAAATAACTTCATCCTTCGAATAGGTACCTCCTCGATATTTGACTGCTTTCCTACTCATAGATATTCTGGAGGTATCCATTGAGATAAGGAAAAGTCCGCACATCACGTTTGATAGACCAGATTCCTCGAAAATCAAACAAAAAACCGAGCTGGCTGTTCACTGAAGGAAGAGTTCAGACAGTGGCCTCCTGCTGACGTCACGCTTGCCATGCACCTTTTGGTGACCCCTACCGTCTGTTCTACCTACCATGGATTGAAGAAAGTTTCGAATAATATCTCCATTATATTACGGACAGTTGAGTGTGATGGGAACCCTAATTTCCAATTCCTCGCATTTCTCAAGGTCCGACTACACAAATACGATGCCATCTGACAGATCAAGTCAAGTTCCATCAGGATATCAGGACAACATTTTTGTTCCCTGGGTATAAAGTGTCTGGGGGATACGGTGGTTTGCTCAACTGACAGTGTCTGAAGGACTCAGTGATTTTCAGAATCTAGGGAACAAAGTACTCCTCGCGGAGGTTAGGTCAACAACTGATGGTTGGGATGGAACCTTCTATGAAGGGGGGCAGGTACCGAGCACCTGGGATATTCTATATGCTCACTACTGCCAACATACCTCACTGAAATTTCACTCGTGCTGGTCAGACACTTAATACACACCAGCAGTTAACACTCTCAATGCGGGTGTCACGTACTGGATGTGCTGAGACATCTAACTAGGCCCACAGGTAAGTCGAGCCGTATTCATTTCCACACACATGAATGGGGATAGCGTTGAATCTCCAGTTAACTGCGAAAATACCTTCGATACTTCCCTGACTTCCAAACAGAATGGGTTTGAGGGATTCGCACAAGGTTTAGACGATTTTTTGTAGATGGTTGGTTCTTGGCAGGATTTTGCCATTTTCCCAACAAGTGATCTAGTTATAAGGATATATAGTTTTCCTAGAGTCGTTTAGGTACACCCTTTTTTTGACGATGTTTTGAAGTTTGTACTGTGAGCTGAGGATAAAAATGTGGCAATAGGTGTTACCCAATGGGGAATTTGCCTCTATTTTAGTTCCTATAACACTACCAGTGCTGCCTCCATACATGTAACGGAGGGCCTTGTGCACGCTGTCTGTACAGAGCTCTGTACATGTGAAATCGTTCCCTCCTCTTCATTTTGCACCTGACTGTCCATCAAACGCATAGAATCTGTTGTTTTGGTCCCCCAAAGTGTCATACAAGGCTTCGTTTGAGTCAAACGTGTGGATTTTGCACTTTTTTGTTGCTCAAAGGCACCACTCTACTTGAGTGTTTCCTTAGGGTCATTGTGGCGGCACCTGGAATTTTGGGGTGGCAGCGGAGGTGTTAGTAGGGCCCTAGAATAACGTGTAACACCAGGAATGCCCAAGGGAAAAAAATTATCGCAATAGAAAATGCCTAAACAGGTGAAGCCCCAGTAAAAAAAACACCGAGAAAATCGAAGGAAACTGATCACATCACACCCCCGGGTGCCTCCCGCAAGAGATGCAAAAACTGAACTGATTCACAATGCTGTGCACTCTGGAAAGCGTAAAAGAATTTTCAGGCAAGAAAATGAAAGAATGAAAAAAAGAATTTTCTCAACTCGTGAAAGAATTTTCAGAGTTGTAAGCGCCCTTGTGACCACACGAAATGATCCACTCAAATAATGTGATTCAAATGACGAAACTAACTAATATAGAAACTAATTAAGAGAAGCTGAAAATGCTTGATAAACTAATAGGTAGATTCGTATTGTAAAAAAGTGAGTAAAATTGCTTCTTTTGGTCACTTTCATATCTGGTTTTTTTCTCTTCCCCAGTCACGCGCTACTGTGTGCAACCACATAAGCTACAGTTTCATTTACGCTTCTAGAGGTAGCGCCACTGTTGTAAGGGGCACAGATCCTCCTATGAAGTCTGATTGGTTCCAAAACCTGTTACGTTGCAACCCCCATGAACAGATTGCCACTACATTTTAAATTTCTATCTTAGTTCAATTCTCTAAATTTTTGGAGGCTTTTTCAAGCAGCACACTATGGTTGTCTTCCATATCAGTGAACCCTCTTTCTAAGAAAAAAAAAAATTGAGGTAAATTCCCCACTGTGTCGTTCATATTAGGCAGAAGACCAGAACCCCAGAGTGGACGAAAAGGAGGTGAGTGCCCTGTGAGAGGGGAAAGGAGGGACACCAGTCTTGTCTTGACCTCATAATCACGCGTCCTTGTTAACACCTTTTCTTCTCGTTATCACGACCCGTCTCGAACTTATCGTTACATCTCGATGTTATTGCTACCCCTCTCGATTACTGGTAAATTTTTATTGAATTAACCCTCCTTTTCCCCACCTTTACATTTGATTTTCATTCTCCCGCACCTCAAAAGATCAGAGCTTTCATCAGTTATTACGCCCACGTTTTCAGTTCATTTCCTTTTTCCATGAAATAAAAAACTGGCAGAATCGGAAGCACATCCAGGGCGTTTCCATGCATGTTTATGAAGATACGTCACATTTTTTTATTGGAAAATCATAAAACGCATGGAACTGAGAACTGCTTTCAGGTTTAGTATATCTTGAGTCGTAGCTACTCGGGGGACGGGCATAGTCGAATTCTACCGAAATCAACTACTTTCGACCAAAAGTCAAGAGGCGAAAGTGAAAGGAGTAGAGTATTGCATAGTGCACCCGAGCAGTCAGTTCCTGTCAACAGACCCTTGCATTGTGCACCCAGGCGAAATATAAACGAATAGGTATGCATCTTCCTCATCATTTCAATGAAACAAATTCGGAAGTAGTTACGAAACAATGAGTGAGGTCGGTCAAGGTTGTGTAGCGGAATTAGGCGGAATATAGAATCATGAAAATATAGTTTACAGCAAAAATGAGCACTCCCGTGAGCCTCTTTGATTTGGTCACCAATTACAAAGAACAAAGGAACACAGTAGGCCAGGTAGACGTAAAGGACGAGCGTAGGTTAGAAAAGCAATTGATAGGAAGATGAATGGAGAAATTACTGCATACGATTTTGCCTTTAAAAAAATATCGTTTAAACTTCGCCCACTTTCCAACCCGCCAAGAGTTTGACCGACAGTAATTTCCCATTTCTCCAATTTCATATTCGTAGATTACGTTTGACAGTGCCTCATTGTGAAGCATTCCAATTTTTAACCACACCTGCACGGTTGCAGCATGGAAGAAGGTAGGAGGTAAGCTCAGTCAACGTTAAAAAACGTGACGAAAAATCGCCCCCCGCTTTCAGCGCAACCTCTAGGTGGCGAAGAAAAACACAGTCCCCCAATAGTATACCACTCAGTCGCTAGAGCACAGCTTCGTCACTCTTGCTCATTCCCGCAGGTTTTTAAAAATTGCACTTCATCAATATTACTTGTGGAGTACGATTTTGGATGCTCTATAACTATCATAACAGTTATAGAAATAAGACACCAGGAGAAAAGGATTAACGGTAATCATATCTACCATAAAATGAAAAACAAAAATATTGTGCTAGAAAACCACTGATAGGCACAAATATGACAAGATTTCTTTTCATATTTTTGATATTTCTTTTCAAGATCAAAAACACAACAACTTTTTCAATACAACAACTAACTAAATTCCTACAAACATCATATCCAGGGACTGTAGTTACACTACAATATCATCTAACATCTGCACCACTCTTATCACTGCATTTCTGCCGAGGCGTACCTATTGATGGTCTCAAGTTATCAGAATTGACATTTACCAACACTACTTCATGTTTTGAATAAGTGAAAAGCAAACTAGAGACGAACCACTATAGATGAACAGAAAGATGAGAAAATTAAACTTCAAGAGACAAACATCAAACAGAAAGACGAGAAAACACGTTATCAACGAGAAAAACATCGGAAAAATATGTTGGGATAACCGTTATCAGGGCTGGGGGGAGGGGAAGCGTTACGAGCTCTAGTGACTGTGAATAGTACTCCTTAACTCTGTTCGCCATCTAAAGAGAACACTACTGTCGCGATAAAGGAAACAGGTGCATGCATCGACCCATTGAAGTGAGCTTTCCTCCTATCTTCTTCCGTGGTTGCAGACAGTCCAAAGTCTGTAAAAGTGGGAAGGCGCAAGAACCCCTTCAGGGGGGCATCTGATCTCCTGGGTGCTCTGTGAAATCAGGGGCAGTGTGAAAAAGACGTGGCTGGGTGCACCGTGCAGTACTTTTTGGGGTCCGGGTGAACTATGCAAGAACCCGAGCTACAACTGGCGGGTGTCACAACGTCTATGACATGATCAAAAAACTATAAAATTGACAATAGCTATGTTTTAATGAAATAAAATTTTGTTCCTATCGACATTTATAACGTTTTCCAACAAAAACAGAAGAATATTCCGCGAGGGGGGCAAAGATTTTCGACGCTTTGAGAGTGTTAAGGATGATTACGTTTTTGGTAGAAATTACCGTTTTAATCATATTAATGGTACATTCGGTAGTATCGCATGTGCGATTGGGGTACAGTATATACGATACGTCTTAAACACTCTGGAACTCCTTGCATAAAAGAAGAGAATACGATAAATCAATCTGAAATTCAAGAGCAACGCGTGCTCTAGTTTGTGTAACGCTATAACTGGGCAGTACAAGCGTTCTTCAGCACCTTTGAACTGTCTAGATTTTGGACAGCGATTTAGAAGGCTGAGAACTGCAGTTCGACTCCTAACCTCCTGATGGAACAAACCTTTTGCTTTTGAAAAACGTAACACATTTCGCATTTTCTGAGTGTCAAAAATGCAAGGAATCAGTAATACCATCTAGAGCCATGCCGGAACTACTACTGGTCTAAGCAGTTCAGTTAAGAAGCAATCGTGGGATCAAATTCATAATCTACTCGTGATTGAATCAAACTAGGAACACAACTGTAGAAAGAAACAGAGTTGAACATTATTAGGCAAAATTAAAGTAACATAATTCTAAAAATTGTGAGATCTCGTATTTTTCCACCTAAAAACCACTTCCCAAGCCCCTCATTAGTACAAAATAAACATGATTTTAACCACTTACTTATCATCATTTCCATGGTCCACCTTCGCAGTCAAAAAGTGTTTTGTCACCTGCGTATGAATGTGTGGGATTGCGAAAGAACTCTGAACAATTCAAATAATTCGTTTATTCAATAAAAATTTATAAAATTTTTAAAAACTAAGGTTCAACATGAGTTACATACCATTATAGAAAATCGTGTTTCCAATCAATTCCTAACCATGAAAAAATATACACGTATATATTATAAATCCTTTCCTAACACACATGGATAATTATTCATTTATATTGTGTACTATAAAAAATTGCAAACCCTCGGGGAATACCTACAGAACATGCCAAATAACGTAATGCAGGCAATAATTATCATAATTTAGTTTAAAAGCAAACAAACAGTGAACTTTGGTGCTAGCTTCATGTGAGACAAATTATGCGTATCGATATTACTAAGTGAGATGAAATGCAACATTGGAATTACTCGCAGGAAAGTGAACTTATTACCAAACAGCGTTTGACAATGGTAACCTGGTAGTTTGAGAAAAGTTGACGCTATTCTCGATTCATGATTTGGGGAATCAGTCAATAAATAAGCCCCCTCCCCAATCAAAATGGGAATCGGCAGACATTTTTTGATTCTTATTTAGCGGAATCAATTAAAATTAAACATCACAGAAAGGTAGGAGGTACATTACCCCACCTACCAGCTTATGAAAATTGAAAAAAATACTTTTAGAATTTGTAACAGACTTTTGATTATTCAATAAATTTGTACGAGAGTCTAGCCCCCAGAAAGTATTGTCGGGTTTCAGCGCTACCTACCGCCACTTCAGCGAACTACCATCCTTTTCAGCTCAACGTGAGCGTGGCCAAGCAGCATTTCTGAAAAGCAGGCTTACCTCGATTTTACCACTCTCTAATTTCTAAGTTTGGCTGTTTAGTTGTTATGTCTTTTTAGACACACACATCAAGTTCACCACTAGTGCATTCAAATCAATTGTAAAACTCAAAAATAAATGTTCCCGAGTCGACTAATTCCATGTACATTGCTAAATTGTAATCTTAGGATAACTGCAAGTTAGAAGAGCGACGGTAATGGGGTTGCGAGTGTGATCACCTGATACCACTCAGATAAGATATCAGAAATGGTAGTTCGTTGAAGTGGCGGTAGGTAGCACTGAAACCCGACAACACTTTCTGGGGGCTAGACTCTCCTTAAATACGAGTGCACATTTGATAAATCTATTCGTCAGCTGAAATGTAGGCAACTTTTTTTAACTTTATTACTCACCTATATCCCCAAGTAAACATACAAACACTGCCCGACATTGGATTACCTCCTGAAGGATGAAAAGGCAAAAAAGTCCTACATATAGCTTGATCAGGTAAGTACCTATAGTGCGTTGTTATTATTCTTCTTCACCTCCGATAAAACCCAGTTTTTTAGTACTTTTTGAGTTGCCTACATTAGGATTGCACCTGGCCATTGATGATAGGAGGTTGAAAATTGTGAGCTCAGGGCATCCAAAGAGAGTGGAAAAGTTCAAAGAAGAAGTTGGAGATCATTCTCATCACAGATGAATGCTATACTGATCAATTTGCCTACTTTAGATTGCAGGCTGGGGATCACGGATGTCCAAAGGACGTTTTTCCCATAAACTTGTTAGACCTGATTGCTCTGGAGTGGTAAGTTACAGCGTGAAACCCCACATTTTAGCTAGGATTACCACAGGTCTCCACAGAAACTGCGTCCGTGTGGCGCCCCCTAGTGGCTGATCTGCGAACTATAACGATCGAGTCAACCTTCCATCGTGAAACCTTGACACAGAAATCGGAGCCGTGAGAAATTTGATGTTCGTGCAGTGCCAAGAAATTTCAATTTCGGAAATGCACAAATTCCAAGCTGCAGTAGGAGGGAAATTCCTGAAAAATTATCGTATGTGCGGGAATATCCTTGATGATAAGAGATAATTAGTTCTATGTTCTCCAGAAGACTGCGCCAAGGGATGCAAAGTTTCTGTGGCAGACCTAGTCACGTGTAGAACTGAACCGTGCATGGGCTCTAACCAACTCGCAAATGAGATCAATCCCTTAAGTATACTGTTGTGGATCTAAAAATATCCCAGAAGGTGCATGCAGAACTGCCTTTCCTGCGTTGAACTGGACATGCTCAGTTCTAACAACGCAATCTGTAGCTCATTTGTTATATTAGAGAAGTACATTTCGACAGTGAACTTGCAAAACCATGTAAGTCCGATTTTTTCCAAAAATAAGGTTATTAGCTATTTGGATAGAATGAGACCCCCTTGATCCATCAAACGGAGCCAAACTGGCAAAAACTCGACTATCTCTTCTCTATGCGTCAAAAGCAACAAATATGAACCAACGTGTTAAGTCCACTTTGAAGCAAGTTTTTCTCGTTTCCTGTAAAATTTCTGGAAAACGACTTACATGGTTTTGCAAGTTCACTGTCGATGTGGTAAACCTACTCATCGATGAGTTTACAGAGGTTACTCATATAATAATCCACACTTCATCATTTTCATGAATAATTAACATTGAGTTTCGTATTTTGGTTTTCCTGATACTTCATACCTACAAAATGGAAAATGCACTTTTAATTAGTTCAAGGGCCAGAGGACTCAATAAGTTTTAGGGGTTTTTATCTTTATGATAGAATGAAACCGTCGCTGTTGCCTCTAATGAGAAAAATAATACCAACATTCTCATCATTTTTTGATATTAATTTCTACTTAATCTTGTTGGGCCATGAGAAATCATTCTTCACCATGGATTCCTTTACTCCAGTGATATCAGTTTTTTTAACAACTGTTTCGAGAGTGTGAACAACCAAACTCATTCACTGGAAAGGAAGGCAAGTTGAGGGATTGTTAAACCCAATAGGAGTCTGCAAGTGGCACTTCTTCAATGACTGACGTGGATACAAGTTGAAATGCAAACACCGACCCTGATTACTTAATCGATTTTTTTTTTTTTTTTTGTCGTGGGACTAGGAAGTGTGTGATTTAGGTGGCCCTCCAAAAACACACATCTCATCACACATTATACTATCTATCATTTTTTGATATTAGTGCCTACTTAATCTTGTTGGGTCATGAGAAACCATTGTTTATCTTGGATTCCTTTACTCCAGTGATATCAGTTTCTCTAAAAACTGTTCCGAGAGTGTGAACAACCAAACTCATTCACTGGAAAAGAAGCTAAGCTGAGGGATACTTAATCCCACTATTTCATTGAAAATTTGATAGGTTTGTCTACTTTTTTAGGGAGGAGTCACTGAAGTACTGAATGCACTGCAAGTGGCACTTCGTCAATGACTGAAGTGGATACAAGTTTAAATGCAAACACCGACCCTGATTACTTAATCGATTTTTTTTTTGCCGTGGGACTAGGAAGTGTGTGAACTAGGCGGCCCTCCGAAAACACACTTCTCATCACACATTATAAATATTATGTATAATTTTTAGATATTAGTGCCTACTTAATCTTGTTGGGTCATGAGAAACCATTCTTCACCATTCCATTACTCCAGTGATATAAGTTTTTATAAAACTGTTTCGAAACTGTGAACAACCAAACTCATTCACTGGAAAGGAAGCTAGGTTGAGGGATTCTCAAACCCAATAGGAGTCAGAGTCAGTTTACAACTGTTGAATGCACTGCAAGTGGCACTTCGTCAATGACTGACGTTGATACAAGTTTAAATGCAAACACCGACCCTACTTAAACAATTTTTTTTTTTTACCGTGAGACCTAGGTTTTTTTGCCGTGTGTGAACTAGGTGGCCCTCCAAAAACGCACACAAACTTCCCTGAGGCTCAACAAAACCTACTTGTAGTGAATAATCCGGTATAGTAGTCGTGGACGGACAATAGTACACATGAGGAAAAAACTAGAGTCAGAAAAATATGTTGTCACAAATTAGCATCTAGCGGAACATTTGACTAATCCAAAGGATAACGGTAATTCACATTTTATAACTGAAGCCGAATTAATGCTTTTTAAGGTATGAATACGAGGTATGAAATTGCATATTTCTCTCCCTCAAAAATTGTTGAATATTCTAGAAAATCGTATCACAAAATTGGCAGTGCATCATCGACTTGTGGAATGGAGAAAAGAATCTCAATAATTCGAGTAAGTACTACATTACTTTTGGAAACAAAAAAGGAGAAATGAAGTGGAAGGGAAAACGTTGGGGGGGGGCACCTTCATCGGCTGTCTGTTCCAACTGAGATGAGACAGTGAAAGGATCGAAGAAACACCGACACACCCTCTCAATTGTCACAACTAAGCATTCTTCGAATTGTAAGATTGTAAGGAAATGATGACAGTTTCTTTCAATGAGAACTGGAATATTGAAAGTCATGAAGATTTTTGGGGAGACGATTCGATAAAAACGGAGTTGAGCAGAGCATTGTCTACTTCCACAAAAATAATGAGTAACTAGTTAAATCGATTTCGACGGTTAGGTCATCATCAGTAACAAACAATAACTTGTTACTGATGATGACCTAACCGTAGAAATCGATTTAACTAGTAACTCATTATTTTCGTGGAAATAGACAACGTTCTACTCAACTCTGTTTTTATTAAAAGGTTTTCCATAATCTCATCGCGATTGATTTTATTCGCAGACAATTCGATGGTGAAGAGAGAACTCCTCTTTCAGTATGGCTTGAGCTGCACTACAAACTAGAACATCAAGATTATCACCCTGAAGTCTTGGTGGTAACTCTAAGAGTAGCCTTCAGTATTGATCTCCCGTTGGTGTCCAGTTCTATCTAGAGATCAATGCTGCCAATATACAGAAGTATTGTTGACGCACTATTAGAGGCTGCAGCAATGCTTGCCAACATACAGAGAAATCAAACGAAGGTGAGTGGGGCAACAATCACCTTGCGTGGGATTTGGCATGGAAGGTACAAGCAGGCTACTAGTTGTTCGATAGAGTAGATGAACTCCCATATCCTGCATGGGGGAACATTTATATGAGCTGCATTCAAGGCTGTGGCTACTCGATGATGTGCCATGGCTGGAGCAAGTGGGCCCAAGGGACTTGGAGCTCAACTCAAATTCTATGGGAAGGAGAAGAATCGGCTGATGGTGTAGCCAGAAGAGGAATAATCATCTCTCCATCAACTCGGGGACAAGCTAATTCAATCCTCACCCCTAATGTCCAGGGTCGGATCTTGGACACTGAAACCAAGTTGCCAGATGGATATGCTGTGATCAGCTACCTCTTCGCATTTCTGTCCATTCACTTCCTTAGCTCAAGTGGTAGGAGCTCCGATTCAGAATCGGAATGATAGGAGATCAATCCCTGGTCGAGGGAAGTTAATTTTTGATGATTCAACAGATATGGCTGCCGAGTGCTAAAAGTGCTGATGTAATTACTTTGATGTTTTTATTTATGTGCAATAGCAGTGAAACATTTTGTCCATTTATAAATTGTTAATGCAACAGTGCGAAGCAATGAGTGCTCCAAAATCAAAATGTCTACTTGTATCTACTTGAGTTTCAAAGTTTATTGAACAACTTTGGTTCCACGTCTCTCAGTGGCACGAGACGACGAAGACATGGCCTGATAAAGACGTTTTAATTTTAGGGTTGATGAGGACTAGCCTCGAGACGTTCCCCTACAAATCATCGTGATTTTACAATCACATTGATTTCTCACGATCCTATTTGGAGGGAACTTTGAGGCTGGGTTCTAGAAGAATGCACATTGATCAAGAAGGTGCAATGATTATCAACATAATCACGGAATTCAAAATCGTGTTGCTGTTGTAGTTACAGAAAACCAGCAACTACTACAGGACATTTGTTCAGTGCTGAATTATTACAATTTTTTTAAATGCGAGTTTACAATGGGGTATTTCGGTGGGTCGGAAATTCAGGTTTTTGACTTCAAATTTGGATTCAGCACCCTTGAATACCTATATACTCCAACTTTTAGCCCAATGATACTATAACATGTGGTAGAAAAATTAATTAAAGAGATCACACGTTTGAAATGAAGGCGGGCCTCCATGAACGCACACACACTACGCCGCAGGCGTGTGTGCGTAGTATTTTGTAGTATCCAAGAGATTCTCCAAGGGTTTCATCTCTTCTCTGTGCATGGATACTTTTTTCAAAGAGTTTTGGCTAGCTAGGTCACACCATTCAAATCTTCAACTTTCCTTAGCTTCTCCGATTTTTAAAAACATTTTCTCGATGAACAGACCTGATAACCATTATTCCTGACCCATACTCTTTTGAAAAAAATAATAATAAAAAAAATTGACTGAAATACCCCATTCAGGAAACATTTTGGATTTATATAAAATGACGTGATATTTGCGGCGTTCACCTCAGGTTTGTGTCGCTTGGACTCATTCTGTTCTAAATATTGCGGAGAACAGAACTCAACCTAAAGAAATTATATATTTGCAAGAAAAAGCGAATCTTCAGCTTTGAAATCAACTTCAAACTCTTCGTTTAAACCTGGGCCTCCAAATGGTACTATCAAGGCGATCCCAAGGTTTCAAAAGTGCAGACTTCTCAAGAAAAATAAAAAAGCCTTCTATCTTAAACTTAAAAACAAATCTGTAACAACGATAATGAGAATTTAACCTCAAAAGTAAAATTTGAGCTTCTCAAGGTCGGGTAACCACAAAAATTTGTATGCATATATTTGATATAATCGTACTAATGTTAGAAAATAAACTACCTGGTGTTACAATGCACCATGGTTTAAATTATTCTTAAAAAAGATGGTTATTTTCTCCTTAAAACAATCATTAAGAAAAGCCAAGATATACATCATTTGATGATGGGTAACCGTATTTGTTTTTCATCTAATAGAAAGAAACCAAAAGGGTGAGTGAGTGATGAAATAATTTTAAAAATCGTACACACGATACTACCAACAGGTCATCGTTCTAAATTGCAAGAGATGTTTTGATTTTACCAAAACCTTATTAATCACTTCCGAATGAAAACTCTCAAGGGCAAAACGGCCACTATCCAACGCTCCAGGGGAACAAAATGTCCTGCATTATCAAAACCAGTGCTTGGAAAAAATAATTTATGTAATCACTAATAATAAAGTAGTTTTTTGTAGTCAGTCGATAAGAGAATTTCGTGCAAATAAAATTCTCATCACAGATTCGGTGGCTGATTATTGAAAAAGGGGTGTTCCCTTGAACTTAGCCGTGTAATAATTCGACACTTTGGAAAGAATACTGAATTTTAAGTACAATAGTTAAATGAGAGAAAGTGGGGTGGTGAAGTCGAACCAGGTGAGTGCAATAAACATGCAAATTACAAGTCGCGTTCAGGTGTAGGTAGGTACTATCTACCAACCTAACAGCAGTTAATCGTGGCTCCCTGACTTTTTACTCTACTACTGGACCACAGACCACAAATATTCAGATGGTGGATCGGAAGACGTAGACATTAGATGGACATCGTGTGGTTATTCATTCCGATCCTAACTATGGAAACGTCAGCTAGGCTGGCAAAATCATAATTTTTATACACGTAAAATGTAATCCTAAACTAAAAAAGTAGCCAGACTAAACACATTTTTCTCTGTAATATTAATATTTATATGCAGAAGGGAATCAAGCACTGAGGGAGTCTGTACTCAATCGGCGGTGATTCATTCTCGGGTATTTGTGTAATGGAGCTCCTTGGGGAGGTCCGTGCAGGATATCCCAGATGTGTTGCACAATCAATTCTATAGCAACTGCAACACAGACGATCTCAGACATTAACCGCTAAACTTGGTAGCCCGCGATCCGGAGTGTTAGAGAGCAGTGCTGACGATCAATCCACAACACTGCGAGGGCGAGGTAGGGATTCCACTTGCAAGAGAATTCCTGGCTAATCGTATTGCGAAGTTCACTGCCGAATACATTGTGTTTACAACAGAACAAATTTGGGTTCAAAAATCTGTATTTTCATTTTTTCCTTCTTAAATTGACCAGCACCTACATTCTCCAGGAAATACTAGATAAGAGCCCCCCTACCCCGTTACTAGTCATAAACACGAAAGCATCTCGAGATCGGAAGGTTCCATTTTGAAGAAACTTCTAGGACTCCTCGATGATACTTTGATGGTTTCTGATACTACCAAAACCTTAACCTTTGAGGCAGCAGTACATCCAATTTTATTTTATATAATAATTACAAATCAAATAAGTAACAAAGATCCGAATATCACAAAATTAGGCAGACACAACCAACAACAACAAAATCCCTCGACATAGCTTTGATACGGATCAGATTTGAAATGTGATATACAGGGTGTCCAAGTAACTACGCTCCCCCCACTTATTTTCTCTAATAGTGTGAGAAAAAAAATCGGATTAACGCTATTCTTCATAATTTTTTGCGTAGAATTCAAAAATGACAAAATTGCGCAGTGCGCAATCGCGAAACCATGCGCAATCATGATCAACTTTGTTTTTTCAAATGAGAACCCCTATTTTTATTGCAGATTCGGATTCTACGTCAAATTTTAAGAACATTTTACTTGGACAACTTTTTTTTTGGATACGCGCAACCCGCACAGCGAGCGCTCAAAGATGCGCAACCCAGGGATTGCGCCACAGTTGAGATGAAGGTAGACCTCAAGTGCGGCACATCACTTAGCACTGTTTTTCCACGCTGAATCGCGTGGTGGTGTCCCTTTGTTGATTTGATTTCATTTTACCTCATTTACAGCCAAAAAAGTCAATTATTGAGGAGGAAATCATCGATTTTCTTACGAAGGGTAGTGAATCATCCTAATAAAATGTAAAAAAAATTAAATTTTTAAAATTATAAAATAACGGGAAACTACTACATAATTATCGCAAAATTTAATTTTTTTTACATTTTATTAGGATGATCATTACCCATCGTAAGAAAATCGATGATTTCCTTCTCAAAAATTGACTTTTTTGGCTGTAAATGAGGTAAAATGGAATCGAATCAAGAAAGGGACATCACCACGCGATTCAGCGTGGAAAAACAGTGCTAAGTGATGTGCCGCACTTGAGGTCTACCTTCATCTCAACTGTGGCGCAATCCCTGGGTTGCGCATCTTTGAGCGCTCGCTGAGTGGGCTGCGCGCCTCCAAAAAAAGAAGTTGTCGAAGTAAAATGTTCATAAAATTTGACGTAGAATCCGAATCTGCAATAAAAATAGGGGTTCTCATTTGAAAAAACAAAGTTGATCATGATTGCGCACAGTTGCGCGATTGCGCACAGTTGCGCGATTGCGCACTGCGCAATTTTGTCATTTTTGAATTCTACGCAAAAAATTATGAAGAATAGCGTTAATCCGATTTTTTTCTCACACTATTAGAGAAAATAAGTGGGGGGAGCGTAGTTACTTGGACACCCTGTATAGCATTTACAAGTCAAATTCACCCTTTCACAAGTCAAATTCACCCTTTTACAAGTCGAATTCACCCTTTTACAAATCAATTTCACCCTTTTACAAATCAAATCAATTTCACCCTATTCGAGAAATGCGGTGGTGGCAAATAAATAGGATTAGTGGCATGCCTTTTTCGTGAATATACCTACCCTAGTATTCCTTCTCTCTGTGTAGTATTCCTTCTGTGTGATGAAGATAACCTTTGTCGAGGTTTCTCAGTTGTGGAAGTGAATATTATTTTGGTTCAGTATCATAATAATTAGATATGAGTCAGTCAGAATCGTTCAGTAGCAGATGTAGCAATGAGGGTGAGGCTTTCCGATTGCGTTCCTCTCGCAGGAATGTACGCCCGAGGGGTAATATTATAACATCGTCATCCAATGCAGCCGAAAAAACGTTATTAATACGTTTGATAAACGAGGGTCACAGTATAAAGGATGCTGCCCTGAATGTCAACATCAATTATCACACCGCAAAATGGATTTTTCGGCGGTACTCAAATAATGACTGTACCTTGCCTCAAAACACGAAGGGGGGTTGTCGAACGAAGAAACTAACGCCTTCAGTTGTATTGGCTATAGAAAACATTTTTAAGAGAACTCAGCGTACACTCTCAAAGAGATTCAACAAAAATTGTTGTCCTCCAAAGGGCTCAGTGTTGCAGCGTCATCAATTCAAAATGCATTCTCAAAAATCAAGGCCCATGTAAGAAGTGAGTTGGGGAACTTCAATCGTCAGCACGACCTTACGGAAGTCTTTTCCCGTGGTGTTTCTACTATAAGTAACAACGATTGTTCAAATTATGTGGTTGACGTACTTTTGAAACTCCCTACAGCTGCCGCTGGCCAGCCATTGGTTTAACAAATTTTCGATTGTTTTGTTTTTCTGGACCTTTTTTTGTTGTTTTTTTCCTACCTGCTTTTTGTTGTTAGAAATGTTTGACATATAATAATATATGTATATTATGATTACGAAACCCCTATTTTGTTGTATTCAGTTCCATTTCTTTGCCCTTCAACGCATTTCTCGCATTACTCAAAGAGGGTGAAATTGATTTGTAAAAGGGTGGATTTGATTTGTAAAAGGGTGGATTTGATTTGTAAAAAGATGGATTTGATTTGTAAAAGGGTGAAATTGATTTGTAAAAGGGTGAATTTGACTTGTAAAAGGGTGAATTTGACTTGTAAACGCTATAACACTATTAGCATGGAATATGGAGAGGAAGGTTCTCTTCATAGACGGATCTGTGCCGACCTTGAGAGTGGAGTCTTCAAGGTCAAAGCTGGAGTGTGTGAAAGAAGTGTGTCTTGGAGAATATTGTTCAAGCTTTCATAAGTAACTTATTAAAATTGAATAATGAGTGATTTAGAAGGAGTGTAAATTAAGTAATGAGACTTCTTTTTTACATTTAACAAAATTCTATTGGAATAATTCCACTCTTCATAGCAGTGGAACTCTTGATACAGGAATAACCTTTGAGGGATTATTTGAGTACAGCCGAAAAATCCATTTTGCGGTGTGATAATTGATGTTGACTTACAGGGCAGCATCCTTTATACTGTGACCCTCGTTTATCAAACGTATTAATAACGTTTTTTGGGCTGACCTGTTGCAACTCGAGGCGGGGCTTCGTCATCTTCGGATGACGATGTAACAATATTACCCCTCGGACGTACATTCCTGCGAGAGGAACGCAATCGGAAAGCCTCACTCTCATTGCTACATCTGCTACTGAACGATTCTGACTGACTCATATCTAATTATTATGATACTGAACCAAAATAATATTCACTTCCACAACTGAGAAACGTCGACAAAGGTTATCGTCAACACACAGAAGGAATACTACACAGAGAGAAGGAATACTAGGGTAGGAATATTCACGAAAAAGGAATGCCACTAATCCTATTTATTTGCCACCGCCGCATTTCTCGCATTACTCGAAGAGGGTGAAATTGGTTTGTAAAAGGGTGGATTTGATTTGTAAAAGAGTGGATTTGATTTGTAAAAGAGTGGATTTGATTTGTAAAAGGGTGCATTTGATTTGTAAAAGTGTGAAATTGATTTGTAAAAGGGTGAATTTGACTTGTAAAAGGGTGAATTTGACTTGTAAAAGGGTGAATTTGACTTGTAAATGCTATAGATATGAGAAGGAGAAGGCGTGGCTTGGAATAGCAAGCGGGATGTACCCGGATTGGGATGCTTTCTCATCTGAAGAACAGCAGAAAAGTAAGTACGAAAAATGGCTACCTCGTTATCTGTCTATAGTAATTATGTACCTAGCTGTGAAAATGTTGGTGGGGAATTCCTGAAATAATGTAGGTAAATCAGAATTATTGCAGTGTAATAGTAATTTATTCAAATTATTCCTTTTATTTTAATTTTAATTCAATTCCGATTCAATTTAATTCGATTCCCCCACCCACCAACTACAACCCCATCGAGGTTTTCTGCTCAATATGTTATGTAGCTCCAAACGCGGTTTTTCGCCGCGGTTTTGCGGCTGCAGCGAACTGCAAACCACTGCCGCTTAACCATTACACTTAACTAGATTTAGTAGACCAGAGTGATACTTTTTTGGCCGCAGGGATCCTTTTTCCTGTTAGGTTGGGGTTAATGGCCACCACCCCAGCACTGTAGAGGGGGTCGTCCCACAAACACAGAAATACCTGACTCAGTATAGATTGTAGGTCACTGGACGCCAATCTATTGGCCTCCTCTGTTAAGGCCATATCACACGAGCGATTTTTTGGCTTTTTTTCCGCTGGAAAATCGCTGGAACGTGAAGAGGAAGTTAGAATAAGTTAGGCGAAGTTGAAGAAGAATAACCGCAGAAAACTGCGAATAGAGCGCATTCTGGCGGCCAGCGATTTTCACTCTAACGTGACTACAAGTTTTGGATCAGGTTATAGTAGTGTGGAATTTTGAAGCAACGTTTTAGCGTCGCTCCCACTCCCAGAAAAAGTAATCACTTTACTTGTCTCCGTGGCGTCACTACGATCTCGTTTTCTTCAGTTTTTGTGCTCCTGTCGTATTATTCTTCAAAATGGACCTTTTTTCCTTGATCATTAGTGGTGATTTCTCTGATATTTTCTCTGATATTTCTCAACACAATTGATGAGAAGCGAAGTTTCACTTGTTGTCCACCTATTCACTATATCCTTCGGCGGCATACTTGTTGGAGGTTTAAAAATGAACGAAGAACTGATTAATTTTTCTCTCGGAAAACTGCAGAAAACTGAACAGACGTCGACTAGTAGATCAAGGAATGCTACAACCACAAATTACTTATCGATGGAGAACCTTCGAATGGTTTCCTTCCAGCTTTTTTTCCCGCACAAAATGGCGGACTAGAAAAATTAGAACGCGTTCTAAATATTCCAAAGCTAGAAAAATCGCTCCACCAGGGTGCAGGCTGGGCTATGGGGGGGTGGGGAAGTGGAATTAAAAACCCGCTGCATGGATACTTGAAACACTGTACTTCTTCCCTTGCATGGATACTTGAATCACTGTACTTCTTCCTCTTTACGTTCCAGCGATTTTTCTGCGGAAAAAAGCTGAAAAATCGCTCGTGTGATATGGCCTTTACTCTTTGCTGAACTAGTTATCATTCCCTAAACCAGAAGGCAGCAGTGTTGGAACGTTGAGTATGATGGGGTGTTTATCCAGCATGCTTTTAACCTCAACTGAACCTCACTCTCCGTATTCCATGCTATTGAAAAGCCTCCCCACTCCCCTCTTCTAGTGTGTTTTCTTATCAAAATCTGTATACTCACATTGCAACTTGACAGACAACAACTTGAAACAGAGCGATAGCAAACCACTCCCTATTCATATCCAAAAAATATGGAGAATCCATCAGTTATTTCAAAAGAGATGCTACACATAGAAAGACCAGGTATGTAGGGAAAAGAAGTGCGCGAAAAATACAGATTTTCAAACCCGCCTTACTGAATTCGTGTTTGTCAATCGGAAATATCAGTGTGGGACCTGTTTTCGTTGTTTTTGAAACATAATAATACTCATTCGCCAGGAGAGCATCCTTCAGTGGAGTCCCCTCCTGCGTCCCTCTACACTTCCTCCTTAGTGTTTACAAAGACCACCTGAAAACGTCTGCCAAGTGGGTGTGGCACATAGCTTCCTCGTATCCATAACACAATTGTATAGAAGATCCGATGCATACTAGTTAATCTCGAAACATCAATATCTTTGTACCTTCCACTACCCTCTTAGGGGACACTACATTGTTGGAAAATGAAGAAGTTATGGCTGTTACAAGGATTTCACGTTTGCGCATGCGCACAAAACACATTAAATTTGGGGACCATATGATACATGATTTTCATGGGGGGCCATCAACACGCCAACCCCCACAATCCCTGACAATTGCATCGAAATTAGATGGGAAATGTAGAAGTTAGAAACCTTGAAAAGTGAAAACAAAGCTTCCGCTACCTTGCTAGACTCGGAAGGTATTTCTTAACACGTTCAGACCGGCTGCTTCCACCCTGGATCCACGCGAAACCTTCGCCTGGTACGGCTGCTTCCACGGTGGATCCATGAACTCATGATTAGGTGGAACCATGAACATTTCTCGAAACGCTCTGGATAGTTCATTTTTCCCCCAACAGGGCTCTTTTTGGTCTCAATCGCTTCGGAATGAACCCACCTTACCGTCCCAACCTTTTGGTTTTGGATATCAGTGCATGTTATCACGCAAAAATGCCGGCTTCTCATCAGTAAGACTGTTTTGCTGTGAAGTTCCAAAATTTTCCTAGGTTCTGGGGACAATCTGGGTTTTGAGCCCCGGTCTGAAGGTGTTAACGGGAAAAAGGGATATTGAAGATGGAAATTTCTAGTATATAACTGGCTGGGTACTTGATATGATGTCCAGTCAAGATAGTACCTACGTGATTAGTAATTAACCAAAAACTAATATAACTTTCTGAAAATATTTTACTTTCGACGAGGTGTTTTGAAGGAGACAAAATACTCGAAAATAAAATAGTGTCTAGCAGCTAAGATTATCAATAAATCGTGAAACAACGAGAGTGTAATTTCAACAGTATTACGAGTACGTAGTAGTAGCAGTCATATGAAATGGAAACTTGAAAAGTATATTTACGTATGTTTTTATTATAAGACACATGAATAGGAGGACAACACATAGCCAAGTACCACATGCAAAACTGTCAACAAGGTCCCATTCGTGCTTCCCACGTCGACTTCTCAGATTCAGAGGGTGTTATCAATGAAAGAGCCTTCTTGTAAGCTAAAGAATTCAGAGTATAACAGATTGAATGGAAGAGGACTCTTGGCCTTCCCCAGTCGTAGCAAGTAGATTATACTTCTGCACTGGGAGACACTGGCTGCCTGGATTTGCCTCTCTTTGTTCACCGTCTCTCGACAGCATCATCGACACTTGAAAAGGAAGACTGCCGACCGAGCATGCAAAAAGGTGATCAATTGCAGATCATGAGGAAGGAGGAGAAGAGGAAGGCCCACAGAGGACCTAAGGAAGACGGGAGAGAAACTGGAAGAGGTAAACTGTCGATAGAGCAAAGCAGAGGGCGGTAGTCCCAGATTGGTAATGACCTATAGTGCCATTTTGGCAAGTTAGTAGAGAGTTTTCGCCACGTCTTTTGTGACGACCGTCCGCGTGTAATATCCATGCAACCGTCTGAAAATGGTGACTGCGTATGCGTGACGACTTGGACGGCGAGCGGTCATCTTGGACGCCGCCAAATGCCGGCTTTTGGCGGCGTCGAGGACGACGGCTTTCTTGACGACTGTACCCTTCATAACCTCACACTTTTATAACCAGTTTCAATTAACATCGGATGTAGCAGGATTTTGTGTTGTGTTCGACGTTCGACTCCAGTGTTTTGGTTCTCGATTTTAGCTTTCATTTGTAGAACAGTTTTCTTCTTCCCGGGAATTATCAAGTTTTTCATCTCTCGAAACAAACTACTCGTCACCAGAATTCTGTTATCTTCAATCAAGATCAAGTGAATCCATCGTATACTATTGTTGACTCTGTACCAATTTTACATTGTTTGAATGTCAATGAAATTTCTGAATAAATGCACCCTTGTTTTTCATTTAACCTTCCGTCGGTCGCACCTTCCCACACGCAAAGTAGGTCGCGCTGCTGTGTTTACACCGCAGTCATTCTCGTTGCGTATTTTGCTCAAAATTGGAAAATTTGACAATCTGAGAGACAATAAATTGAGGTACGCTTACTTCAGTTAAAATATTTATTCATACAATTGCAAAATATTGGGTAGAATATGTAAACTTGAACATAACAGTAAAACCTCAGAAAGCTTCGTCGCGCAGCTGTCCAAACACTGCTAGGTACTCAGCGCACGCCTTAAGGCCCGATCACTCAGGACGCGTTATAACGCGGCGCTCAGGGAACGCGCGTTCTCCCCGACGTTTGGCGATATAGCTACGTCACACACATCTCGTTATATTGCGCGTCATTTCGGCCTAGAACCCAGCATTGTGATAGTGTACTCCATAGTAATTCTCCTCTTTCTGTATCTTCTGACTTTCACATAAAGCTATGATAACTTCTTGTGATTCTGATGAGGAAGAAGCTCTTCTTTTATTAGTTTTATAAGACGGCAAAAATACACGGCATTGGGTGCACCCAATCAATAAAAAGAGACAAGATTTTGGGGAATACCACTGTCTATGTCGGGAGCTGCGATCACATGAGGATCCTTTTATGAACTATTTTCGCTTCCGAGCTTCTGTATCCTCACTCATCTTGAAATAAACTCCTTGAACAACGAGGATAACGCCCTCAGCGCGCGTTACTTTTGTACATTTTTACAACCCGAACGCGTGACGTCGCGTTACTGAAAGTATCGCGGCGTCTTAACGCCGCGTGTGTGGCGGGGATGATGCAACACTGCATCATACAACTGTAACGCCGTAACGCGACATTACTCGAACGCCTAACGTCGCGTTATAACGCGTCCTGTGTGATCGGGCCTTTACTCGACGACGCCTGAAGCAAAACTGAATAGCAACTTTTACGTCACTCACAAGGTGGCGACTCATATGCAATTTAGGGGGTCCTAGGGGATCCTAAACAAAACATACAGAGGGGGGTTGGGTGAATTTTTGGAAATTTTGGTCAAAGGGCAAGCGTTTTCTTCCAAGTGCAGTGTAACCGCAGGCGCAACCGACGGAAGGTTAATGTTGTATATTATTTATTCATCTATCAACGTACCTAATTACAGATCTGCAATAAACAGACGACGAGAGTCAGTTCACGTAAGTAGGTAGGTACCATTTAAGATTTCAATTGATAGTTCCGTTTGCTGTGATCATCGTACTTGTAAGTTGAATGTCAAGTTGGAAAAAGTCCTCTTACAACAGTTATGAAGTTATCTAGAGATAATTATGCTACGGACGTGTTGTTAGACAAACAAGGAACCAGTAGACAGGTAGCTCCTGCAAAATCTGTAATTAAGTAGTTGGTATGTGAGACCCAGAAAAATGCAGTTCGAACTCCGGAAAACCTAGGTTTGTGGTGTTCACTATATAGGTAACTACCCATTTAAACTAGGTGAATACAATTAAAATCATTAGTCGGTAGGTTTTTTTTTTATCGCAATGTTGGGTCAGAAAAGGATGTAAATAGGTATCCAAGTAGTAGGTAATAGATTTGTTCAATATGGCGAATTGCCGAACATTCCAAATTTCATTCTGAAAAACTTATTTCGAGACCCCCAGAGTCTGAATCAGCTGTTCGCTATCGGCCATTTTCGAGTGACTTCGCAGGTCGGTAGCTATTTAACATGACTTTCAGAGTCCACACCTTGTTTTGTGACGACTCGAAATCCACCAAAAAAAGTTAGCATCTGAGTCTGCTGGCCCTATCTCTCTCTAGTCGTCACAATCTCAAGTCGTCGCACCTGACGTGGCGAAAACTCTCTAGTGTCAAAAGATTCACTACAGTTGGAAAAATCAGTTTAAGAGGAAGTTGATGTGGAATCCTTACCATTCGGCAGTAACTAGCTCCATTGACCAGCCCAGTCGAATCGAAAAAATATGCCCCAGTTACCTGGCTTAAAAAATTGATTTTAGGGCAGTAAAAGAAGAACCTTTCACTTTGAGTCCAGCACCTAGGCCAGTCCTACTTTCCTATCCAGCCAGTTAGGGTCTGATTTTTGAGCATTTCATGTCATCTGTTTGTGTTCCAATTTCTTGCACTGGTTTAAACAAAATATCACCCAAAAAATGAATAATAGGAATAGCTCAAAAAGAATGAGTGTTTACTACTCTTCCTGCAGCAGTTCACACGATTCTTTGACAAATTCGTTCATCTGTGCCCTTAAAAGACAATGTAGTTGACACCCATCCAAATTGCCAAGTGGGTAAAGAAATCGGTGTAGATACTTGACAGTAACTTCCTGGAAGGCTTATATCAAGAGTCCAATTCCAGTATCTTCTTCTGGAAATACGCAAACACAGAGCCAAATCCATGACCCAGTGGTAGCAGAACTGTAGGAAAATAACCTCCGAAGACACATACATCGTCAGCTGGGAAGGGAAAGGTTATATACAAGGGTAAAGGTTACTTTCACCTTTCCGGGTCGTACCTACTTTACAAAAGGCATGTTGCTCTCTTCCCTCCCAGCCGATATTATAATGCGAGGAACAATACTTTTCCAAATCCAGTAAAACGAAACACCACAGGCATGTTCGTTAATGCCTTCGAGACAGCACAAAATCAATCCCTCATAAAACGCACTATTTCATATCAAATTGAACGCATGGTCGAAAAAATACGAGAACTTCTGATACACTGGAACCTTCAGTGTTTACCTTGCTCAATAATATTGGGCCATTTTCAAACAAAGGAATTTGATTACTTGAATTTTGCCTTATAAAATAATATTTTTCATCATCTATTTTTGTTACGGTGAGAATGGTGAATGGATGAATTCAATAAAATCTTACCAGTGTTGTCTGCTCCGCGAGGTATGATTACGTCCGCGTGTTTCTTTGTCTGTGAGGAACAGAAGAGGACTTTTAAGAACACGTAAATGTCATAGCAGTGTATCAAGTTATTTTACAGAACTATGATAACCACAACTTACCTCCTTACCTTCATACAAATTAAAAAACCGTCAAATTTTCTAATAATACAATTTTTTTTCATAATTTTATGAAATAAACGTTCAACATAGGAAATCACTCGGGTTGTTGACATAACGTGACAGGGGAACAGCATTATTTTTTAACATAGAACATGTTTTAGCCATAGGGAAACTACCCAAAAAAGTTACACTAGAGGGGGACGCGGGAAGGTCACGCGCGAAGGGCCGAGCTTTTCAATGCATTTTAGATATGTTGCTAGGGATAATATAACTTTTGTATTATACCTACCTACGACTAAAGGTTCTGCACTAAATTTGGCTAAAACATGTTCCATGTTTTTACTATTTACACCGTAGGCTTTATCTGGGGAGTCCAGGGGGCTCGCCCCCCTGGCGGGACGCGAAGCGCCGAGTTTTTATCCTTGGCCGTTCATTATACTGTCAAAAGGTATTAAGAGTAGGGATGGGACAAAGAACGGAAAACATCGATGTCGATGTGAATCAAACATTGATATCGAAGAAACATCGTACGGTAAAACATCGATATTTTTCGCAAGCGGGAAATGAAATAGAATCAAGAGGGAAAACGTGAAGAAGCTGCTCTTTCCCATCCTTTAAATGAGGACGTGATTTTTTTTTCTTTACTGGATAACCGACTTCATTATAATGGACAACTCCATTACCTTGCACTTCTTTTTAGCGAATTTTCAAAGAAAATGAAGCTATTGCAATGGCCTCAAAATTTTTAGAATGGACTTTTTCGAAAAA
The DNA here is from genome assembly GCA_009739505.2 of Apolygus lucorum. Taxonomy (NCBI): domain Eukaryota; kingdom Metazoa; phylum Arthropoda; class Insecta; order Hemiptera; family Miridae; genus Apolygus; species Apolygus lucorum. The sequence goes on along the minus strand of CM019183.2, from coordinate 56,940,726 downwards.
TTTTTACTGAAGTTTTTCCAAAAATCATATGTGTGTGTGTGTCATTCCGCACGATAACTTGAGTAATTGTTAAGAAAATTTTTTAGTTTTTGCCAAAATGTTCGTAACCACAAATGATAGGTCAAGTTCGTTAACCAGCAATTTTGGAAAACTCAATATGGTCCAACATTCAAAAAAGTCCAAAAAAATGGGTAATTCCCGTTTTTTGTGGTTATTACTTTCGAAATCATGGTAATATATTTTATTGTTTTTCAAAAATAAGGTTATTAGCTATTTGGATAGAATGAGACTCCCTTGATCCATCAAACGGAGACAAACTGGCAAAAACTCGACTATCTCTTCTCTATGCGTCAAAAGCAGCAAATATGAACCAACAATGACGTGTTAAGTCCACTTTGAAGCAAGTTTTTCTCGTTTCCTGTAAAATTTCTGGAAAACGACTTACATGGTTTTGCAAGTTCACTGTCGATATGGTATATTCGGATTCAGCACAAAATGTCTGATATCAATGCGTTTTTCAAAAATGAAAATTGTCCAAAATTAAGAAAAGTATGTATCTATTTATATATATATATATACTTTCTAAAAGAAATTGCAACACCATTGTTCCTTTTCTTAACCATACCTTCAACTGAAAGATTTCTTTGAAAATTCGCTCATTAATTCAGACTTTTTTATTTCGATATTTCTTACCTTTCCCATTTCAATTATTCTCTCAACCATGAAGAGATGTTTTCCAGTAGGTAATATTTTGTTATGTAAAAAGATGAATGAAAGGTAGGAGGTGTTTTTCTACTTCCAAGAAAATTCGATGAAGTTATGTGGTCTGGATTTTGTTCTGGTTTCCTTGCAGTACCTAGTCGTTCAAATGCATCAAACGATGTTATCAGACCAACTCCTCGACATATCGATAACATCGGACCAAATCATCGACATATCAAAAACAGCGAGGGTAAAAAACCGATGTTTCATTTGTATTTCTTTTAACTGAAAAGTGGAAACATACCTCTTTGTTTTGCCATTCTGTTTATCTTTTCTAGGGGGGTTTTTCCTTGAAGAAACAATTTCATGACGGGCCAATAAGCGCATAGCAATCACTTTCCGTCAACATGAAGTTCCGTTACATGAAGGCAAAAAGGACAAATCTGACAAAAAGTCCTTTCCATATCAAAACCAAATGTATTCTAAATGCTTGCATACGAGTCTGCAACACATTGGGACATTTTCATGTCAACCACTACACAACAAGGTAGTGAAGTAAGGTTGTTAGTTCATGTACCCAAGCATCAAAATAAGAAAACAGTTGATTGTTCTCTACGCAACACAGTGAGTCTATTTTATTTTTATTTATTGGTCGCGTGAGCAAGATTTGCTTAGTTTTCGTGACGATTTTTCAGTTTGTGTGCCAAAGCAAAGACATGAAAATGTCAAAAGGATTCCACAGAACGAAAACACTTTTTGCGAACACAAAATGAACATGACATGTTCTTTTTGTCAATGCAAAAATCCACATAAAAAGATAGGTTGAATGACAAAAGTCTTTAGAAAGGTTAGCATCAACATGTGCTCGCTCTAACCGTCCCTTTGACTCTACAGTACCCAACTCTAAGGTGAATAAATGATGGGTGAAGTCACTCATTATGTTAACATTTATTCTATTAGATTTGTCGGTAACACGACTGTGAACTGCCATAAAATGGAGAACACTGGAACTAAAACTGGGTTCATATTAGGACGTAAACGCTCTAAACTGCAAAAGCTCACGAAAAAACCACGTTCAAGTGGGGTGGCCAGTAGACGGTAGCCAGTAGATAGCTTCCTTATGTAGAATAAATCTTGGGCATAAAGAATTTATTGATTTCCGGTACATTTTGAAGTAAATGATCAGAATAGCATAAAAAATTAAACTTTATTTTCACAATCAAGTTCCTAGTTTTATAAATTTCGAATGGGGTTCAGATACCTTTTCAGATTAATTGGTGAACCTCCTACACCTACAAGCACTCATTGGATCACTATAACCTCTCAAACACCTCAAGTTTAATACGAATAAATAAATAAATTCATAAGCAAAATGGGCGAATTAAATACACCGAGAAAAATCTGAGTTCCAGCAAAATCCAACTGTGCACACGATACGTATTTTTGGTGAAATTCACAGGGAAGGAATAACCCTAGAAAAGCCTCAAATTTCATTAAAATCGACCATCACTTCGTCAAGTTTTGCCGTGGGCGAGGAATGGAGAAATGTCCTTCGTTCTGTTTTCCTCAAAGACGCCTTTTTCTGCAGGGAAGATGCTACAAAGTAAAAACGAAAGGGGAACAAACTCTGAAGGTGAAATCAATGTTGAAATCTCTTCAAAATTACAATTTCGAAGAGAAGAAGTTCTACTCTTTCCTTGTTTTGAGTGAATAAAATCGCCAAATTAACAGAAATAGAGCTTCATAGTTTGTTGCCTTCTTGTTGACAAGGTTATTGGTGAAGTAAGGATAAATTGCGGCGGATCCTCAGTACGTATGTTGTTTATTCCGCATGTCGAGCTAGCTTTCGCCCAAAGGGCATCTTCAGGACACTGTCAACAACGGGTGCGGTTCAGGAGGACGTATAAACACGTAGCCGCCCCCACAGATAGTCTACACCTATCCCGAGTAGGGATCTCCACGCCAAGCACCCTGAAAGAAGAGTGTGAGGACCCTGTGTTCACCCTAGATACTTCTTCAATCATCAGTCGGGTTCAGGACGAGCCAGTGAACTGACTGCAAGGGGAGTTTCGGCGGTCTAGAGCTATGTAATCGATTTATAATCCGTTTTGAGCCAAGTTATTGTAGAATACAGTTGTTTCTTTATACACGAGTGATTTATGATCCTGACAACCAAAAGAGGAAATACCGGAGAATGGAATAAGAGTTATCCCATCTCCATCAAACAAATATGGACATGTAAGATAAGGTACTAGGTTCAGGTACAGCTTTGGTTAAGGGTAGTTATAAGTTTTACCTTTCTTTATGATTTTCAATTGCTTTGGTAGTAGATGTATGGTTGGCTTTCATTTCTACTGTAGTTACATCTGTTACATCTATTGACCCAAGCAGAACGGTGTTGGGTAGGGTAGGATTGTGCTTTACCTCTTTAATTATAAGGTACAGGAGTAAAGCACAATCCTACCTAACCCAACACCGTCTAGGGAGAACCCAGGGTCCTCACACTCTTCTTTCAGGGTGCTTGGCATGGAGATCCCTACTCGGGATAGGTATACAGGGTGTCACCCTTTCGGGCGCACCACCGGGCAGGGTTCGATTCTACAACTAATTTCCACAAAAAATGTATCCTAGCAATTTTTTCTTAGAGGCTTCGTTTTCGAGTTATTTCACTTTTAAGATTTTTTTCGTGTTTTCGACCTTACATCACTAAAATGGCTGTAACTCCCTTAATTGATGGAGTAAATTAAAATTTGATTATATCATTGGAAAGAGCGTCAAATTTCCTATCTCCCTGATGGGGTTTTAGAAAATTTCAAATGAAACGAACGGGTGTAAAATAAGCCAAAAGTAAAAAATATGTAAAGTTTCGAAAATTTTCACTTTTTTCAAAGTTTGATTCTCGAAACGTCGTGAACGGAAATTTCCATGCTGTAAGCCTAAAAGTTGCATGTGAATCCCAGCTTTCTAACGGCGTAGTCTTTTTTTTTAAAACACCGTTTATTCAGTTAGAAAACGACGTTTTTAGGGCAGAAAATGTTCATTTTCGGGTGTGAATCGGCGTTTTTCACCAGAAATGCTTTCCAACTTAATAAATCATTTGACATGAAATTTTACGTAATTTTTGACGCTGAATCGAATGGTAACACTTTCCGATATCCTCGACAAACAAAAAGTACTTTTCAAGCCCTTTCTGGGTTAAACAGGGTACAAGTCCTCGACTCCCAACTTGTTATACATCGAAAAGATAAAGCTTTCCGCAAATGATCGGGACGATATTTTCAAGACAGAGGGCAAAAATTGGGTAAGTCAAAAGTGGAAGAGTGCGAGTCTTAATAACCCAGACCTCCCTTAATGACAATTTTGGATAAAACGAACAACGATATTGAGCCCTTCGCCGAAAGGAAAAGGCTTGAAAAGCACTATTTGTTTGTCAAGGAGATCGGAAAGTGTTACCATTCGATTCAGCGTCAAAAAGCACGTAAAATTGCATGTCAAATGATTGAAGTTGGTAAGCATTTCTGGTGAAAAACGCCGATTCACACCCGAAAATGAACATTTTCTGCCCTAAAAACGTCGTTTTCCAACTGAATAAGTGGTGTTTAAAAAAAATGACTACGCCGTTAGAAAGCTGGGATTCACATGCAACTTTTAGGCTTACAGCATGGAAATTTCCGTTCACGACGTTTCGAGAATCAAACTTTGAAAAAAGTGAAAATTTTCGAAACTACCAATTTTTTACTTTTGGCTTATTTTACACCCATTCGTTTCATTTGAAATTTTCCAAACCCCCATCAGGGAGATAGGAAATTTGACGCTCTTTCCAATGATATAATCAAATTTTAATTTACTTAATCAATTAAGGGAGTTACAGCCATTTTAGTGATGTAAGGTCGAAAACACGAAAAAAATCTTAAAAGTGAAATAACTCGAAAACGAAGCCTCCAAGAAAAAATTGCTAGGAGACATTTTTTGTTGCAAATTAGTTGTAGAATCGAACCCTGCCCGGTGGTGCGCCCGAAAGGGTGACACCCTGTATACCTATCCCGAGTAGGGATCTCCATGCCAAGCACCCTGAAAGAAGAGTGTGAGGACCCTGGGTTCTCCCTAGACGGTGTTGGGTTAGGTAGGATTGTGCTTTACTCCTGTACCTTATAATTAAAGAGGTAAAGCACAATCCTACCCTACCCAACACCGTTCTGCTTGGGTCAATAGATGTAACAGATGTAACTACAGTAGAAATGAAAGCCAACCATACATCTACTACCAAAGCAATTGAAAATCATAAAGAAAGGTAAAACTAGGATACATTTTTTGTTGCAAATTAGTTGTAGAATCGAACCCTGCCCGGTGGTGCGCCCGAAAGGATGACACCCTGTAGACTATCTGTGGGGGCGGCTACGTGTTTATACGTCCTCCTGAACCGCACCCGTAGTCGACAGTGTCCTGAAGATGCCCTTTGGGCGAAAGCTAGCACGACATGCGAAATAAACAACATACGTACTGAGGATCCGCCACAATTTATCCTCGTCTCACCAATAACCTTGAGAAATAGAGCTGTGACTAAGGACATAGCACTTACAGGTAGGCAAAATTCTTCAAAGGCAGGTTTGACGAAGTGCATGTACTGGTTCAGTACTTGTTCCAAGTCCCTCCCTCTTTCGTTGATATCCCGTGGAACTGGAACAAAGCATTATACTATGAGATCCATGAATGGACACATAATCACTTTATTGTCATATAATCTACAGGGTGTCCCATGTTAAGGACCGAAAAACTTCGGGAGTCGATTCTACAACTAATTTTAGTAAGAAAGTGTATCATAACAATTTTTCGTCAGACAATTAATTTCCGAGTTATTTCAGTTTTAAGATTTTTTCGTGTTTTCGACCTTAAGCCATTAAAATGACCATAACTCGCTTTATTTACAAGCAATTCAAAATCTATTTACACCGTTGGATAGGGCGTTAAATTTACCATCTTTCTACAGGTTATTAAAAAAATTTTGTAAGGTCGTGATGGGTGAAAAATCAACTCGTAAAGTCATTTTTCTAAAATTGTCAAAATTTCCTACTTTTTCTTTTGATAGTTAAGGTTTTATTTCCAAATGATTTTTCACGTACCTCTACATCAAAAACTGCGCAAAGATCTCAGCTTTTTAATGGTATAATTTGTTTTAATTTTACTCCGCTAATTAGGGGTGAAAAATACGTTTGAATGCTGAAAAACGTGGTTGCGCTCATGGAAATCAAGGCTTCTGGTTCGTTGGGCCTCGGGCGGGTTTGACGAATTAGGTGGAATTCCACGTCTTTTTCAACGCTATTAGACTGATTCCATCACCGTTGGTATGTGAAAGCTCAGTATTGAATTTTGGTAGGTCCGAATCTTTTTTTTTTTTTAATTTACTTGGTATTTATGCACGAATCGAATGTTCAATTCTCGCAACTTTCTCGATTGTATGAAAGAAGAGATATCTCATGAAGAATAGCGTGTAGATGTGGAATAAAAAATAAAGATAATTAATGATATTTTTGCGAAAGTAAAAATGATATTTATGAACAAAAATAATCTTTATCTTCATCGAAGTACGTTATTGACTAAACATAAATGAGATAACAAATTATCCTCTACTCCGTCTTTGACTTCGTTTGTCATTCGTCCGGATACCTGTAAACACAAAGCAAAGTTTTCTACAGCCAAGTAGAAAATAATTAAGGAATGTCAACATTTGAAGCAGTGGTCATCATATTACCGATTCAGAGTAAGTGCTCAATGTGACCTCCTCCTTCTTCAGTACATAATGTGCATCGTCTCCTGACAGCTCATTACTCAATTATTTTCTAGTTGGCTGTAAAAAACTTTGCTTTGTGTTTACAGGTATCCGGACGAATGACAAACGAAGTCAAAGACGGAGTAGAGGATAATTTGTTATCTCATTTATGTTTATTCAATAACGTACTTCGATGAAGATAAAGATCATTTTTGTTCATAAATATCATTTTTACTTTCGCAAAAATATCATTATTTATCTTTATTTTTTATTCCACATCTACACGCTATTCTTCATGAGATATCTCTTCTTTCATACAATCGAGAAAGTTGCGAGAATTGAACATTCGATTCGTGCATAAATACCGAGTAAATTAAAAAAAAAAAAAAGATTCGGACCTACCAAAATTCAATACTGAGCTTTCACATACCAACGGTGATGGAATCAGTCTAATAGCGTTGAAAAAGACGTGGAATTCCACCTAATTCGTCAAACCCGCCCGAGGCCCAACGAACCAGAAGCCTTGATTTCCATGAGCGCAACCACGTTTTTCAGCATTCAAACGTATTTTTCACCCCTAATTAGCGGAGTAAAATTAAAACAAATTATACCATTAAAAAGCTGAGATCTTTGCGCAGTTTTTGATGTAGAGGTACGTGAAAAATCATTTGGAAATAAAACCTTAACTATCAAAAGAAAAAGTAGGAAATTTCGACAATTTTAGAAAAATGACTTTACGAGTTGATTTTTCACCCATCACGACCTTACAAAATTTTTTTAATAACCTGTAGAAAGATGGTAAATTTAACGCCCTATCCAATGGTGTAAATAGATTTTGAATGAGGAATTTCACCGATTTCTATTTGCATTTTTCCTGAATAGTTAATGGTGAGGGATAGATGAAAAGCGGGCTGATTTCGGAAAATAAGTCTCCTGTTATTTTTGGGAGACATTCAAAATTTTTAATTTCAAAACTAACCGGGAAAACAGACGTGCAGCGGGAACGCTCGCTGATTGGGCTGTTCGGATCGCCGTCTCCTCCCAGTGTTGCCCATTGGGACGACGAAATCGTGTTTTCTAAGAGAAAAGTTATCAAACAAAAACAGAGGAAACCTAGTTTTCCCCATCTTGCTTTTTATATTTTTTCTTCAGTTTTTCGATTTCGAACTTTACTGTTTCATGAAATTTTGCATCTGGGGACTATAGATTTCTCGATCTCAGCGCTTCAAGCGGCCATAAATGAACTATTCCAGCATGATGTCATTTTCCCGGTTTTTTTAAACATTCGTATTTTCTACACTGTTTTGTTTATTCGTAAATTAGGAAGTTCGGGCTGAAAGTTTGCTTTAGGGGGTTTTTCGAGGTACTGAATCCGATTTTGGGGTCAAAAATAGGAAATTCCGACATGGTGAAATTCCTCATTGCTTGTAAATAAAACGAGTTATGGTCATTTTTATGGCTTAAGGTCGAAAACGCGAAAAAAATCTTAAAACTAAAATAACTCGGAAATTAAGCGTCTAACGAAAAATTGTTAATAGACACTTTCTTACTAAAATTAGTTGTAGAATCGACTCCCGGAGTTTTTTGGTCCTTAACATGGGACACCCTGTATATTCTGTTATTCATTTTGTTGGTTCTGCGCAAAATCGAGATCAACCTTTTTCTAAGCCAAGAAAACTCCAAGATCCTCGTAGTTTCTCTTGATGCAAATTCTAAAGAATCGGATTAATTTACTAATTTCCTTGAACCAAACATACGCCACCATGTACTTATAACAATCAATATAACTGGTTTAAAACTAACCTCTTCGGGCAAGCCTGGTGTCTGAGTCTGTGTCCACGAAAAGTTTCATGTGGAAGAGGTTACGAATCTCTGGGAAGTAGAACACCAGTATTCCTTCGAATAGAACGACGTCCGCGGGATAAATTGTCAGTAACTGATCCGATCTAAACGGAAAAATGAAGATATTTAGTTCTTAGTGAAGATATTTTTAACCTTGGAAAGCCACCCCAGAGGTGGGCGAATTCTTATTCATAAATACGATTATGAATACAAATCATATCCGCGATTTTATGATTATGAATTCGAATACAGGTATGAATATGAATACGAATACAATCGTATTCACACTTTGAATATGATTTTCCCTCGTATTCGTATTTTGAATACGATTTTATGATTTTTTCTATAATTTCCCTAAAAATCGATTTGTTAAACAATTTTCCCTGAAAATCATACTTTTTTAAATGATTTTCTCCCGAACAATGGACATATTTATGACCTAACTTTGTCAAAATAATCTATCAAAATTCGAAACGCTCGCCAATTCTTATAGGATTTTTCACGCAGAATCCAATGAGACCAACCCCAGGCCGCCACGACCAACCGTATAGAAACTACGACGAAATTTCTACTGAATTTTTTGTAATCATGATTTTCGCCAAAAGTTCTTGATTTACTACAACTTTTACCGAACGTTCTTAACGCTAAAAACATGATTGCAAAAAATTCAGTAGAAATTACGTCGTAGTTTCTATACAGTTGGTCGTGGCGACCTGGGGTTGGTCTCATTCGATTCTGCGTGAAAAATCCTATATGAATTGGCGAGCGTTTCGAATTTTGATAGATTATTTAGTAACTTTGTCTAAATAATCTATCAAAATTCGAAACGCTCGCCAATTCATATAGGATTTTTCACGCAGAATCGAATGAGACCAACCCTTAGATTATTTTGACAAAGTTAGGTCATAAATATGTCCATTGTTCGGGAGAAAATCATTTAAAAAGTATGATTTCCAGGGAAAATCGTTTAAAAAATTTGATTTTTAGGGAAATCATACAAAAAATCATAAAATCGTATCAAAATACGAATACGGGGGAAAGTCATATTTAAAGTGTGAATACGATTGTATTCGTATTCATATTCAAAATAAATAAATAATAAATAATTCGTAGAATAAAAAATTAATAAAAAATTCGTATTCATATTCATACCTGTATTCGTATTCATAATCATAAAATCGCAGATATGATTTGTATTCATAATCGTATTTATGAATAAGAATTCGACCATCTCTGAGCCACCCACACGTCGTTTCGGCGTTTTACCAACTTCAGTCGCACCGTCTGGCCGAAAAAAGCGCTGTAGCCTTATCTACCTTCTTCTTTCAATTATTTCGTCGAGAAAAGATTGAATAAACTCCTAGGTGGCATTATTATTATTTTTTTTAATTCAGTTGGCATATGAAAATCACTCGTCGATCTCTACTATCCCGAAATGTGAACTCCGCAAGAAAATTTAACTTAGCTTCCAGAAGTTATGTTTTAGCAGGGATCACATGAGCGAGGTCGATGCGGTTATGCGCTGGGGCATTTGATTGGTTATGCCTCGACAAATATCTAAATTTTTAGATCGCGACAGTCCACTCCAAAAGTACTTGGGGCAAATCAATTGCTCCAACGCGACACAGCATAGCCACGTCGCCTGGTCTCATGTGAACCCAGCTTCAGGAAACAAAAGCCAAAGCGATGGTTAAAAAAATCGACTTTTCTGATTATTATCTATTCTTATAGGAAATGTGACGAGGTTTTTGGATCTGTAAGCCGTTTTACGAATCGATTACTAGAAATCATCGATAAACTGCTTAAACTAACGCGTTGAATAACTTGCCTTTTCTTCCGAGTCTGAGTTTAGCGCTTGCACCCCCAAAAACTATGTTCTTTGTTTCCAGTTAAATGATTGAGTGAGGTTTAACCCCGGCTGTGCGACTTCCAGAATTTATAGGGCGACCCAGAATTAATGATCTAAACTTCAGAGACTGATTCTACTATTAATTTGCATCAACTTTCGTGCTATTACATACATTTTTTCCGACACCCCTCTAAATGCCTTCCATCAGGCAAGCATGCTAAACACGGGTGTGGGTGGTTTCAAGTGACAAGTTCTATTGAGTGGATGCGAGATCAAATTGAACTTACTTTGAATTTGAGCGGTAATCGTAGGCTGGTATATCAACTTTTTTACCAGCAAGAATATCTTGAAGTGTCTGATAGATCAGCGTTTCGTTAAAAGCATCTGAAAAAGTAGGAAATTCAAATTGCATTTGGAAAAAGGAATGATGAAATCGAAAAATGTTTAGAATAGGGTGTTGAGGTTATAATTCTTTTCTAGATTAATGAAGTGTGGTGACGATTGTCGAATTTATACAAATTCGGAACACTGGTTTTTTAATTGAGTCGAAGTCTAACGCAGATAACAGAATGATATGATCAACAATAGATTAGAGGAACTCTGCATCTAGGGGTGGGGAGTTCAGTCGCTCCGCCCTGATTCTACCTATCAATAAATATTAATGGATGGGTACAACAAGAAGGAACCATGTGAACCATATGTGGCTGAGCCTTGAGACATTAAAAAATAGGAAAGGGGTACAATCACATAACAATAACTCGAACATCGACAATGGGAAGCATCGTTGCTGCTAATAAACATCGCTATTCTATAGGTCGTTATCACATTCACATCACGCCACAGACTATCGATACATCGGACGGGAAATTTCTCGGATTCTACGTACCTACCTTGAAACATACTTAAACCAACAAAATTTTAAGGGGGGGGGGGGGGGGGGGGGGTAAAAAAAAATTTATTGCTCGATTCCTAAGGTTTATTATGGAAAATAATAAACCAAACTGGATAAATTGCAGTGGATTTCGAATGAACTTGACGTTTCTTAGGCACTTGCTCATACGATTTAAGTCATGCTTCACGTAATTACTAGCGAAGTAGAGAAAACGGGAACAATGGAGTTTGTATTAGGATGAACCACAACCAAAGTCAAGTAGCTTAAGAGCAGGTGATATGAAAGGTATATTTGATTTGATAAGCTTGAAGCATCAGTCCCTATATATAGCATTTTCCAGTTGAATTAAACCTTTTTCCAAAAGAATTAAACCTTTTTCCAAATGAATAAAACCTTTCCTCAATACAATTAAACTTTTTCCCAAAATAATTGAACCTTTTTCCGAAATAATTAAACCTTTAGCGGGAAACTAAGGAATTGCAAGTATTTGAATCGCGAAACAGTTTAATCATGAATTAGGTTGAATGAATTGCAGAAAAGTGAACAACAAAAGCGTGAACAAATAACGAAGGGTCAATGAATAATGAAAACACAAATAGAAATTAACAGTTGTTAATGCGGCTAGGAGAAACTGTGGTCAAACGACGTTGGGTCATTAAGGAGGAATAGTCGACGCATACCTACGAAGGAATCCCTTCCAAGTGATATCACTCGGAAGGGATTCAACAGTGGTGTCATCTTCATGCTCACTGACATTTCACTGGTCGCTACGTCGTTTATTAATTTTCTATTACATCCCCTTCTTTAGAGAGGTTTAATTGTTTCGGAAAAAGGTTTAATTATTTTAGAAAAAAGTTTAATTGTATTGGGGAAAGGTTTAATTCATTTGGAAAACGTTTAATTGTTTCGTAAAAAGGTTTAATTCATTTGGAAAAAAGTTTAATTCTTTTGGAAAAAGGTTTAATTCAACTGGAAAATGCTATACATTCTATCTATAGAGGATACGTTCTATCTAAGAGGACCTCCCCTGTAATTTCTGAGTTCAGAGTAGACTCAAAAGCTCAAATATCTCGATGATAACTTAGATTGATTCTAATACGAGTAAATTAATTCACAAGTTGTACCTATTATTACCTGGATGATCGAAGTTGTACTGTCCCTTAAGTGCCCTAACTTTTTCTGTAGGAGTCAATTCACGGTAAAAAGAGTCCTGGCTGATGGTGACCACCTTTCTTTCCGCTGTGTCAACGTCCACTTGTCCCAATTTTTCCATTATGCGAGCGCATACGGTTGACTGAAACAAAACCAATAGAACTCAACTCCAGAAGTGAAATGGTTGACTCACTAAGGTAAAATGATGAATTTTCTTCATTTTGGCTGAATTTTTTTGGTCTATTATTTTCAATAATGAACCTTTGGAATACACCAAGAAAACATTTTTTTTTAACCCCCCTTCAAAATTTGTTGGTTTACGTTTCAAGGTACGTAGAATCCAAAAATCAAATAAAAATTTGATCGTCCGTCCGCCGTACGCGGCACTTTCCCCACTTAGCATTGACCGATTTTGATGAAATTTGCTATATGGGCTCCATTTGGGGTCTAGTTGTGCTCGGAAGCGTTTGGTTGATGTAGGTCACTTCTAAGGGTTCCAAAATGAATTTTGAAATTTTGAAAACGCCCTAACTCAAATAATTTTGATATAAAGGTATTGTTTTTCCTTCAATTTAAGATTCTATAGAATTTTTAGAGACGACGCGGAGCTCTGTAGGACAAACCGTTCGCTCCCTACGAGAATTTTAGGGTTGGACGTACGATAAATCAGAAACACGAGTGTGAATCGCAAAAGAGGCCTAATATCCGTTCAAATTTTAGCTGACCGAAATGCGATCGATGTTTTTCTTCATGTTGGATGGTTGGTGGCCTTGCAGACGAGTGATCTATATAGAAAAATAATGAACCATTTGTAATAATTTGCAGCGTTTTTTGTCGAAATTCTCAAGACCCATATCCTGTAGAGGAAATAATGGGGTTTTCAGCAAAAACATCCTCAAAATCTCAGGTTTCCAACGGTGTAGCCAAAAAATATTTTACAATCAAATTTAGGGGAGAAATCTATGTTTGAATCTTGTTGTTCGTTCCTCTCGCCCACCATCCAACCCCGAATCCTCCCGCCAAACCGTCGATTTCGTTGAGAAAAAATCCACGTTTTTCCGCGTTCAAACATAGATTTCTACCCTAAATTTGATTGTAAAATATTTTTTGACTACACCGTTGGAAACCTGAGATTTTGAGGATGTTTTTGATGAAAACCTCATCGATTTTTCTCTACAGGAAGTGGGTGAAAATCTCTTGAGAATTTCGTCAAAAAACTCAAAAATTACAAAGTTTTAATTTTGAGCTAGAAAAAATATAACTAGATGCAAGGTTAAACATGTGTATTGTAGCTCATCTGATGGGACAAACCGTTCGCTCCCTACGAGAATTTAAGGGTTGGACGTACGATAAATCGTGAATCGCAAAAGAGGCCGAATCTCCGTTCAAATGTTAGCTGACCGAAATGCGATCCATGTTTCTCTTATGTTGGATGGTTGGTGGATTTGCAGACGAGTGATCTACAAAGAAAAATAATAAACCATTGTGTAATAATTTGCAGCGTTTTTTACAAACATTCTACCAGATTTTTGATCGACGATAAGTTTTTTAAATGGCAGGTTTTTGTCAAACCAAATTTACAAACTCTATTTTTCCAAATTTTACCTCGAAATAGTAACCAAAAATCATCCTCTTTTATCTATAATTTGACACTTTTGTCCATTTGTGGTATAATTCGTACTGAAAGAGCTTCCTTGAGGGAACTGAGTGCAAGCAGCCGAAACCATGAAGCACAAGGCGCTTGACAGCAGATCCGACAGGGTAGTCTTCAGGGATGGAAAAAATTGTGGGGGTCATTTCTACGATTTTTTTCACGTACAGTTAGAAATTTCCTCTAACGCAGTTGATGGTTCACTAGTTGGAGACAAAAAGTGCAAAGCAACAAACCATTGCTCACAACCTACGTGGCTGGAATATTGGCTCTGTTCTCTCAGCGGAGGCTTTTGCCATTCTCTCAGCCCTTGATTACTTTGAAAGCCAGGTCAATGGGGTATTTCAGTCAATTTTTTTAATTTTTTTTTTTTTTCAAAAGAGTATGGTTTAGGAATAACGGTAATCGGGTCTGTTCGTCGAGAAAATGTTTTTAAAAAATCAGAGAAGCTAAGGAAAGTTGAAGATTTGAACGGTGTGACGTAGCTAGCCAATCGTGACGTAGCTAGCCAATCGTGACGTAGCTAGCCAACTGTCTTTGAAAAAAAAACTTTTTAACAAAAAAACGGACCGACCTCAAAACTGATGATGGCATCCCACTAAAAAGGAAAAAATAATAACGACAACTTATTCAGTTAGGTTGGTAGGTAGGTACGCAGTGAAGTCGCCGCCGTGCCCATCTGCAGAAACAAACATACACAAGTAGATTCCACTTCCATCTGGTTAGTATTACAACATGGGTCGATAGTGCAATACAAAACATGAATGAGAGTGGGTACCTATCATTGAGGTAATGCATGTGTTCCAAAACGATTAGGTAGAACGTCACTGCTCTGGTATGAAGGAGGATGAGAGAGTGGCAATAAGTGTGAATCCCCGTACGAAATGTTGGGATTCGAACAAACCATCTCTTGATTAGATAGTATCTAATAGTTATTTATCTAATTATACATGATCAATCTTTGATTACATAATATCTAATTAATCTTATATTCCATGTATGGCATATTGAATGTAGAATTGTCTAGATCATGATGTGGGTTTGTGATAGGAGTTCATACTCAAATGAACCAGTTAGTGTTACAACATGCGTCGATAGTGCAATACAATACAGGAGTAAGGGTAGGTAAGCAAGTAAACCACCTTCTCATGTTCAATTTTTATCCAACTGCCATTTTTGGTGACGCAGACGTCTTCAGCTGTTATCAAAGGAAATATTCTTACTGAGATTCACACTTATTGTCACTCTCTCATCCTCCTTCATACGACAGCAGTGACGTACTACCTAATCGTTTTGGAACACATGCATTACCTCAATGATAGGTACCCACTCTCATTCATGTTTTGTATTGCACTATCGACCCATGTTGTAATACTAACCAGATGGAAGTGGAATCTACTTGTGTATGTTTGTTTCTGCAGATGGGCACGGCGGCGACTTCACTGCGTACCTACCTACCAACCTAACTGAATAAGTTGTCGTTATTATTTTTTCCTTTTTAGTGGGATGCTCAGTTTTGAGGATCAGTTTTGAGGTCGGTCCGTTTTTTTGTTAAAAAGTTTTTTATTTTACTATTTTTGTATTTTCATAATTTTTTTATTTTTTACTTTTTAGTGGTTTTTTAAATTTATTTTTAAAATTTAATTTTTTAAATCATTTGATTTAATCTTTAACTTATTAATTTTTCGACTTTAATTATTTTAATTTTACATAACTTACCTACTACCAAGTACTTTTGTTTAAGTTTTTAAATCATTCGTTTTAATTTTTAACTCATTAATTTTTTCGACTTTTATTATACAATTTTTTTTTTTTAATTTTACATAATTTACCTTCTACCAAGTACGTTTGTTTAAAGTCGGTATTCTTTGAGTTACCGACCGCTAACCTTTTTTCGACATTTTTCGCTATTTTTCTTTTTTAAATCTTTTACTTGTATTTTTTAATCACTAATGGTTTTTTTAATGTGGAATTAATTATTACTTTTTGAGGTTTTTTTTATGAAGGTAGTAGGTAACATTATTGTTTAATTTTTACATTTTATTTTAGTACCTATACCTACAGTATTATTGTTTAAAGTAGTTATTAGTGAGTCCAAAAAATTGTTAAACATATTGTTTAGTAATGCATGCATTCCAGGGGACGTCCCATTGGATAAGCATTAAGTCAATTAGAACCTGTTGGTGAGCGAAAAAACACGCATTATTATTTCCCTTCCTCCTGCACCAAACTGTTTCACTCAACGTAAGTAAAATGGGGGCGATGATGTCCGTAGAGGAGTATCTACACTCAAATCCGCGCAATCTCAGAAAATACCATCGAAATCAGATGGAAAATGTAGAAAGTATAGCTCTTACAGGGAATTCACGTTTGCGCATGCGCAGTGGCTATTATCAGTTCCTTGGCAATGCTTTTCATCGGGGACCATCTATATGCCAATTTGCATGATCTCTGAGAATTTTATTGAAATCGGATGGAAAATGTGGAAATGATGGCTGCTACAAGGAAATTATCGTTTGCACATGCGCAGCGGCTATCAGTCCGGGGGCGATGATTTTCATAGGGGACCATCTACACGCCAACTCGTACAATCTCTGAAAATTTCATCGGAATCGGACTTGAACTTCATATTTTAGCCCGCTGCAACATGTTTTGGATGATGAGAAGGCTATGTGCTAGACCCACTTGGTAGTCTACCGAAATTTGATGGTTATCGGAAACCCCCTCATAAAGCATCTCATTTTTTGTGAAGCTTAGAATCGGACCTTAAATTTGAATGTACCTACAAAAATGTACAATGAGTCGGGAAACTCGTCTTTCAATGAAATGTTAAAGTTATTTTCAAAATTGAGTTCAATATCATTTTTTGAAATTAAAATTTTGCTTCATAATCAAGTTTATCTTGAAGAAATGAGCGTTTAACTCTTAATGGGGAGGATGGTCCCCAATGAATGAGAGGGTGGTCCCCCTTGAATTTGTTGAGGGGCGGCAGGCGGCCGAGAATATGCCGGAGGTGACGGGCGGGTGGGTGGGACGAGCGGGTGGGTGGCTTCGACGAGTCGGGCGGGGGGTGAGGATGCGGAACAATCTTCCGAAAAAACACGTTTTTTGAACTATTTTCACAAAATTTCGATACTTTTAACAAAGCAAAATGAAATCTGATTAAAACGGGACCACTATGGATACTTGTAGAACACTTTTCGAAAAGAATCAGGCAGATTGGTGGCCGAATAAGAAACTGCTAGTGGTACAAACATACAGAAAAAAAAAAAAAAAAAAAAATCGTCGTCCCATGACACACCGAACTGTATACCTCCTTCCTTCGGCGCGGCTTCGCCGCGCATGAAGTCGGTCAAAAAGTATCCATGCACAGAGAAGAGATGAAACCCTTGCAGGACCTCTTGGATACTACAAAATACTACTCACACACGCGCGCGGCATAAGTGTGTGTGCGTTAAGGGAGGCCCGCCTTTTTGGTTTATTATTTTCAATATATATTGAACCTTTGGAATCGACCAAGAAAAAACAAATTTTAACCCCCCCCTCAAAATTTGATGGTTTACGTTTCAAGGTACGTAGAATCCAAAAATCGAATAAAAATTTGGCCGTCCGTCCGCCATACGCGGCACTTTCCCCACTTAGCATTGACCGATTTTCATGAAATTTGGTATGTAGTCTCCATTTGGAGTCTAGTTGTGCCCCGAAGATTTTGGTTGATGTAGGTCAGTTCTAAGGGTTCCAAAATCAATTTTGAAATTTTGAAAACGCCTTAACTCAAAAAATTTTGATATATAGGTATTGTTTTTTCTTCAATTTAAGATTCTATAAAATTTTTAGAATTTTTTGAGACCACCCGGAGCTCTGTAGGACAAACCGTTCGCTCACTACGAGAATTTAAAGTTTGGACGTACGATAAATGAGAAACATGAGTGTGAATCGCAAAAGAGTCCTAATCTCCGTTCAAATTAAAGCTGACCTAAATGCGATCGATGTTTTTCTTCATGTTGGATGGTTGGTGGCTTTGCAGACGAGTGATCTATATAGAAAAATAAAAAATAAAAAACCATTGTGTAATAATTTGCAGCGTTTTTTCAAACGTGTGATCTCTTTAATTAATTTTTCTACCACATGTTATAGTATCATTGGGCTTAAAGTTGGAGTATATAGGTTTTCAAGGGTGCTGAATCCAAATTTGACGTCAAAAACCTGAATTTCCGACCCACCAAAATACCCCATTCCCTCGGAGTTGTGATAATCAGCGATTGTATGAGCATTATACATAAATTTTAAAAGTTATCTCTAACAAATTAGCTGTCACCAAGCGAAGCCCGAATACTCCTCATCCAAGGAAAAGGGGTGGGAGTTCTTGCTGGGTGAAAGGCCACATGGGGTAACCGGAAATGAAATTGTGGATTGCCTAACCAGGGAAGCCACTAACCGTCCATTACCCCAACCAACCGCGAGTTACCCCCCCCCCCCCCCTACTCAGATCTAAAACGGAGAGTAACGATCTCAACGAAACCCGGCAGGTCATAGGAATTTCACTCGTATCATGATGGAAAAACGTACAAATACCTGTTCCCCAAACTTAATGGACATCTCTGGTTCCATAAATCCCGTTAACTCAATCCAAACGTTTTTGAAGAACAATTACAAGACTGAGAAGCGGGTTATTTCGAAAACATATGGCTGGGTTTTCACTACCAAGGTCAATACAAATCGTTGCATCTTTATAGTTCTGGACTGCTGCCATTATTCCACGGAGAGATCGGCCTTATTCTCTAACATTAGCGGCCTAATTTCACACCCATTCAAAGTGAATGCTCCATTAACTAGTAAAAACTGGAAACTTTATAGTGATCAAGGATTAAGCCGCTTCCTCCATTAACTCAAGGTTAGTGTGGGAGTGCTTCCAGACTCTCTGCTCCCTGTCGCAACACAACAGTCTCTCTGGAGTGGGTGGCAGGGCACAGCGGAGTAATGGGAAATGAGAAAGCAGATGTGCTGGGCAGAAGGGGCTCACTAACCCCGTTCATTGGTCCAGAGCCGGCCATCGGCATTCCCAAATCTTCCTTTAGGGCGACCATAAACCGGTGGGTCACCAATGAAACCGCTAGTAGATGGTCAAACCTTGGAGGGCATGCTCTAAGTAAGCGCATGGTGGCCAAACCTAGCCCCAGCGCCACAGAAGAGCTGCTGCGGCTTAGCCGCAAGGAAATCAGGTTAGTAGTTGCCTGGTTGCCTGGTTGGCTTTACTGCACTCCGATTCCATCTCAACCGCATTGGGGTAAACCAGAATACAACCCTCTGCAGGCTGTGTGGAGAGGCTGAAGAGAAAGCCTCCCACATAATATTCGATTGCGAAGTGCTATCAAATCGCAGGTTTCACCTCCTTGGGTCACCTACACCCATGGAGGCTTTTCCCAGCACAAATCTAGCCAAACCGCTACTGGCACTTACCAAATGGCTAGAACTCTTTGACTAAGAACAGAATCAGCGGAGTAGCACAATAAGCCACTAGGCTTCAGTGCTTTGGGCTCCCACCACCCTGATCCGCGGATTCATCTACAATCTTCTACAATAGTGACATTATTAATTTTTAGTCATCAATAGACATTTCTGTTTACAAATCCTACTGTTTAAAAGAAAGGGTTGCAGAATAGTTAGGCTGTTCTCATGTAAGTACAAAAATTTTGTCCTAATCTTTGTAAAAAATCTTTATTAGCTTTTAAATAAAGAAACCACACTAAGATGTACTTAATTTTAAAAGCTAATAAAGATTTTTTTGAAATCGAGGATGCCACAGTAGCTCACAATTGCTCTCTGAGGTCACCCAATGAGGAATTTCACCGAATTCTGTTTGCATTTTTCCTGAATAGTTGATGGTGTGGGATAGATGAAAATCGGGCTGATTTCGGAAAACAAGTCTCCTGTTATTTTTGGGAGACAATCAAAATTTTTGATTTCAAAACTAACTGGGAAAACGAACGTGAAGCGGGAACGCTCGCTGATTGGGCTGTTCGGATCGCCGTCTCCTCCCAGTGTTGCCCATTGGGACAATGAAATCGTGTTTTCTAAGAGAAAAGTTATCAAACAAAAACAGGGAAAACCTAATTTTCCCCATCTTGCTTTTTCTATTTTTTTCTTCAGTTTTTCGATTTCAAACTTTACTGTTTCGTGAAATTTTGCATCTGGGGACTATAGATTTCTCGATCTCAGCGCTTCAAGCGGCCATAAATGAACTATTCCAGGATGACGTCATTTTCCCGGTTTTTTTAAACATTCGTATTTTCTACACTGTTTTGTTTATTCGTGAATTAGGAAGTTCGGGCTGAAAGTCAGCCTTGGGAGGTTTTTCGAGGTGCTGAATCCGATTTTGGGGTCAAAAATAGGAAATTCCGACATGGTGAAATTCCTCATTCATTTGACATTCAATCTTATTGCCATAACTTTGAGGGAACTTGACATTTGGGGCGAAGAATAACTGTTTCTAGTACATCGTAAGCAGTGATTTGCACAAATTCATGCTTTGGCCCAACATCCTCCTTCTGACATCACTAAACATGGTTCTTCCTTCACTGATCTTGGATTTAAATATATTGCCTTGAGCATACTCAGCAGCATAATAGAAGGGGTGAATGCAAATACAAATGGGGAATTTGCTTCAATTTTAGATTCTGGAATTTCAAGTCAAATCCTATAATAGGGCCCTAGAATAACGTTTAACACTAGGAATAGCCAAGGGGAAAAAATTACCGTAGGAGAAAATGCCCAAACAAGTGAAGCCTCTGTTACAAAACACCGCAAAAATCGAGGAATATTGTTGACGTCATACGAAAAAAAACGACTCGAAAACAACTTCGATAACAGACAGAGTTCTAGCACCGCCACACAAAACGAGCCAGTGAAATGGCTACTCGAATAATGTGATTCAAATCTTGAAACTAAATAAGAGAAGATGAAGACTAATAATGCTTGATAAACTAGTAGGTAGAATCGTATTGTAAAAAAGTGAGTAATACTGTTTCTTTTGGTCACTTTTGTGTCTGGGTTCTTCCTGCCAGTTCGCGGCGCACTCTTGTGCGCACTACTTGTAAGCTAAAAGTTCGTGTATGTTCCGCTTCTGTGGTAAGCGCCACAGAACCTCCTTTGAAGTCAGATTGGTAGAATATCCGTTCCTTTTCAAACATGGCTGCCTCTTACACATTGCCACCACATTTAAAATTTCCATCTACCTTAAATTCTCTAAATTTTTTGGATGCGTTTTCGAGCAGCTCACTATGGTTTTATTCCATAAAAATAAACCCTCATTCGAAAAAAAAAATGTGAGGCAAATTCCCCATTTTCACTGCTTCTATGAATCAAGAATAACATTTTTTAAATGAACTTTACGAACATTCCCAACACTTTTCATCGTTCGTTCAGATCTGTTCGTTGGGATCCGCACATGTTCTTGTAGAACGTCACATAAATCCTGGAATAGTCTAAAAATGGCACTTCTGAGTTCGTAGCCGACCCCATTCATGTGAACAAGTTCCTTCTTCTTACCCAAAACAAGTAATCTAGGTCAACACATTTTTGTTTTAGTAGCAATATAAGCACCAAACAAAGACTACATGGATAACGAATATAAAGATCAAACCTGGAACATGAAAAGACAGAATTCTAATTGGAGCACATGCCCTAGAAATGTGTTTTTGAGCCTCCAAGACGTTTTCTTGTGCAAATTCCAAGTACGTCATTTTTCATTCATTTAAAACACAGCTAAAACGGAAAAACATAATAACTGGTCGTACGTCACAAAACACGAACTCAGATGAACAAAGCATACCTTTCCGCTAGCGGTTCCCCCAGCAACACCTATAAGAAACGGTGTTTTACTTTCGGCAGCCAAATGTCTTCCATTAAATTTTCCTATTGACATTCTGGCAATTGAAACTCTATATAAACTCCGGTATAAACTTGTTGAATGAGAAATATTGTAGGATATTTTATACGCAATTAGGAGACATGAGTAGGTACAACCAAAATCAATGATCAGAACAAAACTTCTCCCACCATCGATTTCTGGATAACCTGAACGATGGAGGAAGTAACCATGATGTAACCTTACCTTATTCCACTTCATCTTCAATTTCCTTTGCCTGGTGTGAAATCGTTCGTGTTGTGAATTTCCTTTGCCTGTTCTGTAGTTCGTGTTGCGAAATCTTGTCGATGTGTTTATTCCTCATTGTGTTGAAGAAAGCCTATTCTACGGTCCATGTTGTTCAACGTAGTACGTGCACCAATGTATTCGCTGCGTACATACACACGATTTTTAAAAAAATTCTTCGCTATGATATTGAGTAAATCAACAATCAACACCAAAACAGCCGGGTTTACGAGTGCCTCAATCATTTCAAATTTTGGGCGGGAATAGAACATTCTGGAAGAGGGAGAGGCGGTCCAATCAAGGCGGTCCAAGTCAATATTTTCCACCAATGAAAACCACGAACGTACAAACTGTAAACGAAACGTTGACCAATCGGAAGCATCCACGAGTTATAAGACTCAACTCGGGGAACTTCGGTATTAAAATCCAGGCATTTCTATTCGAGGATCAGTCCGTGTCAGAAAGTCTACTGTGTTTTTTCAAAAATCAACGTGAACATCGTGTTCGTATTATCATAAGTGCATTGAGTGTTAATTAACTTTTGGATTGTCGAATTTCGACTGGTGAGTACACTATTCGTTATTATTTTGAAATTCAATAATTTCGTCTACTTGTAGGACGATGTTGCGGCCGGGCTTTCCCTTCTCTCTTATGTCGATTTCTTGTAATTTGAAGTTGGCAACTTTGTAAACCTTTCAACTTCTATTCCAGTCCTTTTGTGAATATTTTCCGTAATTTGAGTGATTAGGTACTAATTGGTCAAGTACCGATCGTACGAGATGCGGAATTTCGATCAAATCTTCAATGGTCGCCTGGAGTTGAGAGCGTAGGCGACGCGTTTCCAATTTTCTGGTGTTATTTCAAGTTTAAACGATATTCATGGATGCCTGAAACTACCCTGAACTATTTATTTTTTCAGGGAGGATGATCTTACTACAAATAGTAGGACTTGGGTGCTTAGCGGCAATCGCTACAGCTGCCGACGAGAAGAACAAGGAAGTAGGAACCGTCGTCGGTATCGATCTGGGAACGACATATTCATGGTGAGTAACTCATTTCGTACGAAATCCCTTCTAAACTCCGTGAAATACCTTTTTTTTTCACCTAATCGACCGTTTTGACCTGGATTCCAAAGGGTTACCGTTAGCTGACGTGTCCTTTTCGCTTGCCGACGTTGACCTTGTTTCATTCACTGAAGTTCATCCATTTATCCCACACCCCACGTCATCACGCTCAACGTCTTATCTCGTAATTTCCACACATGCCTACCTTTAATACCCATCTCAATTAACCTCCGTCGTATATGCCTATTTCAACATATTTTTTGGTTTAGTGACCATTTTCTCAGAAATAATTATTATTCTGTAAGTTGGTAGATTCATTTCGTCCGACAGCCCCCGGTGCCAGTTTCAGGTGACGTGGTGGTTTCGATCCCCTTGGTTTCCAACATTTTATGGGTATTTTTCGAACATAAATGTCACCTATCTTTACCTACATACATGCACTTACTTCCAATAAATATTTGACATTAAGTACTTATATTATTATCCATAAAAATATAAGTTCTAAACGATGTACGCGACTAATTTCCAACATTTCCATTTAAAAATGTTTCGTGATTTATCAGTGACACGTCGATGAAAAAAAAAAAAAATTACTGGAATTAGTTTCTAATTGAAAACTCAAGTAAATGATCATCCAAGGGAAATGCTAGAAAGTGAATATTAAATTTTCGTCCGACAGCCCCCGGTGCCAGTTTCAGCTGACGTGGTGGTTTCAATCCCCTTGGTTCCCAACATTTTATGGGTATTTTTCGATCATAAATGTCACCTATCTGTACCTACACGTACTTTCAATAAATATTAGATATTAGGTACTTGTATTATTATCCATAAAAATATAAGTTCTAAACGATTTACGCGACTAATTTCCAACATTTCCATTACAACATGTTTCGTGATTTATCAGTGACACGTCAATGAAAAAAAAACTTACTGGAATGAGTTTCAATAAATATTAGATATTGGGTACTTGTTTTATTATCCATAAAAATATATGTACGCGACTAATTTCCAACATTTCCATTTCAAAATGTTTCGTGATTTATCAGTGACACGTCAATGAAAATAAAACTTACTGGAATGAGTTTCTAATTGAAAACGCAAGTAAATGATCATCCACGGGAAATACTAGAGAGCGAATATTCAATTTTTTGATCCGACAGCACCAAATTTCAAGGAATCAGTTCAAGATCACATTTCTATCAAAACTAAACCTTCCTTTGCAACTATTCGTTTCAACCCACCATTATTACTTTTGAATATTCGAGGCAATTCAAGTTCTTTCATACGTCTTCAGTCTGGTGCTAATGAAGTTGTTATTACTTCGAATGGGTACACCAATTTATTAAAAAGTAAAACTTTGTGCGGAAAATTCATTTAACTCTTAATTTCCCACTTGTTGAAAAAATTGTTTTTCCCGATATTTTTCTAGATTTTGGTCTAAAGAGTTGCTAGTTTTGAATATTCTTGGACACCTAAGGAGGGTGGGGAGGGGAATGGCAATCGCTATTTTTAAAATAGATACTTAGAATACGTTCTATCCAATTTTGGCTGGACGGAACCAGCGCCTTTCATTCTAAAACAAATTAATAAATGAAATAACACAAATAACATTGTTAGCCCAATAAGACTCAATAAGCCCTTTTGGAGTATCTCTCCATCCTATCCAAAAAGACACGATTGAAAAATCTAAGCCACAACTTTTAGTTTTTCTGTAAGATTTACAAATAAATTTGGCAGAATAGTTGTAATGATGAGGTATCTGAACTAACCCATGAAACTGACCTTACTGTCCCCCAGTTCATGGTAGGGATGGGTATGATCTTAACACAATATTATCTCAGGGGTCGATGATTTTTCCGGTTATTTACATTATAGAGTCCAACAAAATATCGGTTTTCGCAAAGTAGTTGAACAGTGTTGCAGAATGTTTACAAAACCGACTACCGAAAAGATACATCAGGACATTATGGGTTAAGCTATTTCGTTTGTGCAGTTTCGTTGGTTTTTGAGGGTGATTTTCCCCCTTCAGGCCACGATAGTTCCCTTCATGCTTGACGGCTCAGGACTCGGTTCCAACTGACGTGGTTCGCCCCTCTCGGTTTCGGTCAACGGCTGTAACTGCGAAACGTGAAATTTCGCGATTGCTTCGTGTTAGCACAAGATAAGTGTTTCAAGCTCTGAATTCCGTGGCCATCTGTCCACGGAAGGGGAGGAGCTGATACTGCTGATACCGATCGTCCTTTCATTCATCTACTTTGGAAAAAACCACGTCGTACCCTACAAAAAAATAATCGATTCTTTCACAATTAAGGTTTTCATACCCACGCTTAGGGCTACTGTTACAATTTTACTAACGAACTACATTTAGACACTAAGAATTGCTTATTAGGTATTACAGCAATGAAACCCTTCATACCCTACAAAACCCACGTCATACCCTACAAAAAATGATCGATTCTTTCACAATTAAGGTTTTCATACCCACGCTTAGGGCTACTAACGATCTACATTTAGATATTAAGAATTGCTTATTATTACAGCAATGAAACCCTTCATAATTATCTTGTAACAACTCAACAATCGGGAGTACATAAATAGGTTAACTATGAAAAGAAAACTATTAAATTTTAACTATGAAAAGAATCATTCTGGGTTGATAGGTACAGTAATTTTTGACAAGTTTTTTTTTTGATGGACAGTTTGAATAATAATTATTCGAAGCGAAATTCATTTTTACGACCAAATTGATTATTAAGACTGCAGTAAAAATGGAGGGTTTGGCGAGAAGAGTTGTGTGAGATCTTTAATGATCCCGTGAAAAATTCTCTGGTGGTAATGTGGTTTCCCAATTACCAACCAATTGATGGAGATTTCGAATGATTGAGAATCGCCACACAACTTCCCTCCTCAATAAAAGGGTTAAGGAATTACAAAGGTTTGCACGGTAGCTTGTTTTGTTTTCGCTAGACTGGCAAATAATGCTATGCATTCTATCCTCGTGTTCCTCGGGGTCCAATTTTGGCGTGAGGAGTTGTGTGAGATCTTTAATGATCCCGTGAAAAATTCTCTGGTGGTAATGTGGTTTCCCAATTACCAACCAATTGATGGAGATTTCGAATGATTGAGAATCGCCACACAACTCCCCTCCTCAATAAAAGGGTTAAGGAATTACAAAGGTTTGCACGGTAGTTTGTTTTGTTTTCGCTAGACTGGCAAATAATGCTATGCATTCTATCCTCGTGTTCCTCGGGGTCCAATTTTGGCGTGAGGAGTTGTGTGGGATTTGCTACTATCCTGTGAAAAATTCTCTGGTGGTAATGTGGTTTCTCAATTACCAACCAATTGATGGAGATTCCGAATGGTCGAGAATCGCCACACAGGGTACTGGTTCAGTCAAGCCTCTTCTCGACTCAACCGAATGCACACTGAGTTTGTGATCTTCCCCGAGGATGAATTTCAGACGTCATTTCACCAGGATTTGTCTGTTCAGGCTTTCCATCATAACACCTTGAACTTTGCGGTCATTCATTTATGTGATGTTGATGAAATAACGAAGAATTGACCAGATTGCATAACTTACCTTCAAGTTCCCACGCAGTAATAAGGCGTAATGAAAAATATCAAATGGGTACTACCGGGTACTCTCCCGGGTAGTCTGGGAGGGGGGGGGGGAGGTTGTCGGAGATCGTAACCAAGCTTCTTTCTAACAAAAAATGCTGCAAATTATTACACAATGAATTAAGTTGAGATGTCCAGACGTTGTGTGATTTTGGATCAATGATTGAACGAGACGTTGTCAGTCACACATAGTTTTATTTCGTATTTAAACCGGTCCCCTGTAAAAGTTTAAATACGAAATAAAACTATGTGTGACTGACAACGTCTCGTTCAATCATTATTACACAATGGTTTATTATTTTCAATAATAAACCTTTGGAATCGACCAAGAAAAAAAAAATTTGGCATGTAGGCTCCATTTAGGGTCTAGTTGTGCCCCGAAGATTTTGGTTGATGTGACTTACATTGACTTACATTTGAAATTTTGAAAACGCCCCAACTCAAAAAATGTTGATATAAAGGTATTGTTTTTCCTACAATTTAAGATTCTATAGAATTTTTTGAGACCACGGAGCTCTGTAGGACAAACCGTTCGTTCCCTACGAGAATTTAAGGGTTGGACTTACGATAAATCAGAAACACGACTGTGAATCGCAAAAGAGGCCTAATCTCCGTTCAAATTATAACTGAACGGACTTTGCAGACGAGTGATGAGTATAAAAAATAATAAACCTTTGTGTAATAATTTGCAGCGTTTTCTATTTAGATCACTCGTCTGCAAAGCCACCAACCATCCAACATGAAGAAAAATTTCGATCGCATTTCGGTCAGATAAAATTTGAACGGAGATTAGGCCTCTTTTGCGATTCACACTCGTGTTTCTGATTCATCGTACGTCCAACCCTTAAATTCTCGTAGGGAGCGAACGTTTTGTCCTACAGGACTCCGCGAGTTATGGAAAATTTTCACCCATTATCTTGTTTACCTCAATATTTATGGAGAATATCCAGCTCATTATCTTGTGTATACATTATCTTGTTTACAAGTTATGAACATAATATATTATATAAAGGGTCAGTTGATCTACGATGTATTCTCATTCCCCATTCAGTCGCTATAGTGTTCACATTGTGTTGTAATTCACAAAGAGTGTCATTTTGCCCAATAAAGTCTTTTTAAAAACGTCAAGTCTTCGGCTTCTATCATAACTCGCGTGGTCTCAAAAATTCTAAAAATCCTTTACTATTAATACCTTTATACCTACCAACCTTTATATCAACATTTTGTGATTTAGGACGTTTTCAAAATTTCAAACCTTAGAAGTGACTTACTTCAACCAAAAGCTTCGGGGCACAACTAGACCCCAAATGGAGCCTACATACCAAATTTCATCAAAATCTGTCAATGCTAAGTGGGGAAAGTGCCGCGGACGGGCGGCCAAATTTTTATTCGATTTTTGGATTCTACGTACCTTGAAACGTAAACCTACAAATTTTGAGGGGGGGTTAAAAAAAAAATTTCTTGGTCGATTCCAAAGGTTCATTATTGAAAATAGTAAACCAAAATGAAACTTTTCTCAACTGACCCCACTTTGCAAGGTTATTCTATTTCTTCGCCCTTGAACTGGATAAAGTGAAGTGGAAGAAGGATTAGGTACTTCCTCTTCACCTCTGTTTGAAAGGATGTACACATCTACTTGAATGGATTGATAACCTACTTTCTTAATACACAATTTTAAATTTCTGATTTGAATGGGCACCCCCTCAACTTTAAATTGACAGAGAAAAGTGTGGGTAAATAAAGTCATGTGCGTATCACTTCGGTGCAGCCTTAATTTCTACCCTTTTCCAGTGCGACAATATTATCAAGTCGTTCTGTTGAGTTTGATGTCCCATCACATGTTATTATTCTCTAGAATACTTCTTTTCTCAATGAAGAAACACGGTTGAATCAATCATATTGACGCAATAGAGGTAAGCGCTCATTATTCATTTCTGTTATTCATTTACAGCGTTGGTGTCTACAAGAATGGCCGAGTGGAAATCATCGCCAACGACCAGGGTAACCGTATCACGCCGTCCTACGTGGCTTTTACTGCCGAAGGAGAACGTCTCATCGGTGATGCTGCCAAAAATCAACTGACCACCAACCCGGAGAACACCGTTTTCGACGCCAAGCGTCTCATCGGCCGTGAATGGACGGACCAGACCGTTCAGGATGACATCAAGTTCTTCCCCTTCAAAGTCATCGAGAAGAACAGCAAACCTCACATCCAGGTGTCCACAGCTCAAGGGAACAAAGTCTTCGCTCCTGAAGAGATCTCCGCTATGGTTCTTGGAAAGATGAAGGAAACCGCCGAAGCCTACTTGGGCAAGAAGGTGAGCCTTTCGTCTTGAGAATCGTCAAATGTCTCGTGATTCTTCCAATTCAAATCGTCTTTAAAAGTTTTACAGCACCAGGTACTCTAGCATTTCATGCACTCTAGGCATCTCTTGTTGCTTGGTGTTTGTACCAGTGCCAAATTCAGGTGAAGGCTGTTTACTTTATCTAGTATCCTGTATTAGATAAAGCTTATTCCCCTTCAGACATTTTTGCTAGAACTAATTCTTACTACGACTGTAGCTGGTACGATTAATATTCCATAGTGGTTATCAATGAATTACTGTTCATAAGCCTAGCTAGACCCTTTTATGTCCTTTCTAATCATTAACTAGAGAAAGACCAGTTTTTTAAATTCTTTATTCTCTGATGATGGAACCACTCCATGAATGTCTGCCGCATTAGTGCCAAGTGGCGACTTTGGTTGTACCATGCCCTCATATTCAATGCAAAATGGGGTATTTCAGTCAATTTAAAATTTTTTTTTTTTTTCAAAATAGTATGGCTCAGGAATAACGGTTATTGGGTCTGTTCGTCAAGAAAATATTTTTTAAAAATCAGAGAAGCTAAGGAAAGTTGAAGATTTGAATGGTGTGATGTAGCTAGCCAATCGTGACGTAGCTAGCCAAAACTGTCTTTGAAAAAAGTATCCATGCACAGAGAAGAGATTGGAATGTTCTCACTGGTAGCAGGTTCAAATTGAGGTTCCAGAACGTTGATCTTCCTCTTCTTTTTGGTCATACTTAAAACGAAAGAAAGAAAAGAAATCGTGGGCGATACACTTGCTGAAACTTTGATAAGTCGAAACCACAAACGAAGCGAACAGAAAACAACCGATTACAGATGGCAGATGTAGGTAACGCTAACGATTGAACCGTAAAGTAACGCTATCTGAAATGAGAATCTCTTGGATACTACAAAATACTACTTACACAAGCGCGTGGCGTAGTGTGTGTGCATTTATGGTGGCCCGCCTTTTTTTCAACCATGTGATCTCTTTCATTAATTTTTCTACCACATGTTATAGTATCATTGGGCTAAAAGTTGGAGTTTTTAGGTTTTCAAGGGTGCTGAATCCAAATTTGAGGTCAAAAACCTGAATTTCCGACCCTCCGAAATACCCCATTATCAATCAACGTGTTCATGTCGTATCTTGTTTCAACAGGTCACGCATGCCGTCGTCACCGTTCCCGCTTACTTCAACGACGCTCAGCGTCAGGCTACCAAGGATGCCGGAACCATCTCCGGTCTCATCGTCATGAGAATCATCAACGAACCCACTGCCGCTGCTATCGCTTACGGTCTCGACAAGAAAGAAGGCGAGAAGAACGTCTTGGTGTTCGATCTTGGCGGTGGTACTTTCGATGTGTCTCTCCTCACCATTGACAACGGAGTTTTTGAAGTAAGTAGTTCTTGTGTTATAATCTTGTAACTAGAGGGCGCTGTTGAACAGGCTACTTGTGACGGAGCCTTTCAGTGAATTGTTGAATGATACTCATAATCGAAACCTTGGAATAGTAAACCGTAAACGACTGGACGAAAATTGAGGTTTGGAAGGGGGAATATGGAGTGTGGGAGGGTTGCTCCTGAAACTGTCCTCAAGAGTAGCAGAAGATGAGTATCCAGCGCTAGTGGCTGACATACAAAATCCAGGGTGTAACAAGGCTAGAAATTATATTTAATTGTAATTTCGACCTTGTCTAAATAAAATGGTAAAATAAATTGCAGACTCTGCTACCACCCTAGTATTTCTAGGGAAAACTAATCTAATTGAACCAAATTAGAGTGAAATAAAATTAATCTATGTTCACACAGAACGATGGAAAAAGGGAAAATAAGCAAAATAAAACACAATCGAAGGATAAACGAAAATATACTGAAATGAAATGCAAAATGAAAATGGCAGGAAAACTCCTCTGCTTGAAAATGGAAAAATTAAATAAAGGAAGATGAAAAAATTAGGGAAAATCCTTCCCACAAAGAAAATAAAAAAATTGACTAACAGTCAAATTAACCTAGGGTTTACTAAAACCAAAAAGTAAAATTCCTTCTGAATAGAAGAGAAAAAATAAATGAACAAAGAAATGACCAACTTGTCTTGGAAAAAGAGAAAAATAGAAAACGAAGAAATAAACTGACCTGAAACTCTCTGGTTGAAGAAAACGAAAGAAAAGAAAACAGAACTGGAAAACGGGAGAAAAGAAAATCGAAAGAAAGAACCACAAAAAGGTTTTAGAAAATGATGGTTGGAAACATGGATGATGGAACAGAAAGGGGAAGCGAGAGAGCTAGTACTTGCAGCGACAAAGCCTAACTGACAAGTGGTGGTGATTAATAGTTACCCAGGCTTATGAAGGAGTGTTAATTCGAAGGCAAGTCCGCTAGATGGCGCAAGACTTGCCTTATGGTAATTTTTAGATAGGGAACATCCCAGAGTTATTAAAGGATCCCAGAGTAGCATTTAAAGGAAGAGTAGTTATGGCCTATTTATATTATTATATTACCATCTGATTGATGTTATTGGGGAAGAGAGTCTTTCGCATGGATGCTGGCGTTGCCAGACCCCGAGACTGAGGGGCTGTCTCCTTTTCAGCAGCAAGGGGAAAATTAAAATATGATCGGACTGCTAAGGATAGTTCACTATTCTGGGAAGCTCAAGCGATGGAACACTACACAGAGAGTACTCCGTATTCCAGAAGAGTGTGGTGCAAGGCTTACACTCAAGTTCTGCTGTGACTACGAATGAGAACCCACTTCTCCATTGTAAGGACCTTTTTTTTCTGTTTTGGACTCTCCTCAAAGACAAATTGTCTTTTTTGACGGAGGGGGCACGCCATAAATAAAAATTAAACAAATAAATAAAATATAATGGGGAGGACGCCCAGGACTCACCTGACGCCGGCCCTAGGGATGAGGGATGATGAGGAAGGTGGGGGTGGGAGAGATGGATGAAGGGAAGTGCCTCTAAAACGACCACCAGTTCAAATATGAGCCGAGCAGGACACGGGTGGTGATACCACGGAGTACGCCCACCGAGATTCCCAACTCGCGCAACTCCGTGGCACTTTTCCCGCACCACACACCGCGCCATGACAAGGTTGCAGCCATCACCCTGATGTTGGGTTCCACTCCTTTTAGCTCCGACACTGCTTGCCGTGAATCATTCGTGTCATATTTCCCTATCTTGGCCCGCCAAGTCTGCTCCATGTCCAAGCTGCCATTGACAACTTGGACATCCAGGATAATGCAAGACTGGTCGGGCTTGACGGCAGCAATGTCGTCTTTAATGAGTGATAGCTCCCTAGCTGGTCCTAGAGTATGATGTGGGACTGAATATACCAAATTCATTTTAGACTGAAGATTTAAAATCGTACATGAATGAACAAATTCCACTGATAAGCTGAAGTGTTATACAAAAAAAATCGTAAATATAAATGGAGATTGCTGTGTTTATAAAAAAAAGATAAGGTCATGCAGAGAGAGAGAGAGAGACGCGATTCCATTCTATCATAGTTTCATTGAAATCAACAATGGAGACATTAAATTACTATACTGAACAAGATGTTATTTAAATGCTGCTTTCTTTGTCCTCACTACAATCCTCATCTTTCTTTTCAGGTCGTATCCACCAACGGCGACACTCACTTGGGCGGTGAAGATTTCGATCAGCGAGTCATGGACCACTTCATCAAACTGTACAAGAAGAAGAAGGGCAAAGACATCAGGAAAGACAACCGAGCTGTCCAGAAATTGAGGCGTGAAGTCGAGAAGGCAAAGCGCGCTTTGTCCTCCAGCCACCAAGTCAGGATTGAAATTGAAAGCTTCTTCGACGGTGAAGATTTCTCTGAGACTCTCACCAGAGCCAAATTCGAGGAACTCAACATGGACCTTTTCCGCTCCACCATGAAACCCGTACAGAAGGTATGTTTAGCATTATAATTTTTCTGGTTTATTCAACTACCTTGAGTCAATCGGTAGGCAAAGTCACCTCTAGACTGCTTCGACGGTTGAAGTTTCTGAGCACTTATTGAATATAAATATAAAATGGTTTGATTTAGGTCTTGGAAGACGCTGACATGAACAAGAAGGACGTCGATGAGATCGTTCTGGTCGGAGGAAGTACTAGGATCCCCAAGGTGCAATCTCTCGTCAAGGAGTTCTTCAACGGAAAGGAGCCGTCCAGGGGTATCAACCCCGATGAGGCTGTCGCCTACGGTGCTGCCGTCCAAGCTGGAGTCCTCTCTGGAGAACAGGACACTGACGCCATCGTCCTCCTCGACGTTAACCCCCTGACTATGGGTATCGAGACTGTCGGAGGAGTCATGACCAAGCTCATCCCCAGGAACACCGTCATCCCAACCAAGAAGTCCCAGATCTTCTCCACCGCGTCAGACAATCAGCACACTGTTACCATCCAGGTTGGTAGTCTTGAAATTTTGTATTTTATTTTTCTTTCCTGAATTGGGCGAATTTATCGTCAATTATTAGCTTGGAGTAGGCGGAACAAGAAATTGAGACATCTCGCTCTATTTTCAAGGTCTATGAAGGTGAGCGTCCCATGACGAAAGATAACCATCTCCTCGGAAAATTCGATCTTACTGGAATCCCACCAGCACCCAGAGGCGTACCCCAAATCGAAGTCACCTTTGAGATCGACGCCAACGGTATCCTCCAAGTGTCCGCCGAAGACAAGGGAACCGGCAACAGGGAAAAGATCGTCATCACCAACGACCAGAACAGGCTGACCCCCGAAGACATCGAGCGGATGATCAAGGATGCCGAGCAGTTCGCCGACGACGATAAGAAGCTGAAGGAGCGCGTTGAGTCCCGCAACGATCTGGAATCCTACGCATACTCTCTCAAGAACCAGCTGAGTGACAAGGACAAGCTTGGTGCCAAGGTAAGGGCCATTGTATTCATATTACCAGTATTCCTATGTGGTAGCGATCTGACCATGGATTTAGTCCTGAAGAGACTACTTTCCCTATTTCATCCCTCACCTTGGATTCACATTCATGTTTCCAGTCATTTCCCCGCATGTAATATTCAACATGGTAGTAAATATTCAATGGTGAGTTACCCCAAAAATTTAGATCTGCATTAGGAAACCCAACTCAATATTCTATAGACCTTAATAAATGCCGAATCAAAAAATGTGAAATTTAAGCTTCGAAGAAAGACCTTTTTCGCTACCAAAATTTGTCCGCTAAAATAGATTTTTTTGTTAATATTTGGAATTTTCTGAATTTTAAAAGTTTTAGTGTTGTAATTGGAACTTCTTCCAATCAAACTTTTTTTTTCCAATTCAACCATTTCGCCTCTTTGTGAATTTTTGAAAAAGATGGAGCTGTTGCAATTACCTCAAAAAAAATTTTTTGGTTCCTAACTGATGGACAACGATTTTTTAAAAGGGGGGGGGGGGTTCAAGTTTGTTTTTTTGTTGACATATCCTTCCTAGTCATATTAGTATTATGTGGCATAATTATTCGGGATCAGCGCATTTCTGGAAAATGAAGTTTGTGCGAAAATTGCTAAAAATTGGTCTTTGGAACAATAACCCTTTGGTTTTTTGTATATTTATTCGTTCGTACCCAAAACCGTACGAAATCAATAATATACAAGTGGGTCTCACTCACCAATAGCCCGGTTAGACGTTTTTGAAACAGCGTTGTTACGTTACTTGTTGGGGGTGCATTCAGAAAAGAATAAGCTGACTTTACAGCACGGATACTTCTGATAGTTATATTTGATTTCAAATATAAACACTGTAAATTCACATAGAAAAAAAAATTGCATTGACTTGAGGACATTCGACGACTTAGACTGAGAGTGGGAGAATCCAATGATTCCTTGATCAACAAGTGCCATTAAGATACAACAGGATAGAACACGGTTTGCTAAAAAAAAAAAAAAAAATCAAACATTTTACGAATGGATAATTTATTTTGCGTTGTAATCTATCTTGCTGGAAACCTTGGTTTATTTTGCTCATTCGGTCATATTGCACGAATGAGATTTGGGTAGGTATTGTTGTCACTAAATGTTATTGTCTACATCGATGTTTCATGTTCTTATAACTATGTGCTGCGCCTCCCTAACACAATTGTAAATACCACTAAATTAAAATTAATGATTACTAAAAGAAAAAAATGATTTACACGAAAAAATAAAAATCGAGAAAAAATTAATATAGAAAATTATGTACATATAAACATAATAATAAATAAAAAATATTTAAAACATTGAAAAACATGAAAAAATACATAAATAATGAAAATATTACAAATATACAGTTTGATATAGGATTTTCAGACCAATTTCGGAAATTTCCAAACCATATTCAGAATTTTTCAATCCAGTTTCAGAACTTTCCAATTCAAATGCAACATTTTCCAAGTCAAATTCAGATTTTTCCAAAGCAATTTCAGAATGTGATTAATGTTTCTGTGTGGTGATATAATACCATTTCCAAATCAAATTAATCTTTTTCCAAACCAAATTACCTAATCCTTTCCCACTACGTAACAATATATTTCTGTAAAGTACCTAATCTCACAAAGTACATGGTCCCCTATGAATTGAGAAGATGGTCGCCAATTCATAGGGGACCATCCTCCCAATTCATAGGGAACCACCTTCCCATTCTTAGGGGACCATCTACTTTGTGAGTTTAGGTATTTTACGGAAATACATTGTAATGTTGTAGGAAAGGATTAATTTTTTTTTTAAATTTAATTTGATTTGGAAAAGAATTAATTGGGTTTGGAAAAAGATTAATTTGGTTTAGAAAATTTGACTTGAAAGATTGCAATATATTTCTGTAAAGTACCTAATCTCACAAAGTAGATGGTCCCCTATGAAGTGAGAAGATGGTCGCCAATTCATAGGGGACCATCCTCCCAATTCATAGGGAACCACCTTCCCATTCTTAGGGGACCATCTACTTTGTGAGTTTAGGTATTTTACGGAAATACATTGTAATGTTGTAGGAAAGGATTAAAGTTTTTTTTAAATTTAATTTGATTTGGAAAAGAATTAGTTGGGTTTGGCAAAAGATTAATTTGGTTTAGAAAATGATTAATTTGACTTGAAAGATTGCAATATATTTCTGTAAAGTACCTAATCTCACAAAGTAGATGGTCCCCTATGAATTGAGAAGATGGTCGCCAATTCATAGGGGACCATCCTCCTAATTCATAGGGAACCACCTTCCCATTCTTAGGGGACCATCTACTTTGTGAGTTTAGGTATTTTACGGAAATACATTGTAATGTTGTAGGAAAGGATTAAAGTTTTTTTTAAATTTAATTTGATTTGGAAAAGAATTAATTGGGTTTGGAAAAAGATTAATTTGGTTTAGAAAATGATTAATTTGACTTGAAAGATTGCAATATATTTCTGTAAAGTACCTAATCTCACAAAGTAGATGGTCCCCTATGAAGTGAGAAGATGGTCGCCAATTCATAGGGGACCATCCTCCCAATTCATAGGGAACCACCTTCCCATTCTTAGGGGACCATCTACTTTGTGAGTTTAGGTATTTTACGGAAATACATTGTAATGTTGTAGGAAAGGATTAAAGTTTTTTTATTAAATTTAATTTGATTTGGAAAAGAATTAATTGGGTTTGGAAAAAGATTAATTTGGTTTAGAAAATGATTAATTTGACTTGAAAGATTGCAATATATTTCTGTAAAGTACCTAATCTCACAAAGTAGATGGTCCCCTATGAATTGAGAAGATGGTCGCCAATTCATAGGGGGCCATCCTCCCAATTCATAGGGGACCACCTTCCCATTCTTAGGGGACCATCTACTTTGTGAGATTAGATGTTTTACAGAATTATGTTGTGGGAAAGGATTATTTATTATTATTACTATTTTTTTTTTTTTTTTGAAAAAATTTAATTTGATTTGGAAAAGAATTAATTAACTGTTAATTGCTATTTTTAATCTAAACTAGACCTCATTCTTATAATTTTGACACCAACCGCGACCTTCTAGCGTGAGAAGACCTTTTTCTATGATTTTTCAAAGTTTCGAATGTTTATGACGTCACAGTGGGCTGGGAGGGGCGCGTGACGTCATAAACATTCGAAACTGAAAAATCAGAGAAAAAAATCTATCTACTCATCCAAAAAGAGAACGGCTGGTGTCATAATTCTCGGGTTGAGGTCTACTTTCGTTTAAAAATTTAAAAAACAATAGGCTTACCCCCCATTGGACTTGGAAATCCTACATATATTGAACCACAATCATCAATTTGTTATAATATATCGATTCCTTAACCATGTTATATTCACTAATAGGTACAAGGGCGTACCCACTATTGATGCCTGTCACATTCAAATAATCTGGGATATAATTAGAGCATCCATCCATGGGACTTAAGTAGATACTTTAGGTGGGATTTACTTGTTACATTTCAGACACTTAAGTACATACTTTAGGTGGGATTTACTTGTTACATTTCAGACACTACTGCTCAGATTGTCTTGGGTCAGGAGTCAAAACCATGGACGATGAAATATTAATTAAATATTAATATTAACCATATTGTGCGTCCCTACTACACGAAGACTTGCGTCTCTCCGCCGGACGAGCAGCCGTTGCTGCGGTCTAGCGGCATTTGTGAAAAACAGGCTGTACCTCGTTTTTACCTTTCATTTTAGAATTTGACGGTTCTACTTCCCTGCCTTATTAAACTGGGAGGAGAACAAAACTGTTATTGACTTTGTGGTGACGAATCAAGTAGAGTGCATTATTACAGTAGAGAATACCGTCTGCATAACTATTTACGAACGTATTGCTTGGAAAATTTCGCCCAGAACGGTTGAATTTTCTGATTCGCAGCTCAGATCTTGAACAATTTTTTCATTGTACGAGTATAGTATAGCACAAAGAACAACCTACGAATAAAAATAGGAATTTTTCATTATCGTGAAAATTCCATGTCGGATTCTAAAGGCCCATCCAAATGTACAACATACTAACTTGTAGTGGAATTGTGGAAGTTTGAAATTTACGCGAATCGAATGATAACGGCCGTTTAGTACGAAATTTTGCTAGCAATACTTTCGTTAAAATTTCTACAGGCGGTATTGTTCTCCTTTATAATCCATTCTGCTTGACTCGTCACTCCAAAACCCAAAAATTCAATAACAGTTTTGTTGTCCCAATTTAATAAGGCAGAGAACTAGAACCGTCAAATTTTGAAAAAAGCCTTAAAAACGAGGTACAGCCTACTTTTCACAAATGCCGCTAGATCGCAGCAACGGCTGCTCGTCCTTCGGCGGCGAGACGAAAGTCTACACGAAGTAGTTTTATTCGGAATTGGAACCTTCAAACCCTCCAGGCTTGTTCATTACTCGATTCTGCTGTCCTCGCAGGGGGCCGTCTCCCACTATCAAGCTCTCGTAATGCTCGAGCTGGAATTTTCCAGATGATAGTAAAGCGGTGGGATCAGGTACCAATTCTCTGATCCGGGCCTGTGACCAGTCATGGCATCTGGGGCTGAGACTGTGCCAGTTCACTGGCAGACAGTCTTATCTCAACACTGGTACCGCGGGAGGGGGGAGCCCCAGGCTACCGATACAATGACTTGTCAAAGTGTCACTTGCCTGCCCCCCAAATGAGGTAGGATTCGCGGGGGTCGTGGTTTATACCGTCCTGGGAGACGAACTTCATCTGTATCCCCGGGAAGGGTTCCATGTGTCATGGCCAGCGAGGATGGCCCTAATACATGGATCCCGACATGTGAGTTTTGTGGATTGTCAAAAACTCGGGCGCCGACCTGCATAGTCGGTAGTGCGAGCTAGACGTGCGCCTCAACCTGTTGGTTATCACAGGGACTTGCAAATATGCAAGGACATTGATTGTGTCAACAATCCCTCCCAGGAGGAGTTTTTCTCTTGCTGCTTGCAGCGAGGGGGGAGACTATAGAGTCGTTAGACCCCAGGAATCCCAAATCGACCTTCACTCTGAAGGGAGAATAGTAGACATCCTTGTCCTCGCTATTGAAATCATTTCCTCGAGTTTAATTCGGTTGTCCCTCTCGTTTCAGGTGTCCGACTCCGACAAGGCCAAAATGGAAGAAGCCATCGACGAAAAGATCAAGTGGCTCGACGAAAACCAGGACGCTGACAGCGAAGCCTTCACCAAACAGAAGAAAGAACTGGAAGCCGTCGTGCAGCCCATCATCTCCAAGCTGTACCAAGGAGGCGCTCCCCCGCCAGCAGGAGCCTCTGAAGACGACCTCAAAGACGAACTATAAGACTGCTTTACTAATTTCTAGTGTTGTTGTACGTGGTACAAATGGAACTTTTGACTGTGGTGAACTTAATCCTCCAAGGACAGTATTCAATTTCGACCCAACTTTTCATAATACGTTTTAGTTTCTTCTCGATGTCCAAACCATGAAAAGTTATTTGCGTGCGTTTTCATTCCACAGGGAGCAAAAGTTCAAGAACTGTTTTTTTTTTTTTTGTTATTCCTTATTTATTTGTTACTTTTTATAAAATAAAATTGCGCAAATAAGAAAAAAACATGATTTTCACATACTCGGTACTATGTATCCGATATGTAAGTGTCCGATTTATTTAATTCGTTTCGTGTAGATTTGTATGAACGGTAAGCGCGAATGTGTTCATGATTTTGTGATTGATGAATAAACGTGAATCTTCCTTTATAATTGTTGATTTCTTAGTTTTTACCTACCTCAGCCTGGTAAATGAAAAATATTACCATGTAGCATTGAATGTACTAACGAAATTTGGTTCTTGGTTACCCATTTCCGGCCATTGATGCATTTTTGCATCGACATAATAATGATTTTTTTAAATATTGAAATAGTGGAAAATCTTCGTAGAAGAATTTCGTCGCTTAAGATGCATCATGGCACATCTCTGCCGTCCAACGGAAAAAGGCAGTAACACGAACATTTTTCGAAAAATGGAATGTTGTATATCGTTGGATTCGTCTTCCAAATCTCAATCCAATGCAACAGTAAAAAGAAGTATTTTTTGAAAAATAAAGACGTAATTCGGAAAACAATGTAGGCTGCTTTTAGATTTTACACATTGGTACAACAGTAGAAAGTAGTATCATATCACACAACGCTTAGATGCAGTAATGTTGACCATGCTGTTCTCTTCCATTGCTTTTGGGGAGGCGTAAGTGTCTCACGTACAACAGCCACACTATTAGACTGTCTTTTACCGTTGTACTTTGGCCTGATCCACACATCCTTCCCCAACCTGCGCGAGGGTTACTGCTTTCTTTCGTTGCATTGGCCTCAAAGCCGTCTGAATTTCACATACCGCCCCACTGGTCGCGCTCTGAGGCTGTTTTTTATCGTTGTTTCGCGTGCCTACTCAGTGCTAAGTTATTTTACAGTGTATGTGATACGCATGCTGATTTTTCAGTTTTTCTCGTTTATTAAAGCAGTTTTAGTTGTTCAAAGCAGTTGTTCAAAGTTATGTTCAGAGCAAATACACTTTCATGGTGGTACAGAGAATAATTCATGAAAATCCGGATGTATTTAATGAGAATTTATCCTCAATTTCAAAGCTTGGGTACAATTAGTAAGCTATTAAGGAGCCGAAATATTGAAAATCGGATATTTTTTTAATATTATCCCCCCACTCGCCCCCTCTCCTTGATAATTTTGATACTCTGGTTAAATAGAGTGCAATTTGGGAGATTTTTGAGTCGAACAAAAAAAAGAAACAAGCAAATCGGTTGGAAATTGAGGCCTGGGCAGAGTTTACAAGATTATGCCTGCAAACGCACGCTTTTTGAGCATTAACCCCCCTTCACCCCCTTTAAAGGCAAAATTTGAAATTCCGGCGACGTGGTGCACAACTAGATGGATTTTTGCGTCGAATAAAAAAAAGAACCACAAAAATCGGTTGGAAATTGAAGCCTGGGCAGAGTTTACAAGATTCTGCCCGCAAACGCACGTTTTTTGAGCATTAACCCCCCCTTCCCCCCTTAAAAGGCAAAATTTGAAATTCCGGCGACGTAGTGCACAACTAGATAGATTTTCGCGTCGAATAAAAAAATGAACCACAAAAATCGGTTGGAAATTGAAGCCTGGGCAGAGTTTACAAGATTATGCCCGCAAACGCACTTTTTTGAGCATTAACCCCCCCTTCCCCACCCTTAAGATGCAAAATTCGAGATTCCGGTGACGTAGTGCACAACTAGATAGATTTTCGCGTCGAATAAAAAAATGAACCAAAAAAATCGATTGGAAATTGAAACCTGGGCAGAGTTTACAAGATTATGCCCGCAAACGCACGTTTTTTGAGCATTAACTTACCCCTTTCCCCCCTTGAAAGGCAAAATTCGAAATTCCAGCGATGTAGTGCACAACTAGATAGTTTACCGTGTCGAACAAAAAAAGAACCCCGAAAATTGGTTGGAAACTAGGGCCTTTGCAGACGACCCAATATTTTGTCACATACACACAGAGACACACCTACGGTTTTGTTCGGATTTGGATTCAGAATGGTCTAAAAGGGATTACTGTGTGGTTATTTTTTTTTTCTTCTGTGGAGTGTTGTCCAACTTCACCCCAGATCAATCGCATAAGGACGCCCAGGTCTTACTGTGGACGTCTTAAAAATTCAACATAGTAATTATTTTGTGTCAATTTCATAACTAATTTTTAATAACAAAATATGTGTATACAGACACATGTGTCTACAGCCTGGAGAGTAATAAAATTCAAAATTGACTTATTTAAAGAATCGGAAAAATTGTTTCGAAAGTAATAAATAAAATAGGAAATGCTTGCAACACATTGGGACATTTTCATGTCAACCACTACACAACAAGGTAGTGAAGTAATTTTGTTAGTTCATGTACCTACCCAAGCATCAAAATAAGAAAACAGTTGATTGTTCTCTACGCAACACAGTGAGTCTATTTTATTTATTGGTCGCGTGAGCAAGACTTGCTTAGTTTTCGTGACGATTTTTCAGTTTATGTGCCAAAGCAAAGACATGAAAATGTCAAAAATACTAATAATTAGTTGAATAAACTTACGAACCATAAGACATTCTTCTATAAGTAACAACAAATTATATTTTAATAACAATCAATTATTGTTCACTAACAAAACTGTTTTTTTCCGTTGGTTTCGTACCTTGATAATATTCGTTCATGCAAAAAAGAAATACAGTAACAGGAGGATCCAACGGAAGAAAACAGTACGTAGAAACTGCAAATATGAAAATCTATGTTCAGACAACAACAAAACACAGCGCGTGACGTAATGCAACGATTAAGAGCAGCAAAGTTAGATTACTGTTGTACCGCCAAGGCAATATCAAGTTTAGTACAACTGAAGAAAACAGTTCATTGATTTGAGACATATATTTGATGATGTTTTCCCATAGAAGTGATTTTTTTAGTAAGAAGAAAGTTTCAACAAGAATTGGGGGAAAAAATTATCAAATTACGATGAAAACTAAGGATTTCATGGCTAGAAACACAAAACCCGATTTTTCTCAAATTGTCTCATTCCGAAGTTACTGCCTTTCTCCGTTGGACGGCAGATCTAACTTTTGCCTACTTTTCAGAAGAGCAAAAAAACCGATTTGGTCGATAAATTTTATAGTTTTTAAAATTTGTATTCATCGGTCTATCTTTATTTACAGTCTGCTAACTTGAATTGCATTTAATAGTACAGTAAACATATGTCAAAAAATCTTGTAGATGTGCCATGCTGTTGAAAATTTTCCTCTCACTTGTGCTATGATGTACCACATTTTCTCTGTTTCGTGGTGAAACGGCAATACTCTGTAGCTGGCAGAGATGTAGTTTACTGAAAAAGTATGAAATTCATCCTTCTCCAAGTAAAAGCACGAGTACGAGAATTAAATAAGAGAAATCATTCAATTCTGCCAATCCGCACAATCTCTGAAAATTTCATCGAAATCGGACAATAACTTCGATAGTTTTATGTCAGACAGACACGGAACCAAAATTGTTCAGGAAGGCTAGAAACGTAAAACACGAGTGGAAATCTGATTCTGGAGAACTTTTTTTTTCAACCATGAGAAGTAAAACAATGCTTCTGCTACCTTGGTAGACTCGGAAGCAAAATGTAATAGGTATAATATTATGGAGAAGTCACAATTTTAATGCAACTTTATCTTCAGAAGAGAGTTAAGAAGTTTCAAGGTTTCATTTGTGAGATCATAAACCACCAATAAAATCACGTTTTTAGTTTTCCCAAGGCACAATCTCAAGTCAAGAACCAAGATTACCTAATATCACATTAGTAGTACCCTAACACGGGTATTGACATTTTTCTATTTTTAGATTTTTTCTATCATTAGGTACAAAGCACAGCAAGCACTTAAATTTTCGACCTAAGATAGGTAGTTTAGTTTTAGCTAATTTCCAATTTGTAAATAGAGAGATTTGTAAAGTGATGGAGACACTTACTGGCGCCTTACAACTTGGAACTATAACAATTTAAATTTTAGCTGTAAGGTCCCAAAAACTTTAAGAAAGAAGTTTAGAGAACTCAGTTTTGTGATTTAGAGAATACAGCCATAGAGTAAGACCAATTGGAGAGAGTCTCTTTTTGGTCGGTAAACTAGAATGCCAGGTAAACTAGGGCCTATTTTGGCCTTTTATAAGGTAGGTCATGGGTGAAAGGCGTGTCCGAACTGTGGTTAGAGCCTTCCTCCTAACAATTTGTCATAAATTGTGAATAAAAATCAGTTTTTTTTTTGGTATTTTTAAAAAATTTCATGCAGGCAATCGTGCAGCAACGGAAGACTTAGGGCGTTTCTTCCCCTTGTAATTGGCAATGACTTTTCTATAGGAAAGCTGCTAGAAAAACATAAAACATCATGGCACATCAAACTTTCTCAGAACATACCATCATAGCACAAGTAAATCTGCAACTTTCAACGAAGAATTAGTTGTCATTCCAGAAAGCTTGGGATATGGTATTTTGTTTTTATTGAAGTTTATTTAGTGGAGAATAGATTACAAAATAATTTTTCAGGAA
This sequence comes from Apolygus lucorum, assembly GCA_009739505.2. Classification (NCBI taxonomy): domain Eukaryota; kingdom Metazoa; phylum Arthropoda; class Insecta; order Hemiptera; family Miridae; genus Apolygus; species Apolygus lucorum. The sequence continues at coordinate 56,896,688 of CM019183.2, read as the reverse complement.
ACTCCCTAATCATTCACGTAGTCAAAGTTTGACTGTCAAACAAAACCCGGCTCATCATCTGAGCTGTAGCCTTCCGCCATGTTGAAGATTGTAGATGTGCCAAGATGTCAGATGATTTTAGTTGTGCTATGATAACTAAATCAGAAATTACAGCGTTTCAAGTGGAGCAATCAAAAAACTAAGTCCACCAATCACTCAGGCGCAAAAATTCACATAAGAAACCGTTCTAACCTCATTTTCGACAAAATGTTAGATGTGCCATGATGCATCTTAAGCGACGATTTTTTCTCGTTCATGCTGTTCCTAAACTTTTCAAAGAAAATGTCTTCGACATTCGGGAGCTCAATGCGATTTGGGAAATTTCTTTTGAAAAGGAGGCCTTTTGGATCCTGGGAGATTGAGCGTTCTGGGCCATGTGTCGAAACAGATTCCGGTTCATAAAAATAGATTTTTAGATTTTATAGATTTTTAAAAATTTTTGACAATGAAATGGATAAATCATATTGATTTGGAAAACTGAGACCTATGAAATGCTATTTTATAGCCCTCTTGGTGAGCAAATGATGCCTTTTTTCGGCCGGCATTCTGTAAAATAGTTCATCCTCCTCCTCCCCCATTACTCTGTTATTTCTACCCTCGGCTTGAAATGGGTTAAGGAAGCACAACTGAGTACAGCACGAAACCATTTAAAAAAAAACGAACTGAGAAGTTTTCTTTAAAACGGGCTTGTAGGTATCCATTTTTACAGTTTTTACGATTTTTTTTACAGTTTTTATTATTTTCAATAATGAACCTTTGAAATCTACCTACCAAGAAAAAAAATTAACCCCCCTCTCCCTCAAATTTTTTTTGGTTTACGTTTCAAAATAGTACGTAGAATCCGAAAATGGAATAAAAAATCTTCCTTCCGTCCGACCGATTTTGTTGATATTTGGGGTCTAGTAGTGCCCCCCCCCCCCCCCCCCCCCCGAAGCTTTCGGTTTATGTCAGTCACTTCCAGTGTCTACAGTAGTCTGTGGTCACTTCTGAGGGGTAAAAATAAGGGCTGAATGTTTTTTCACCAATTTAAAACAGTACCTATTGACATTATTTTAGAGAGGCTGTGTGTTATCAGAATCGCGACTGTGAATCACCGAGGAGCTCTAATCTCCATTGAATTTTTAGCCAAGTAACTAAAATACGATCGCTATTCGTTTCTTCGAGTTGTATTCAGTTTTGCTTCCTTAGCAACCAGTAACAAACCAATTAAATAACCAGTAGGTAACCAAAATCAACAACAATCGTATCATTTTGCAACCAGTAATCAAAATTCAATATGAAGGAACCCCAACTACCTATTTCTTCAAATCGAGTGAAGCGTTTATTTCTTCCTAATAAACTTGATAGTGAAGATCGTATGTAGTAGGTTGGTAAAAAAAGTGTGCCAAGTGGGTGTGGCACATAGCTTCTGGTTATTCATAACCCGATTGTATAGATGATCTGGTGCATAGTAGTTGATCTCAAAACATCAATCTCAAAAAACGTCTGCCAAGTGGGTGTGGCACATAGCTTCCTCGTATCCATAACCCGATTGTATAGATGATCCGATGCATAGTAGTTAATCTCAAAACACCAATCTCTAAGTACCTTTCACTACCCTCATAGGGGACCATCTACACGCTAATCCGGACAATCCTAGAAAATTTCATCAAATTCGGATGAAAAATTAAGTGAGTAGATGTATGTGATTGGATCAAAAATATTCTTAGCCTCGACTGGGATTCGAACCCGCGATCCTTAGAGCACAAATCTAGACTCAATCCTCTGCGCAATTGAAGCCTCGTCTCTCCCACAGGAGACCATTCCTCTATGAATGAATCCCTCTATGAAAAACAATTCTCTGTGATTTTCATAGGGGACCATCTAAATACTAATCTGTAACATCCCTGAAAATTTCATTGAAATCGGATTGAAAATGTAGAAGTTATGGCCGTTACAAGGAATTCACGTTTGCGCATGCGCAGTCGCTTCTATCAGTCCGGGGATGATGATTTTCATAGGGGACCATCTACAACCTAATCCACATAATCCCTGAAAATTTCATCGAAATCGAGTGGAAAATGTAGAAGTTATGGCCGTTACAAGGAATTTCACGTTTGCGCATGCCCAGTAGCTATTATCAATCCGAAGGTGATGATTTTCATAGGGGACCATTTAAATACTAATCTGTAACATCCCTGAAAATTGCATTGGAATCGGATGGAAAATGTAGAAGTTATGGCCGTTACAAGGAATTCACGTTTGCGCATGCGTAGTCGCTTGTATCAGTCCGAGGATGATGATTTTCATAGGGGACCGTCTACACACCAACCCGCACAATCCCTGAAAATTTCATCGAAATCAGACAATAACTTCGTATAGTTATGCGCGTTACAAGGAATTGATGACAGACGGACAGACAGACAGACACACAGACAGACAGACACGGAACCAAAATTGTTCAGAAAGGTCTAAAACGCAAAACGCGAGTGAAAATTTTGATTTTGGAGAACTTTTTTTTTGTCTTTGAAAAGTGAAAACAAAGCTTCCGCTACCTTGGTAGACTCGGAAGCAATACCTTGCACTACTCTCATAGGGGACTACACGTCAACCGGCACAATCTCTGAATATTGTAGAAGTTATGGCTGGTTATAACCATAAATATATATGGTATATTTCCATAAATGGAAATATAAATTTGCGCATGTGCAGTGGCTACTATCAGTCTGGGGGCGATGATTTTCATAACGGGACTAGGTATCTACACGCCAACCCGCTCGATCCCTGAAAATTTCATCGAAATCGGATGAGAATTGTCGAAGTTATGGCTGTGGCAAGGATTTCATAAACACACAGACAGACAGACACGGAACCAAAATTGTTCAGGAAGGTCTGAAACGTAAAACGCGAGTGGAAATTTTGATTTTGGAGAGCATTTTTTTGCAACAAAGCAATAGCGACAATGGCAAAGCTGTGATCTTTGCAGACGAGTGATCTCCACAGAAAAATAATAAACCTTTGTAAAATAATTTGCAGCGTTTTGTTTTTTCACGGATTCTGAATCTTCGGGATGAGGCCACGATTTGTATTTCTTCCGAAACGGTTTGTATCCCGCTTTAAAAGCTTGCTAAAAACGCTGCAAATTATTACACAACGGTTTATTATTTTTATATAGATCACTCGTCTACAAAATCACCAACCATCCAATATGAAGAAAAAAATCAAAAAAAAAAAAATAAATAAATAAAAAAACAAAATAAAAAACAAAATAAAAAAAAATTAAAAAAAAAATCAAAATCACCAACCATCGATCGTTTTTCGCTCAGCTCTAATTTGAACGGAGATTAGGCCTCTTTTGCGATTCACACTCGTGTTTTGATTTATATATATATATATTTCAATATAAACCCTTAAATTTACGTAGGGAGCGAACGGTTTGTCCTACAGAGCTCCGCGTGGTCTCAAAAAATTCTAAAAATTCCATAGAATCCAAAATTGAAGGAAAAACAATACCTTTATATCGAAATTTTTTGAGATAGGGCGTTTTCAAAATTTCAAAATTGATTTTGGAACCCTTAGGAGTGACCTACATCAACCAAAAGCTTCGGGGCACAACTAGACCCCAAATGGAGCCTACATACCAAATTTCATCAAAATCGGTCAATGCTAAGTGGCAAAAGTGCCGCGTACGGCGTACGGCGGACGGACGGCCAAATTTTTATTCGATTTTTGGATTCTACGTACCTTGAAACGTAAACCATCAAATTTTGAGGGGGTGTTAAAATTTTTTTTTTCTTGGTCGATTTCAAAGGTTCATTATTGAAAATAATAAACCAAAATCGGGTTTGCCGACAAAACGGCTTATCACCGTTGTTTTCAATACTAGCACTTTATTTTTTTTTTAATGGGGGGTGCGCCTTGATTTTTTTTTAGATTTTTAATCGAAAGTAGACTACATCCTGAGAATTTTGGCACCAACCTCCACCTTCTAGCGTGAGTAGATCTGTTTCTATGATTTTTAAATGTTTCGACCGTTTATGACGTCACGCGCCCCTCTCGCCTGGGCAGGACCCCCCAGGCTACTGTGACGTCATAAACGGTCGAAACTTTAAAAATTCATAGGAAAAGATTTACACACGCTAAAAGGTCGCGGTTGGTACCAAAATTCTCAGAATGAGGTCTACCTTAGATTAAAAATAACAATCAGTTTTTCCTGCCCAGGCGCACACCTTATTCGTTTTTCGGATTCTACTTACCTCCATTGAACCATCAAATTTGTGGAGGGTTAAAATCTTTTTTCTCGCTCGATTCCGAAGGTTCATTTGAAAATAACGGGTTAACCAATAAAAGAAAATGAAAATAAAACTTTTCTTCACTCACTTCACATTTTTTTTATGGCTCATAATACCTATGATTGATTTTGTATTGTACTTTCTAATAAGTGTACTATCAAATTATTACAGCCTCTGATAAAGTGAATTGTTTCAGAAAGATTATTTTCTTATTTTCAAATGTTTGGGAATAGCAGATGGTTTAGACAAGGGCATACGAGCGAGAAGTAGAAGATACTTCAAGATAGCGTGAAGTAGAAGAAGAAGGCTGAGGCTGATTGAGAAATCAAACTAACTTACCTCAAGTGTAGTTCGATTTCGATTATAAGAAGCGCTCGGTCCGAAGATGTTACACAATGTAGTACGCTCTCTCAGGGTTTCTGGCCACACCTTTAAAGAGAAGAGGAAGACACACACACTTCCCCCCCTCCCCGCCAACCTAGGACCCCCGCACCACCCCGATCGTCATTATTTGGTAGATAGTATGAATAATTTAGATTCCAGGCACTTCAGGGTATTTAATTTAAAAGGGAAGGGTGGGTTTGTAACATCTTCGGACCGAGCGCTTCTTATAATCGAAATCGAACTACACTTGAGGTAAGTTAGTTTGATTTCTCAATTATAATTCAGCGCTCGGTCCTCGATGTTACACAATGTAGATGTCTAAAGTTCTGCCTGAATATAAATTATTCTTTCCTTCAGTTAGAAATTAGCATGATAGAGAAGATATCCAGCACTTGAGAAATGAAAAGTGTAATGGGTTTTCATGCAGAAAAGAACATAAATCATGCAAAATGCGATTAGTAGGTATTCATGCAGAATCAAGTTATGAAAATCATGCACATTATCTGGATAATTTTAAATACAAAACTAGCTTAAATCAAAAGCTGAGATCAATGAGTTTTCAGTTTGCATCAAAGGTCTGTTATAAAACCTGAGGAACGTTTCAGCAGTGCTCCATCCTGCTGTTCTTTTGATGACGTCAATTGACACCCCTTTCCGGAGCGCATTGGATGTAGCAGCATGTCGAGTTGAATGAGGTTTGAATATCGTGCAGTCAATACCGGCCGCCTCCATAGTGGATCTTATCCATCTGGACAGGGTTTGTTTGGTAGCACACCGGTATGGTCTGTTAGATGTAATGAAGAGGAAATCCTCTCCACCTCTCAGGTTCGACGTCATGTGCAGGTACTCCTTCACTCTGGTTGTTGGGCAAAGTTTGGGGGTCTGCAACATAGTTTCGAATGTGAAGCTAGGTTGCTGGACATTGGGTCCTGACGTTTTTATGAGATCAGGAATAAAAATTCTCATCCCCGTATCAAGGAATTGAATATTGCTTATTTTGATCAGTGAAAGGGTTTGTAGTCTATGGCCTGTGGCTAGAGCTAGCAAGGTAACAAGGTGAGCTCCTTTGGATTTGAGGCTTGTATCGAGGGAGTCGTTGATGTATGATAAAACTTCCCGAGGGTCCCAGGTCACATCATACTTAGGTTTTGGAGGGCGTTGCCTTGCAACCCCCTTCAAAAATCTTGTAACCAGAGGGTGTTTGCCTACGGAGTTTTGGCCCAAAACAGACAATGCTGATCGATGAGAGTTCATTGACCCATAGTTATTTGAAGTATTGTCTAGTAAGGTTTGAAGAAAGCTTATAGTTGTAATTGGTTGAACGTTGAAAGGGTTGATTTGTCTTTGATCACAGAAGTTCCACCAAAGTTTTAAGGTAGTATTATACTGTCTTACTGTGGATGATGAGAGCGATGCTAGCATTGTCTCCAGAGCTTCTTGAGGTACACCCTTCTTCGCTAGTGCTTGCCTGATAGCCTGGCTGCAACCAGGGTAAGGGTTCCAGCAAGGGGGTGAGCTCCTTCGTGGCTGGAAGATGAGTAAAGAAGATCAAAATGAGGGCCAAGGTTGATTGGGGGTCCGATGGAAAGGCTTATGAACTGAGGATACCATGGTTGGGTAGGCCAATGTGGTACCACCACAATCCCTGTAGCTTGATCGTTTATGATTTTTTGCAGTAGTCTAGGAATCATAGAGAAGGGAGGAAAAGCATAGAAAAGTAATGGTCCCCAGTCGATTGTGAAAGCATCGACCCTCCAGGCTGAAGGATCAGAGTGCCAGGTGACGAACCTAGGGCACTTAGCATTTTTAGGGGATGCAAACAAATCAACTTCTGGTTCCCCAAAGGTTGTTAAGATTTTCTGGAAAAATCTGCTGCTGAGGGACCATTCCGTTTCAGGAGGAAGGACCCGTGATGCAGCATCAGCTTCGTGGTTGTCCTTTGAAGTGATATAGGTAGCGAATATCCATATGTTTCTTTCTTCGCACCATTGCCAGATTTTTCTGGATACAGAATCTAAATATTCGAGCTGGACGCTACCCATCCTGTTAATGGAAGCAATAGCTGTAGTGTTGTCAGCTCTTATTAAAATTTGAATATTTGATCTGTGAGAGGCAAACGATTTAAGTCCTAAGAAGATAGCATGGAGCTCCAGAAGATTAATGTGCTCTCCTATGAGGTCTCCAGACCACCATCCGTAACTGCTTTTTCCCTGGTATACTGCTCCCCAACCTGTCAGACTAGCATCTGTATGAATTTCCATGTTGTACACATCATTCCTTATGTTATTTACAACTAGGGGAATGTTACGCTTCCACCAAGTTAGGTCGTCTCCAGCGAGTGGTGGAATCGTCATTTTTGCATTGTAATTTTGTTTATTACTAAGCAAGGCTGTAAACTTTGCTCTTTCTAAGCGTTTGGTATATAACCAGCCATACTTAACTGCGGGGCAGGCTGCTGTTAACGTTCCAATGAATTTAGCAAGATCACGAATTTTGCATTGTGGTGATTCAAGGAAGTGGTTTGCGCCTTTTATGATTTTCTGACGTTTGTCATTAGGTAATTGAATGGTCATGGTATTGGTATTGAACATAAAACCAAGAAATTTGCAAGTCTTGCTAGGGATCAACGAGCTTTTCTCCTCATTTATTACAAAGCCTAACGAATTTAACTTATTCGAAATTATTCTTATATTGGTAGTGCAGGATTCGAAGGTAGGGCTCATAGTCAGAAAATCGTCAAGATAGTTTATGACTGTGATGCCCTCCGATCTCAATGAACGTAATAAGGGTTTTAAAATTTTGCTGAAACAGAGTGGGGCTGATGCTAATCCGAAGGGAAGACAGGTAAATTCGAAGAGTTCCTTTTTGTGTAAGAATCTTAGGTATTTCCTGTCATTTTTGTGTACTGGTATTAAATAGTAGGCGTCTTTCAAGTCGATAGTTGCTAAAAAGTAGTATTTTTGTAACAGTCTAGAAACTGTTCTATGATCATCCATTTTAAAGTGTGGAACATCGAGAAATGTATTTAAATTTTTTAAATTTAGGATGAAGCGTTTTTTGCCATTTGGTTTGTCAGCAAGAAAAATGGGAGATATGAACTGGTCTTCCACCTGGGTGCATTTCTCAATTACACCCAAGCACAACAGTTTATTTATTTCTGTATCAATGAGCTTAGATTCTGTTAGGGACCAGATACGCTCATTAGGACTTGAGTGCTGGATTGGTTTGTGAATGAAGGGGATTTTATAGCCCTTCACCCAGCTCAATATGACTTTATTATTCGTTATTTCTAACCACGAAAGGAAGAAATTAGATAACCGACCAGCAAAATGGGAGCTTACGGTATTCAGTGGTAGTATTTCTTCTGATGGGTGCTCCAGTTCTTGCGTGAGTTCGAGGATCTTCGCCCCTTGTGAGTAGCCGACTGCCTCGGTTGACGGCTGGGGCGGGAGGAGTTTCCCTGGTTCTGTGTTGTTGATCGCCCTCCATCGATCTTATCCCCCCCTTTCTTTTTGTCAGAAATTCTGTATGAACTGACTTTAGGTTTGGGAAAATTGCTGGTTTGTGGTGGTCTTAGATCTTTTCCGGCAGCTTCCAGCATTTTGGCGGATTTTATTTTTTCAGAGCGGTCAGAGCCAAAAAGGAAGTTATTTGGGGGCGTTTTGTCGCATTGTTCCCTAACGTTTTTGTGAAGGAGGGGGAAAATCGCGTTTCTTCTATTAATACTTATTTTGTGGAATAGATGAGTAGACAATTTTGCAGAGTCTACACTATTCGCCAAAAGGAACTTTCTAGTTTCGTTAGGGATGTCAGTAAGGGGATCAAGGAGAATGTTGAAATTTGCCCCTAAGGCACTCAGGCTAGTGGCTATGAGGGCTTGCAAATCAGTTTGGGCATTGTCCTTGATCAGAATCTGTTTGGGAAGGTTTACCTTCACCTCGGGGTTTATTGGAGGGGGAATCAGCTCGAGTAGGTTGCTGGGTGGAGAATGTTTGGACGAAAGTCCTTGTACCTCCTCCCTGGGTGAGCCATTGAGAATGGTGTGTCGCCAACGAGGCACAACCTGGTCATGTAGGACGAAGTCCTTATTGGGGTTCCCAGCCTCAGGATCTTTACCTAGAAGATCGAGGATATGACCAAACCCGAGGTTAATGACGTCATCGCCGGTGACTTCGGCCTGGATGACGTCACTCAGGGTCCCCTCAATGATAGGATCCCTCGATTGAGAGATAGAAGGACCACCAGACACTTGTACATCAAGTTTTCTGTTATCTAGACGGTCAGGAATTGGTGAACAATTTAGGCTCAAGAGGCTATTTTCACGGGTTTCGGGTCTTTTCCTATTGATAGGACTCCTAGCTTCCAACCGACTCCTCGAAATGAGAGAAGGTCCTCTAGATTCCTCTTTTCCCCTACGAGGAGAAAGGGTTGGGGAACGAGAGTACCAAAGATCATACGATGATCGATGGCAGGAAGAGCTTGAGCTGCTCCGATGTCGCCGAGCCCTACGGGGGCTACGACGACGACGGGACCTCCGCGACGAGCGTGAAAGAGGTCTGCGATGTCGGCTTCGAGATCTCGATCGAGATCCAAAAGTCCCCAATTTACTTTCGAGTCTTCTAAATCCCGACGCAATTGCTTCCACGATGTCGTGATTATCTTTATTCATCCTGAAAGATGACGAGAGTCGAAACGGAAATGTGAGGAATGAATTTACTTACGTGAAAGGTGATATGAGGCAACAGAAAACTGAGGCCTCAAGGCGTCAGTAACTGACGCCTCGTCCTAACCTAGGTAAGCGGCTCAATTTTTCGGGAGCCACTCGTCGAATTTCGGGAGAAAATACGAAAAACTAGAATAGTCTTACCTTGTAGGGTGCGGGGTAGTCCTAATTCGAGATAATCCGCTATAACTTTCACTTTATAAGGGAAGGATTTAGGATTACAAAGTACAAAAAACTTCGAGCGGAGATGCGGCCATCGACACAAGAAGAACAATGACGATCGGGGTGGTGCGGGGGTCCTAGGTTGGCGGGGAGGGGGGGAAGTGTGTGTGTCTTCCTCTTCTCTTTAAAGGTGTGGCCAGAAACCCTGAGAGAGCGTACTACATTGTGTAACATCGAGGACCGAGCGCTGAATTATAATTGTTGTTTTCTCTTGTCTTGTCTGACTTCCATGGCAGTAAAATTGGAGAATCACTCACTCACTCACTTGTCTTGTCTGACTTGTCTTTCGTTTCTTTCAGTGTGTCCCTCACTTTGATTTTGATAGATTAGTTTTTAATCTTCCGTTTTAAATACTATTTTGTATGTAGGTTCTCGTGCTTGAGATCTAAAGGATTTGCTATATTTCAATTCAATGAAACTACATAGCCGATAGGTGGTATGCTTTTTCTCATCTTTAGTTGTTCATCTTCCTTGACTCCAATGGCAAGGTAAGCCAGTTGCTCTCCATCTTTACAGAGGCTGTAGCTGCTCACTGTTTGGCATGTCTTATTTAGACGTGCGAGGAAATCTTGGAGGAAATTTCACTCAAGTGAGAGGTCTCTCGCCGCCGGATCTCGAGCACCTCCAGCGCTTCCTCCGCGGTGTGAAGAGTGAAGATCCCATTGAAGTCTCTTTCCACAACCCGGTTGTGACGGTTCTCAACGAACTCGAACTCCAGTTGGGCTACCAGGTCACAGCTTGCTCAAACACCTCCAAGAGCCACACAAGGTTTCCCGACGTCGTCATGTGGACGATGTATCGGCCAGATAGATGGTAAATTGCCTTAATATTCTAAATTAGGTAGTATCTTAAATTTATTTCCTCACTATCGCAAGTCCATATTAGTAGATGGTAGTTTCATTAGTTAGTACGTACCTACTTCATGTATTTCGAGATTTCCAACTGTTTTCTCACATGCAACAAAATCCTATAATAGGACCCTAAAATAACGTGTAACACCAGGAATACACAAGGGAAAAAATTACCGTAGAAGAAAAATGCCTAAACAAGTAAAGTGGTGTCAAAAAAACTTCACGAAAATTGAGGAAAACTGTGCTCTGACGAAGTGTAAAAGGAGTTTCAGCAAATAGTGTCAGAGAATGTCAACAGGTAGAGTCTTAGGCGCCCTAGTGACCACATGAAACGATCCAGTCAAATAATGTGATTCAAATGTCAAAACTAACTAATTGTAGTTTCAGTGGTGGCGATAGTTTATCACTTGATTCTGGGTTGAGGGTGAGGAATATTTAGCCAATCCTCTTGTTTGTTATCTCCCGAGCGCTTTCGTTTATTCAAAACATCTTCAGGGGTCTATAAAGAATAACAGGTATGTACACTTAAGTTTTAAAATTAGTTATCTTTAAGTATAATACTTAGCGTCTATTGTGTTATCTAATTCTAACATTTTAATACTAACTATATGGCTTACATTTGGTGTAGTTGTCAAATATTTTTTGTTGCATGCTGTAGTCGTTTATTGCACATAATCTCTCCTTTTCCCTTTTCAGGCATCGTGGTTTTCCTTTTTCTATTCACAGTACTGCGTTTGTTATGCACCTCTAGATAGTACCTGTTTATAGAGTTAAGTATTGTTACCACTTTCTACTTTTAGAGTAAATTTGTATACTATTAGCGACTCTAAAAGTAGAAAGTGGTAACAATACTTAACTCTATAAACAGGTACTATCTAGAGGTGCATAACAAACGCAGTACTGTGAATAGAAAAAGGAAAACCACGATGCCTGAAAAGGGAAAAGGAGAGATTATGTGCAATAAACGACTACAGCATGCAACAAAAAATATTTGACAACTACACCAAATGTAAGCCATATAGTTAGTATTAAAATGTTAGAATTAGATAACACAATAGACGCTAAGTATTATACTTAAAGATAACTAATTTTAAAACTTAAGTGTACATACCTGTTATTCTTTATAGACCCCTGAAGATGTTTTGAATAAACGAAAGCGCTCGGGAGATAACAAACAAGAGGATTGGCTAAATATTCCTCACCCTCAACCCAGAATCAAAACTAACTAATATAGAAACTAAATAAGAGAAGGTGAAGACTAATAATACTTGATAAACTGATAGGTAGAAGAATCGTATTGTAAAAAAGAGTTAGTAAAATTGCTTCTTTTCGTCACTTTCGTGTCTGGATTCTTTCTTCCAGTCCATGGCGCATTCATGTGTTCGATCACCTAAGCTAGTTGTTTCATGTGCGCTATCAGAGGTAGCGCTGCTGTCGTAAGGGGAAACTTGTCACGTCACAGACTCCTGGTGCATTTAAAATGTCCATCTTCCTTAAATTCTCTAAATTTTTTGGATGCATTTTCGAGCAGCACACCATGGTTTTCTTCCATATCAGTGAACCCTCTTTCGAAAAAAAAATTAAAAAATTGTGAGGCAAATTCCCTATTATGGATCAGAGCCAAATTTTGTGCTGCGATTAGAACAAAGGAAGGCTGCTATTGTATATTACGAGTATTATTATTCTAATATCAATTTTTGTCGCAGGTGAGCGTTTTTATGTGGTTGACGTCTCTTCAGCTAGAAACATGCCATACGTGGTTGTTCGTGGGACTCTTGGAATGTCCAACACACGAATTTATGGGTTGAACGAAACTGAAGTGGATAAAATATCTGAAACACTGAGAGTAGCTGAGGTGAGTTGATATTGGCCCTCCGATCTACTTTCATACATAGTGTTCTCAATTGCTGCACCCAATGGAATTGAGTCTGGGCCACAGGTAGCTCAGATTGAGCAGTGAACAAGGATACGTGTGTTCAGTTCCCGCAAGTTGTCATTTTTAGAGTTTTTTCTGTTTCCTTCATCATGCGAGTTGCACAATGAGCTCTTTCCTGAGTAGTCGACATCAATAGAGTAACCAGCTGTCAGGTGTTCATCATTATTACCTGAGGAGTGCCCACAGAGTACTGGAGACAAGTTAACAGAGGAGAAAGCTAATGTTAAAATGACGTGCAAGCATTTTTGAGGCTGCCTCAGTTGCGCCATCTACTTTCAGCTGAAGAACTAGTACAGAAACTGAAGTGGTGGGAGGAGGCCACACTCTAGAGGTGTGTCGGTACAGCTGTACCGGGACTGTGGAACCGAGTATCAGGTTGGAACGGTTCCACGCAGTGACAAAAATCGACCCTTACCGGTCCAGTTCCACGGACTGATAGGATATCTTGGAATGGCTCTGGACCGGGAAGAGAATCTTTTCTATCGGTCCAGTTCCATCCTCACCAATCACAATGATCTGATCAATCATCTCATCAATCTGATCATTCTGATTGGTGAGGATGGAACTGGACCGGTAAGAATGGAACCGGACCGATAAGATACCATAGAGAATGGTTCAATGGCTCTGGACTGGTAAGCATGGATCTTGTTCTCAGTTCCGTTCCATGTTGTGCCTGGAAGCGCCCTTACTACTTCCATGGACTGAGAATGGTTCATGGAATGGCTCTTGAGCGGGAAGTTATCTTCTGGACTGGTTAGCATGGAAGTTGTCTCCAGTATTATTAATTTATTATTGTCATGTTAAGTTCTTAAACTGCAACGTCATTATTCTTTCCTTGAATTGTTTGGTAACTATTATTTATAATAAATTGCCTCTTTTGTAACACTTGTTCAAATTCCTTCCTTTTAGCGAATTGTCAAGGAAAATGATGCTATTGCAAGTTGAGATCATAAGCATGGAAGAAGGACGATAGGGATTTGACTGTCTGCTTCATCCATATCATTTGACCCCCCTGTACCAGTAATGGAACTGTACCGGTAATTTGGAACGGTTACATCTTTGTCACCGTAACCGTTGGAACCGTTCCAGGGAAATACCTGGACCGACACACCCCTACCACACTCTCTTCATACCGCTTCTTTTCAAATGACCAGAAATTGATAACTTTTCGTTTCATCAACATTTAGATTTGCAAAAATTACTTAGAAAATCCAGTCGAGGCGACCGGTATTTTCCAAGTTGCCCTGACAATTGTTGTTGTCCCTATTGCCTGTAGTTCAAATGTTCAATCGACAACTGCCACCCATAGAAATGTTTGAAACACAGCGAATTATTGAAAATCGCTCAATTTATTCATAGAGATCGAGAATATAACTAAATGTTATCAAACTTATTACTTAGATGCCCCAAGGAGAAAAATATGTGTTAACCTTCAATCCGTACCGTTACCTTGTTGACGGTTGCACGTACTGCCGGTATGAGATACCGAGTATGGGAAATCGCGTTTTATCCAATATAATATAGTATTGTGTACTATTTAAAGCAATCTGATCTGGGGGAATGTTATAAGCATGAAATAAGGAGAATATTAAATAACTAGGAACCAACTTTTATGTATTCTTTCTCAGTCTTGTTGATAAATTCCTAACATTATTTATTATTTTAAACACAGCGTTTGGCAGTCTTCATTATAAATTCTCACATTATTAATGCATTAATGGCATCATCGTAAATTGCCGCTACTCTACGAAAATTTCTGAAAAAAACATTATGAATACATGACTGGAAAAAATATGAATATGTCAAATTAAAGAGGGAGACACCCTGGATGAATGTTCTGTGAGCGTGGTAGAACCGTGGATAAAGAACAAAACCGAAGACAGATGGGACCACTTTATAATGACACTTCTTGACAGCTACACAACGACATAATATGTCATATTATGACATTGACGGTATTAACCAAACTAATGTTAATTCGACAAATTGACGCGAGGAAAGCTACTACTTGAGTCCATGCCATACAACCAGAAAGGTAACGTCCGATCCAGACAAAACATCCGAGTAGAGTGAGGAGTGCGCGGGAAGCCTTCGTCTTCTTCGCCCTCAAGTGCTGACAGCCCAGACAGGTATTCTGTGCTGTCATTGGAGTTGTTCCTTGCATGCGACTCTAGCTGTCAACGCGGCAACATGTTCCACATCAATGTCAATTTCCCGCTTCAGTTTGAATAACGTACGAGGCTCAATTGGCTAGCCGACACGGCCAATTCTGACTGGCTAGCGTCTCGCAGCCTGAAACATAACAGTCGAAGCGATAGACACTGGAACAACAAGTTCGTAAAGCTCACCAACAACAAGGTGTGAGCATTTTACCAATTTCACCAATTTACTATAAGGCATGTCATGATGAGTTTCTACTTTCAATTCCTAATTCTCCTTCATATCATAATTCTTGTTCGAGTTAACCAGAAGCAAAATGTAAAGCTAATCTTTTGTAGCGTTAATTAGCAAAATTCTAAGCTATTCTTGTTAACATTAAATAGCAAAATCCAAAGCATGATCCATCAGCATTAACTGGACGTAAAATTTGAATTTCCTTTGATTTCAAGTTTTTTTGATTGATGAAAGCCACAGCTGATCCTTTAGCCGACACTGGCCCTGACCACTCGGCCATACTGAACAAATTCCCTCGGGAGAGATAGATGTTCGTTCACAAGTTCTGCTAAAAAAATTTAAACTGAAGTCAACATAGCTATGAATCTTAACTTTACTTCTGCGACATACCAGGAGTCAAACTGAATCTCAAGGTATCTTGTGCATCAACAGCACTAACAAGCAGCCAAAAATGATTAAACAATTTATATTGAATGTTTAGCCCCATTGAAAATGACCATTCAATCGTATGCACTACGATACCGTAAACAATCACCACAAGGGAGGAATGAAGGTGCATTCCAAGGATAGGTAAGGTGGGATTGGTCAATAACAGCACACACACACCCAGTCTTTGAACACAGTACATACAACAGTACTGAGATAGTACATACAACAGTGCTACCAAATTCAGTAAATACAACATTACTGATCTAGTACATACAACAGTACTAGCTAACGCCCAAGGCAGCGTTCCAATTTGAACCTACCGAGGGCCAGCACAGAAAGATGGTAGTCTTGGGCAAATCGGCATCATGGACTAACCTCGAAAGGTTTCACCTTCAGAACAGAACAGAGAACAGAGAACAGAACATTGAACAGAATTGAACTGAGAACAGAGCACCACGAAATGAACACTAGAATCATGTCACATACATTTTGATCTCAAAAGTAAATACTGAGGGTTTCTCCATGTTGTTATCTGAATGAATACATGAAAAAATACGACACTAAATTCGAGTCACCTCAAGAAAGGATATGAACTAGGTAGGTGCTGAGAGTAATCAGGTAGACATAGAATGGCCTATCAAAATGGGTAAATGTTGAAAAAATACGAGGCAAATGACTATAATTGGTGTAGTTGAAGAATTACCTATTGTAAATTATAACTTTAACAATGGTTTTGTATCGAAAACCACTGTTGCACGTACCGAGAGTATCTCATACCTCAAGTAAATTTTGCTGTTCACGTACCGTCGGTATGTCATACCTCGGCAAACCTACGAGTTTGACTGAGTAGGGGGGGAAGGGGCGGAGCAACGAACGTTTATTCACCTAATTATGCGTGTCCTCCGGGAGCCACGAGGGTACTGAGGTGTTAGGCCAGTTCATCCTAGCACAAGTGGCGCCACAGCCCTTTGAAAGGGAGGGAAAGGTATGTCATACCGCGGTACGGATTGAAGGTTAAGCAAGGTGATTGGTGGCGATGAGGTTGGGAACAAGCAATCATGAACGCGATCTTTTGCACTCATCTAGAACTACGTCCTGGAGCTCCACCACTGGGCTGAAAGCTGAAGCTGGGAGCCCTAGAAGCGTTCTGATTGGTGGAGCTCCAGGATGTAGTTCTAGATGAGTGCAACAGATCGCATTCATGATTGCTTGTTCCCAACCTCATTGCAACAAGTCAGCTTGCTTAACACATATTTTTCTCCTTGGGGCGTTACTGGCCACATCGAAGTAATTAATTTGATAACATTTAGTTATATTCTCGATATGTATGAAAAATTGAGCGATTTTCAATAATACACTGGGTTACAAACGTTTCTATGGGTGGCAGTTGTCGATTCAACATTTGAACAACTCGCGATAGGGACAACAACGATTGTCAGGGCAACTTGGAAAATACCGGTCGCCTCAATTGGTTTTTCTAAGTAATTTTTGCAAACCTAAATGACGATGAAATGAAAAGTTATCAATTAAATTGATATTTTCTGGTCTTTCGAAAGGATTAGAAAAGAAGCGGCATGAAAGAATGTGGCATCCCCCCACCACTACAGTTTCCGTAGTAGTTCTTCAGCTGAAAGTAGATGGCGCAACTGAGGCAGCCTCAAAAACGCTTGCACACCATTTTAACGTTAGCTTTCTCCTCTGTTAACTTGTCTCCAGTACTCTGTGAGCTCTACCAATCAGAACGCATCTAGGGCTCCCAGATTCAGCTTTCAGCCCAGTGGGTGTGCCACAGAGCTATGTTGAACTGTACATGAATGATGTCCCACAGCAATCAGATTTCTAATCATTAGATGAGGTTACTCATGCAACTTTTCTGATGAGCTTAGGGCCGGTTTCACCACTGTGGATGAACCTCCGATCATCTTAAGCCAGGATTCAAAATAGATCCACGGATCAGGATCTTGACCGTTTCACGAAAGAGTTTCATCCATGGATCAAGGTTAATCCTAGTTTATTTAGTTAGCATCGAAATTGCTATCCCCAGCACGATAACGCTCGCGATGAAGGAGCATGGAAGAAGTAATAGCATGGAACTATAATATTTTGTCCGTGGATACTTACGTCTTGTCCGCCGTTGTTTGTGTTTTGACAAATAAGTGAGAGATGACAACTCTAGTTTTGTTTACTTTTTTCAATAGTCGGGCGTAATTTCGTGTTAAATTTTTTGCCATCAACGGCGTTGTTTTGATGTTAAATTTTAGTAAATTTTCCCATCTTTAAGCGTCAAGCCTCTTCAAATCTCTTCAAATCACATCCACATCCACATCTCATCCACTTCGATCCAAACTGTGATATTTGTGTTTAGTTGTAGTTCTTTCATTGTTCAGCAATCTCATTACGAATGGTCTCAGAGCTAATGATTGAAAATTAATTGAAATAAAACCAACTTATTTAAACAAAACAGTTGAAATCTTTTTTATTTTATTTTTTTTTGGTTAATTATGAAAGTTTTTTTTGGAAAAGTAGAGAATTTTCTATTAAATCCAGGATTACAGAAATCCCTTCCTTCTGTCAGCCGGAATCTGGCAAAAAAATCAGTGTCGTCCCAAATATTGAAATGGTCCACTCTCTCCCGCACAATACGCCGTCTCGGTACCACGACTTCCAATAGTTGTTGGAAGTCCTCGTCGGACTCAGAAGACGACGAGGATGACGAAAATATAGGGAATAGTCGATTCATTTAAACAAAATGAAAACGAAATGAACACAAGACGGGTAGGAAGACGGCAATTTGTAAACAGAATTTGAATTTGTAAACAAAAAACAATATGGCGGCGCCTTTTTCGTAAAGATCCACGGATCAGAAGAGTTAAACCACCCTCCGGGGTGGATCAAGTTAAATCGTGATAAGGCCGAGTTAAATCGTGATGACGCGTTCGTGAAACAGTCCTTTCTCGAAATCCGGGATTTAAATCTCTGTCGTGGATCAACTCTAGTTAATCCACTGTGGTGAAACCGGCCCTTAGTACTCGAATTCAGTACTCTAGATCAGCTGAAAGGTGTTCATCATTGTCATTAGGCGAAGGCCTCTGTCTTCGTCTATTCTCACTACACTGAAAATGCTTTTGGTGTGAACAAGGAGTCGTGGGTTCGATTCTCCCATTCCTTTTATATTTTTCTGATTTATAATAATTAATATCAGTACTACTCACTTTATGTTGTGGTCCCCAGGTGAAGGATGCTTTAACGGTCTACAACGCCCCAATGTTTGCTGTAAATCAAATCGAGTATCATCTTGGATACGTGGTGATGGCAGCTGCTAGTCAAGAGAGATATACAATATGGACGATGCACAAACCCCTTCCAGTAAGTTGCCTCTAAATCAAGATTTGTCTGTTTACTTTCCTCACCATTTTCATGTTGAATTAAAGACCCCAGAACTACCGTACTCGTCTCTCCCGTACATTCATCCCGCTGCTGGCTCTTCAAAGGGACTTTTTCGTCCTCTACGAGCGCTGGGCGAGGAAGCGATGTTCAGCTCCCGCCGCATTTCTTTATTGAACCAAAAGCTTCTAATGCCTCTTTAAATCATACGAATTTAGTCAATAATGGGGTATTTCGGTGGGTCGGAAATTCAGGTTTTTGACCTCAAATTTGGATTCAGCACCCTTGAAAACCTATATACTCCAACTTTAAGCCCAATGATACTATAAAATGTGGTAGAAAAATTAATTAAAGAGATCACACGTTTGAAAAAGGCGGGCCGCTATAAATGCACACACACTAGGCAATGACTACGCCGCGGACTGCCCCGCGCGCGTGTGTGAGTAGAATGTTGTAGTATCCAAGAGGGGTTTCTGTGCATGGATACTTTTTCAAAGACAGTTGGC
Source organism: Apolygus lucorum (assembly GCA_009739505.2). Taxonomy (NCBI): domain Eukaryota; kingdom Metazoa; phylum Arthropoda; class Insecta; order Hemiptera; family Miridae; genus Apolygus; species Apolygus lucorum. The sequence goes on along the minus strand of CM019183.2, from coordinate 56,877,549 downwards.
TAGCTACGTCACGATTGGCTAGCTACGTCACACCATTCAAATCTTCAACTTTCCCTAGCTTCTCTGATTTTTTAAAAACATTTTCTCGACGAACAGACCCGAATACCGTTATTCCTGAGCCTTACTCTTTTGGAAAAAAAAATAAAAAAAAATTGACTGAAATACCCCATTGATGGAATTGGAAATACTAAGATTTTCCCGTCACTCCTGCCATGGAATAAGTATTGTTCGATATTGATGATTCCAGCGGCAATTTCACCGAATTCTGTTTGCATTTTTCCTGAATAGTTAATGATGTGGGATAGATGAAAATCGGGCTGATTTCAGAAAACAAGTCTCCTGTTATTTCTGGGAGACAATCAAAATTTATGAATTCTAAAAATAACTGGGAAAACGGACCTCTTCAACGTGAACTGGGAACGCTCGTTGATTGGCTGTTTGGATTGCAGTCTCCTACCAGTGTTCCCATTGGTATGACGAAATCGTGTTATCTAAGAGGAAAGTTATCAAACAAAAACAGTGGAAACCTAATTCTCCCCATCTTGCTTTTACTATTTTTTTTCTACAGTTTTTCGATTTCGAACTTTACTGGTTTTGTGAAATGTTGCATCTGGGGACTATAGATTTCACGATCTCAGCGCTTCAAGCGGCCATAAATGAACTATTCCAGGTTGACTTCATCCTCCCAGTTTTTTTAAACGTTCATATTTTCTACACTGTTTTGTTTATTCGTAAATTAGGAAGTAAGGGCTGAAAGACTCTCATAGGGGGTTTTTCGAGGTGCTGAATCCGATTTTGGGGTCAAAAATAGGAAATTCCGACATGGTGAAATTCCTCATTTTTCAGTTTTTAGGACGTCCCACTGTAAGACTTGGGCGTCCTTATGCGATCGATCTGGGGTGAAGGAAGACAACACTCAACAGAAAAAAAAATAACCACACAGTAATCCGTTTTAGACCATTCTGAATCCAAATCCGCGAAAAAAACCATAGGTGTATGTCTGTGTGTGTGTATGTGTGTATGTCTGTGTGTGTGTGTGTGTAACAAAATCTTGTGTACTCTGCACAGGCCTTAGTTCTCAAACGATTTTCGTGGTTCTTTTTTCGTTTGACTTGTAATACTATCTAGTTGTGCACTACGGCGCCGGAATTTTGGATTTTGCTTTTTAAGAGGGGGAAAGGGGGGGTTAATGCTTAAAAAACGTGCGTTTGCGTGCATAATCTTTTAAACTCTGCCCAGGCCTCAATTTCCAACCGATTTGCGTGTTTCTTTTTTTGTTTGACTCAAATAACTTCCGAGTTGTACATGATTTTACCAGAGTACCAAAATTCGCAAGGGGAGGGGGTGAGTGGGGGGATAATATTCACAAAATATCCGATTTTTCAATATTTTGGTTCCTTTACTACTTACTAATTGTACCCAAGCTTTGAAATTGAGGAAAAATTCTCATTATACCTCCGAATTTTCATGAATTATTCTCTGTACCACCATGGAACTAATAGTGGTGCCACCATGGTGCCATGATGCCATAAACCGCTTATTTCGTGGTTTTTTTTTTGTGTTTCACCTTGTATACGGATGTGAACTTCGACGGACTGCCTACCAAAACTAACAGATGAAAGTTCAATGTTACGACGTATTTCCGCTTTGGTGCCAGACTGGCACCATTGTTGGCGTTGGGGTGGTGGTGGGGGGGGGGGGGGGGTGAACTCGAATTCGCATGTTGGGTATCGTAGATCATGGATTTTAAAATGCTCTTCAGATTCGAGGCTCCCATGCCGCTAGAAATGTTAAGGTGGATAATTGTGGGGGGGGGGGGTGGTCAGTATTTCTTGCCTAAAGTAATAAATAAATTACATGTGTGAAACAGTTTTATTTCACCTAGAATACGGATGTGAACCTCGACGGACTACCTACTAAAACAAACAGATGAAGGATCAATGTTACGACGTATTTCCGCTTTGGTGCCAGACTGGCACCATTGTTGGCGTTGGGGAGGTGGTGGGGGAGGGGGGGGGGTTGAACTCGAATTCGCATGTTGGGTGTCGTAGATCATGGATTTAAAAATGCTCTGCAGATTCGAGGCTCCCATGCCGCTAGAAATGTTATGGTGGATAAAGGTGAGGGGGGGGGGGGTCAGTATTTCTTGCCTAAAGTAATGAATAAATTACATCGAGTGAAACAGTTTTATCGCTTAACAACTGGTTTAACTGATCTAATGCTTATCCAATGGGACGTCCCCTGGAATGCATGCATTACTAAACAATATGTTTCAATGAGGAATTTTACCATGTCGGAATTTCCTATTTTTGACCCCAAAATCGGATTCAGCACCTCGAAAAACCCCCTATGAGAGTCTTTCAGCCCTTACTTCCTAATTTACGAATAAACAAAACAGTGTAGAAAATATGAACGTTTAAAAAAACGGGGAGGATGACGTCATCCTGGAATAGTTCATGTACGGCCGCTTAAAGCGCTGAGATCGAGAAATCTATAGTCCCCAGATGCAACATTTCACAAAACCAGTAACTTTCCTCTTAGAAAACACAATTTCGTCATACCAACGGGCAACACTGGGAGGAGACAGCGATCTGAATAGCCCAATCAGCAAGCGTTCCCGCTTCACATTGAAGAGGTTCGTTTTCCCTGTTATTTTTTGAAATCATAAATTTTGATTGTCTCCCAAAAATAACAGGAGACTTATTTTTCAACCCGATTTTCATCTATCCTACACCATTAACTATTCAGAAAAAAAAACCCTGTGTTGTTGCCTGTAAAGTCTGTATACGGGCGAAAGTTTTACATGACAACGACTTTGAGTGGTAAAATAATTTTAATGTTAATATTCATTCGTATAGTAGGAAGAAGGATAAAATAAAATTCTTTGTCAAGTTGCACAGAGTAGGTATTTCCCGTAGGTAGTAGGTATTTCCCATGGGTGGGGGGGGGAGTGAGTGCCAGGGAAGGGGGGCGGGGCGCTACCGCTTTTGTGAGCGCCGGGGAAGGGGAGGGGCCGCCCGCCTTTAGGGAGCGCCGAGCTGCACCCCCTCCGTGAGCAGAGCGTAACGCAGTTTCTTGAAGTGTCTCCCGGTAAACCAATTTATAAGACGTTATCACGTCAAAAATGCAAACAGAATTCGGTGAAATTCCTCATTGCCACTAATGAATTTCTAAAAGCCTTGAAAATTTCAAATTTAGCTACATTTTATGGGAAAAAGATAACTGAGTCAACGGTTTTCCCATTTTTCTCTGGCAATTACTGTTCGATTTTGATGATTCCGGCGGCAATATTTCAGTTTTTCAATTCCCTAGAGCAGCGGTTCCCAACTGGTGGTCCGAGGACCCCCGGGGGTCTGCGAGGTATGGCTGAGGGGTCCTTAGGATATACAAATTAAATATTTATTTGCAGCTTCTGAACGTTCTTCTGCGTCTGGCTTCATACGACAGCTAACGCTAGCACACTCTAGTTTGGCTTTATGTATTTCAGAGATGTCAGTTATTGCTATATTGTTAGTTATTTATTGCTAGTGCTCACAGAGTACTGGGGGCCAAGTAGTTAAAACGGCCTAGGCATACAGATGAAGAACGAGAAAATGTTTCGAAAAAAGAAAAAAAGAGAAAAAATTTCGATGTTAAGTTAATAAGTCAGTGACTCTCGAACCGAACTTGCTAGTAGGTATCTCTTGAACCCAACTCGTTGGCGTCTCTTGAACCTTGTAAATACTCTGTATTTTCACGAATAAATCCCAATTTTATAGCATTAGTTTGATTTATTTTTTCACATATTTTGGTTCTTTTTAGGTAACTTTAGATAGTGGGGGTCCTCGTCATTGTAGTACCTTGATGAAGGGGTCCTTGGAAAAATTTAGTTGGGAACCGCTGCCCTAGAGCCGTGCACTAATGAATTTCTAAAATCCTTTAAAATTTCCAATTTAAGTACAACTTTTTAACTTTTTGCCGACTGAGACCCCCTTAAAACCAAGAATCAAATTTGTTAAGGCTAAATGTCCCGACTTTAGTTGTGAAATCTGCCACCACGTGGCAGCACCAAAATGAAGAAAATTTCGTTTACTCCTCAGTTGAGAACGGATCGAGATATTTTAGTTTTGCAAACGGATTTCTTGTCAAGATCACCGTAGAATTCCGGGTAATTGGTTTAGAAAGCGTGCAAAAATTTTTTGCACACAGTTCCAGCAAAAATTTGTTCAAATTTTGAACATTTTCAAAAAGTGGCCTTATAGCCACTTGCAGAACCTTCATCAGAATACGAATCCGTTTGCGGAATTTTTCTAACTTGATCATAGCCGTCGGATTCGCGTTTTTACGATTTGGAGAGGTGGCGAGGGGGGTGATCATGGGCTGGGGGGGAGGGCGGCGATCAAACGCCCCGCCGCCCACCCGACCTTCACATTCATGTTTTGCTAGTATGCACCCTTTGGTCTCTATTCCTTTTCCTGGCCTCCTAATAGGTAGCTACCATCAACATTTTCCTTTTCCAACTCCTCTGTCTTGAGGTTGATCGAATTGGGCGAAATTTCCATAAAAATCAAGACACATAGACAAATAACTTATGAGAAAGATTCTGATAATGGTTTGGTAGCATGTTATACATGTTATTGATTGATACTGGGGCGATGATTTTCATAGGGGATCGTCTACACGTCAACTCGCATAATACCCCTCAACAATTTTCATCGAAATTGGACATCAACTTCGTATAGTTTCGGGTGTTACAAGGATTTCATGACAGACAGGCAGACACGGAACCAAAATTGTTCAGGAAGGTCTAAAACATAAAACTCGAGTAGGAATCCAAACCAAAGGAGCTAGGTACTTTTTTAAACGTTGAAAAGTGAAAACAATAGTAGCGGAAGTATTGTTCTAACTTTTCAAGGATGAAGAAAAAAACGCTGCAAATTATTACACAACGGTTTATTATTTTTATATAGATCACTCGTCTACAAAATCACCAACCATCCAATATGAAGAGAAAAATAAAAAAATTAAAATAAAATAAAAAAATCCAAAAAAATCGAAAAAATCAAAAAAAAAAATCAAAATCACCAACCATCGATTGCATTTCGGTCAGCTCTAATTTGAACGGAGATTAGGCCTCTTTTGCGATTCACACTCGTGTTTTGATTTATATATATATATATTTCAATATAAACCCTTAAATTTTCGTAGGGAGCGAACGGTTTGTCCTACAGAGCTCCGCGTGGTCTCAAAAAATTCTAAAAATTCTATAGAATCTTAATTTGAAGGAAAAACAATACCTTTATATCGAAATTTTTTGAGTTAGGGCGTTTTCAAAATTTCAAAATTGATTTTGGAACCCTTAGGAGTGACCTACATCAACCAAAAGCTTCGGGGCACAACTAGACCCCAAATGGAGCCTACATAACAAATTTCATCAAAATCGGTCAATGCTAAGTGGCAAAAGTGCCGCGTACGGCGTACGGCGGACGGACGGCCAAATTTTTATTCGATTTTTGGATTCTACGTACCTTGAAACGTAAACCATCAAATTTTGAGGGGGTGTTAAAATTTTTTTTTTCTTGGTCGATTCCAAAGGTTCATTATTGAAAATAATAAACCAAAAAATCTCCAAAATCAAAATTTCCACTCGCGTTCTACAACTACAACTTCCTGAACAATTTTGGTTCCGTGTCTGTCTGTCTTTGAATCTATCGTGAAATCCTTGTATCGGGCAGAACTATAAGAAGTTATTGTCCGATTTCGACGAAATTTTCAGGAATTGTGCGGGTTGGCGAGCAGATGGTCCCCTATGAAAATAATCACTCCCGCACTAATAGTAGTGACTGCGCAAGCGAAAACGTGAATTGTAACAGTCTTAACTTCTTCATTCCCCATCTGATTTCGATGACATTTTCAGGGATTATGGAGATTGGGGTGTAGACGGTCTACTAAAATCACGGCCTCCAAATTGACAAAAGCATCTGCGCATGCGCAAACATTAAATCCTTGAAACAACCATAATTTCTACATAATATGTAGAATGATAGATGATGAGAAGAATGATAATATCATTATATTATATGATATTATATATATATATTATAATATATTATATCATACGAATTAGACGAAAGTACTGCTGCCTACAGTATTCGAACGTCAACAGTGCCCGATGTACCCTGGATCGCTAGCGAATGAGAAAGGTGTGCGACCTTGAACTCTTCTCGAACTTTTCGAGTAATCCGAAAAGGTAAACACGTAGGGTTGCCATCTATATGGTAATTACCTTGTAAGACCACAGCACTATCCCTAGTTCTAGGATATTTATTAGTGCACTAACGGTAATTTTGGGACAGTCATGTTTGTAATTTGAGTTATAATTACATGAAATCAAAAATGACATTAAAAAACAGAGAAAATTGATAATTTAACTCTTAGAAGAGAGAATTCGAGAATAAAAATTCAGACACGGGGGATTTTAGTTTCAATTATTTAGATTTATTTTGATATTATTTCAAAGATATTTGAATTTTTGGTAAATAATGAACAGGTGTTTTTACCTTTTTCAACACTATTGCAGAGTGAATTACCTACTAATTATTTTTTCATCGTCATTAGCTGTTCACAAAATTTGGAAATCAACGTCAAACGTCAAGAATAAGCTCCTCAAACCATCTATTGCTAGTGCAACTAGAACGGTGTGAGATGACTTTTGCAACTAGATTTTGTATAACGAAACTTGAACAACTAAGTAGGTACCTACCTAGTCCATGTACAGTGAACTGAAATTACCACAATTTCTGAACCAACTATTTAGTAGTGCAAACCATTATCTAAATAAAATTAATGCAGAATCTTTCTCATAAGTTATTTGTCTATGTCTTGCTTTTTATGGAAATTTCGCCCAATTCGATCAACCTCAAGACAGAGGAGTTGGAAATGGGAAGGTTGATGGTAGCTACCTATTAGGAGGCCAGGAAAAAGAACAGAGACCAAAGGGTGCATACTAGCAAAACATGAATGTGAAGGTCGGGTGGGCGGCGGGGCGTTTGATCGCCGCCCTCCCCCCCAGCCCATGATCACCCCCCTCGCCACCTCACCAAATCGTAAAAACGTGAATCCGACGGCTATGATCAAGTTAGAAAAATTCCGCAAACGGATTCGTATTCTGATGAAGGTTCTGCAAGTGGCTATAAGGCCACTTTTTGAAAATGTTCAAAATTTGAACAAATTTTTGCTGGAACTGTGTGCTAAAAATTTTTGCACACTTTCTAAACCAATTACCCGGAATTCTACGGTGATCTTGAAAAGAAATCCGTTTGCAGAACTAAAATATCTTGATCCGTTCTCAACTGAGGAGTGAACGAAATTCGGCCCCGATGGTGCTGCCATCCCTCATTTCAGAATCACACTAAAACATCGTGACATTTAGCCTTAATGACAGCGCTCACAACTCATGGGTTTCGACACTGTACAAGAATGACATCTTTTACCTGTGAATTCGCAACTCCATCCTTCAATAGTTTCCTCACTTCATCACCGATGTTACACTCACTTCCTTCACATTTTCCAATAGTTTTCCATAAATTCCATACTCAAACCCTCCTAAATCAATAAACCAATCTCATCATTGTAAACAATCCGTCCGTCCCACTACTCACTTATTCCTTGCTGATAAAGCGATGCCTTTGCTAGTCTTCCACGAAACACGAGCCAATCCTACAGGGTCGATGAATACATTGAGGCGACGCAACTCCAGGCTCATATCATTGAACGATGATCCTGTGAACACCTCAGGGAAATAATTATGTTGAAGCAGCTTGATATAATGGTGATTGGCGCAACGGAACTCAACTGCTGACAGATACTATTGCTAGTAGGCACCTATTAAATGAAAACCCGTTTTCTATGCAGACGGATGATCTTTACAGCAAAATAATACACCATTGTGTAATAATTTTGCAGCATTTTTAATAACATATGACAAAATCTAAGTTTCCTACATAATAGTAGGTAGTTGCGGTGGATCTTTTGTTTCTCTCATCTGCGTTTTCCCTTTTGCTGTTTCTTAAATTATTTTTAAAAAAATCTGGAAATGTGCACCTGCCTGCCTCTCTGTTTTCCAGATGCCTCGATGACTGCAACAATCAAGTTTGATTATCTTCTAGTTCTCTCGGAATCTCACCTGGCGAGCGACTTTCGTGGAAACTCCTCCGACAAGGACGAGCCAGCTGAGAAAAAACGTATCTTATGACTTATCTATTTGTTCATGATTGTCTGATAACAGATATTGAGGTACTGTGAACTGTAAGTATTTATTCGTTTATATTAAATTAAATGGACTAAGTTCAGTTTTCATCTGGATATAGGGTAAAAGCACCAATTACTGACACTTTAAGAAAAATTTTGTGGTTTTTCAACAATTTCTCTCGTATTTATTAATCTTTCCTCACAATTGAAACTTTTCCCCTTAGGCCAACATCAGTTTCTTCAATTTTGCTCATTAGAATTATCAAAACGACAAATCAATTCATTTATTTGCTTAAAATTTGGATGCATCTTTTTTCTCCTATTACCGACATGCATTCACCAGTTACTGACAGTGTGAGGAACCAATTACTGACACCCTGTATCAGGTTCAAATTATTTTTATTTCCAACTTTAAAATAGAAAAAGTAATTTACTTAGTACCTACCTATATTTTGAAATCACAAAGCACAAGTTTTCTTGTTTTCAGCCTTCTTTCTCGAATTTTTCGACAAATTGAAGGCGAAATCAAGCTTTCGAAGATGTCTTGTCTCTCGAGTAAACCAACAAGTTTTCGTGTTTTCAACCTTCTTTCTCGAATTTTTCGACAAATTGAAGGCGAAATCAAGCTTTCGAAGATGCATAAATTCGAGACTGTTTTTTAATGATAGAGAATAAGAATAGGAGGAAAGATACGAGTAGGTTCCTACCAGGGAGAGGGGTGTCAGTGACTGGATATGCTCAATGTTAGTATCTGGTGTGCGTACATCCCAAATACTGACACTCCCATAACTAGTTACTAACACCCCTGTTAGGATATGGATCCCTTGCTTTTTTCAAAAGGCGGGTAGCAACATCGTATTCTACGTAAAAACCCTAGTTAATTAGGCTTTGGAACTAAAGATTTCGGAAAACCCCAATTACTAACACAAGTGTCAGTAATTGGGTAAAGGCAGGTTTCTGGGTACCCAAATCCTAACACTGAGGAAAAAATGTTATTTTATCAGTTATTTGCACTGGAATTGCGTATTCTTATTAGCTAACATCAATACTGGAGCGGTAAAAAGTATATTGAATGTAGAAACAAAGATGAAACGGTTAAAATAGATGAAATTGCGACTCACCTCCTTAGCAAAACCGCTAACGATCGGACAGCAGGTGTTAGACTGATGATAAAACTTCATTCCCGAACCCTTATCGTCAATGCCGACTAGATTTTGGCGAGAATCGGTAGAAAATAACTGTGACATTGATTTGGTGCCAAATTTGAATCCCTAGGTGACCAGGAACGCTTATTTTTCAAGGAAGAATGAGCATGTGTTAGTAATTGGGGTGGTGTTAGCAATTGGTTCCTTCACCCTATTTGGTTTTAAATTGGGTTCTAGATTTTTGTTCGTTGTAAGATGTACGATGATGTCTGTTTCTGGAAGAATGAGAGTGACGCTAGCAACTCTTGGGAGTCAGCTCAGTGGCTGATTTCGTAAGATAAGCATCGTGCAGTACCGTGGCATTAGAGAGTTTACGCCACGTCATTCGTGACGACCATCTGCGTGTAATATCCATGCAACCATCTGAAAATGGTGACTGTGCCTGCATGACGCCTCGGACAGCGAGCTCGGTCGTCATGGACGACGCCAAATGCCAGCTTTCTTGACGATTGTACCTTTCATAACCTCACACTTTTAAAACCAGTTTCAATTTACATCGGATGTAGCAGGATTTTGTGTTGTGTTCGACGTTCGACTCCCGTGTTTTGGTTCTCGATTTTAGCTTTCATTTGTAGAACAGTTTTCTGTGAAAAAGATCAAAATCATCAGTAGGTAGGTTTTTATATCGCAATGTAGAGTCAGAAAGGGATGTAAATAGGTATCCAAGTACATTTATTACTTTATCAATACGGCAAATACCTAATATTCTAATTTTCGATCTGAAAAACATATTTTGAGACCCCTCCAAGTCTGAATCAGCTGTTCACTATCGGCCATTTTCAAGTGGCTTCACAGGTCGGTAGCTGTTTAGCGTCACTTCCACAGTCCGCACCTTATTTTGTGACGACTCGAAATCCACCAAAAAGAGTCAGAATCTGCGTCTGCTGGCCCCATCTGTCTCCAGTAGGGTTGGGTATCGTTATAAAAGTATCGATATTTTGTATCGATACTGTATTGTATCTGAGTATCGATATTCTAAGTATCGTTGGGCATGAGTATCGATATTTTAAAATATCGAGTATCGATACTTTAGTGTCACAAACTATCAACATTATCCAATATTCTCGAGAAAAATAATTTTTTAAACAATTTTTATTCATTTTTTACTATCAAGAGTCCAAGCAGAGTGATTTTCTCCATGATATAGACATTATTTGTGCAACCAAAGAGTAATGACCCAAAAGCCTCTCTACCTTCTTCATTTTTTAGCTCATCTTTCATTTTTTTTAATAGAAATATCGGATCCAAAGTATCGATATCCAATAATATCGGATAGTGCAGTATCGATACTCAAATATCGAGTATCGGTACGAAAGTATCGATATTTTGAAATATCGAGTATCGGTACGAAAGTATCGATATTTTGAAATATTGAGTATCGATACCCATCCCTAGTCTCCAGTCGTCGCGCCTGACGTGGCGAAAACTCTCTATTGAAACATGTTGCAGCACACAAGTTTGGATCATTAATTCTGGGACACAATGTATAATTCTAAATTGTGATCTATTGAGAAGCAATAAATTGTACGGGTTGTAAATAAAAAAATAATTTAACTCGTAATAAAAGTTGTATTTCAATAAATATTCGCAACATAAAAAAAATCTCTGGAATGTTTTGAGGCCAGCTCTGTTTCAACAAATTTGTTTTCTACTTTACAATACAAATGCCCTTAGAACTATCATACGCAGAATCGTTCTTAAGCATAACAACAATAATTAAGTATACTTGGAATAGGGTATACTATACTCTCTCATTACAAGCAAAAATAATACACACTTGAACTTGTCATGATCAATCTTATTTTGTAAATTCCACTTAGGTACTGAAATGTTTAGTGATTGTTCCAAAAATTCATCACCTACCTATTTTATATTTACATTTTAGGCATTTATCGGAGCAAAATTATTTACAAAACGAGTATGCTCTGCTACTCAGCAATGACAACGAAAGGCCTTGTTTTGCAAAACCAACATTTCGATGAGTTATCGGGACTCTACAACTTATATTCCGCCGTTAGATGAGACGCGCCTTTGAAAATACTTACCTTTAAAGCTGGATTTACATGGGACGGAAGAGGGCGGAAACGGAAAAGACGAGAAAACCAGTGGAGGGGGTAGGTGGAGTCGGTGGAAGGTTCACATAGATGGAATGATAACCTTCCTCCTGAAAGCCTCTGAAATGATAACCTCTCTGATCTGTAACCTTTGTTGGCTGTGTTTTGAATTTGACGTTCAATTCCTCGTTAAAATCAATTTTGCATTTAAAAAAAAAAAAGAAAAAAACTAGCAAAAAAAGTACAGAACCTTGGGGTGCCCGAGTGTCGATTGCAACAATCGATTGTTTTTCCCAACTTTCGATGGTTTTTTCAACCAACGAATAATATTGCACTTGAAATTTTCAATTCGCCCACATGCTCATTTATTTTTACGAATGCCGGCTGTTTCTAGAAAATTCACAGTTGGGATTATTGGAATTTATAGTTGGGACTGCAATTATTCTGGGAATACATTATCACAACTCCTCAACGCATCAATTTCGTCGATTGTATCAAAACAATCGATTGTTGGCCACCTCTAGTGCAACCTCTTCTCGTGGTTATCATTCCTGACCACTGTCTAGGCGCGCGGAATGCACGAAAGATGGACGACGATATAAAAACTCCTTCCGCCGACGGTTTCTGTCAAGATGGCGGCCACCATTCTCAACCAGGGAAAATCAGCCAATCAGATTCTGATATTTCTTTCTGTCTTTTTCGTTTCCACCCTCTTCCGTCCCATGTGAATCCAGCTTAAATCCAGCTTGAAAGTTCCTCAACCTCGTACGTCTTCCTTGAAATCATAAATCGTGTGGTCGAATGTACCTAGTTTTTATGGTTTCAAAGTTCACGGAAACGGTTGACAAACTGAAAGTTTTTGTTTACTATGAATATAAATGTTTTGTTTTCAATTGTCTGAAGTACAACAAACAATAAGTTAAAAATACGTGTAATACAATGTTCTTAATTATATTACCTAAACATCAATTCAAAGGTGGTAGGTTTACAAAATTTATTAATAAAAATTTATTGGGTTGAACTAAATTTTGTTCGATTTTAGACGAAATACAAGAAAGACGTCTGTTCTCATCTGTACACACCTCAATTTAAAAAAAAATCAAATTTATTCACAGCCCAATCGACCATAATAAAAAGCCTACTTTTTTTTTTGCTTAGAGTTTTGATTTCTCCACAAATAACGGAGATGGAAAGGGGGTCCACTATTTAAGGGACACCCTGTTTACTTACACAGGAAGGATTTTTTTCTTTCAACGTTTTGTAGAAACTAATTTACAAGGTTTGGAACATAAGTTGATCTTCCGCAAACAGTTTTTAACTTCAATGAAAAGAGAAATGAAGCGCTTAGAATTTACCAACAAAATTATTATAATATTGAGTAGGTACCTAAAACGAGACTTAGAATGACTTAACTATGTATGCCCTTCAACCCATCATGTTTCGATGGATGATGCACACTTTTTGGCATGATAGTCGGCATAACTACAACTAAAATGGGGAACAGACGTACGTAACGGAGAGCTTTCCAAAGACACACAAGTGGTTAAAATTTGAAGTTTGAGACCACCACCAACGAGGGCTAGGACTTGTTCAATACTCGAAAGCCATCAAAATTGGTCAGTTTTGAAGTTTTGGTTTGTGTATAAGAACTGATTGGCAACAATTTGGAGGCAATATAGAGTTACAGCAACATTTGGAACTGTTTAGACGTGAGAAGCTGCTAGGGCGAGCATCGAGTGGATGCTAACTTTCCGACGTGAGTCTCATGTCAGTCCTGTGAGGTTCATGTGATTGACGTTGCTTTAGATTTTTCAACACTCCATAAGTAACGTCAACTCAATCCACGGTTTTTGTTTTCGTTGAACCAATAAAGGAAAACAGGAAGGAAAATACAAGGAAATCTATTAATTACGCTCGTTTATTACCCAAAATAATCGTAAAAGTATAAATAAATAAATGCAAAATGAATGTGAGTACCTAATCGTGCATTTCAGTCCATCCCCTTGTCTGAGGAGTAGATGACATACAAAAGAATTCAACGAGATTGGTAGTTTATGATCGACCTCGGACTAATCAATCTTTTCGTATTATATTCCAATATTACCTTTTCGAAGTAAAATAAGTACGAAGTCGGTAAAAAAGGTAGAGGAAACTTGCCTTCAATGGAGAAGAAATTGAGATCGATCGTCCAACTGATCTCATCGAGATCGAACATCCGCCATCCACACTTCGGACGCCGCAACAGACCGAAATGTATAAGGGAGCAATATTCACTTCAAATGAAATGTATAAGGGATGAATTCTTCAATCTTCAATTCACTTTACCGCGACCCCAAAGATAAAGAACTCGCAAAAGATTCACCTAAACTCTTCACAGAAACAGACTGATCAGCTGATTGACGGCCGGCCATTAGCCAGCCACAAAAACAAGGAGTTGACCTAGTAGGTTATCTCACGTCAAAAACGCGAGAGGGCCAAGTCAACCGTCTGCTGCGAGCCTCACGTCATGCGCGAGGCTCGCGTTTTCGACGTGAGTCGCGTTTTTGTATGTATCTATGCCCACTGTAACTCTCTATTTTCTCCACAATACCTACTTTTATCGATCTAGGAGTGAGGTGGGGGGGGGGGGGGCTTACAGGAGTCAATTTTTCGTCAACGGGGCATTTCAGTCAATTATTTTTAATTATTTTTAAGAGTATGGCTCAGGAATAACGGTAATTGAGTCTGTTAGCCGAGAAAATGTTTAGAAGAAATTAGGGAAGCTAATACGAGTAAAAGTTGAAGATTTGAACGATGGCAGCAGGGTGTGACGTATCAAGTTGCTCGCCTTGAAGAAACTATCTTTAGAAAAAGTATCCTTGCACATATCTAGACTAGGGATGGGTATCGTTATAAAGTAATATATATAGTTGGGTATAGTTAAAAGTATCGATATTTTGTATCGATACTGTATCGTATCCGAGTATCGATATCCCAAGTATCGTTGGGCATGAGTATCGATATTTTAAAATATCGAGTATCGATACTTTAGTGTCACAAACTATCAATATCATCCAATTTTCTCAAGAAAAATAATTTTTTCAACAACTTTTATTCATTTTTCACTATTGAGAGTCTAAGCAGAGTGAATTTTTCCATGATATAAACGTTATTTTTGCAACCTAAGAGTAATGACCCAAAAGCCTCTCTATCTTCTTCATTTTTTAGCCATTATGTTGAATTTTCCACGAGAGCAGTATCGATATTCGATATTTAGAAATATCGGATCCAAAGTATCGATATCCAAAAATATCGGATAGTGCAGTATCGATACTAAAATATCGAGTATCGGTACGAAAGTATCGATATTTTGAAATATCGAGTATCGATACCCATCCCTAATCTAGACGTATCTAGACATCATGCAACAAATTAGTAGGTACTGTTCGCAGATAGAAAGAATGCGGCTGGCCAATTTTTCAAAGGGTATACCTGCTAACATAGACGACTACCTGTTCAAAATCTTGGGTAGCCTGGTGAGTCAGGCTGGGGAAAGGGCCGAGCCTCCATATCTCAGACCTTCGTAATTTGGGCATTGAGCAACTCGAGTCAAAATGAGTTAGAGATCCCTCCACTCTGCCAATTGTTAGGAAAGAAGTCCATCTCGATTGTGAGTTCACTCGCCCTTCAGGTTTACTCTTCATTCACCTTTAAAATTTGAAAGAAGCACCACCCTTTACTGGAAATAATTTTTTGTAGGAGAATGGGAAATTTGGCGCCCTTTCTAACGGCGCCCTTATTTTTACATGTTTACGGTAAATTAAGGTAGTTCTGGTAATTTTAGTGACATGTTAAGGAACACAAAAAAAAAATTTGAAATTGAAAAAAACTTGGAAAAACAAGGGGTTAAAACAAAGATGCTACGATACATTTTCTTACTTAAATTAGATGTACGATTGATCCTTGAAGTTTGGTCGACACCCTGTATAGAATTGGGAACCACTGCCTTAAAGTATGTGAACGGTCTGTGAAAATCAATCCTTCTACTTCATCATTGGTCGATAGTCAACAACCCTCGGTCTCATTTTCCCCAGCTTGAGTGGCAGGTAGAAGAAGGAGGATGTTTTTGGGACTATAATACACAAGGACACCCCACCAAACCATCCGAATTCTTTCCATCTGCAAACAGTACCTTATGTAAGGATCTACCCAATGAGACAGTAAAAGGGCAGACCAAATCTTATGGCGTCATGTGTCAAGCTCTCCTGAGTTACTAAATACATTGCGCCATTACAGCCTTCAGCTCAGCAACTGAAAATTGATTCCAAGACCAAAAGCAGCTCATTTTGGCACAAGTCTGTTCCCCATTACTCCTCACCTTTCTTCATATTTTTGTTTCACTGAGATTTCCACGATTAGTCGAGCCCTCCATTGTGTCTGTAGTGAGGGAAGCACCTGCTCCCCTCAGCCGTCTTTAGTCGTGGACTCGTCGATGGGATGCAGTCCGATTTCTGGGATTCACGAATCCGATGAGTGCCTGAAACTACAAAAAGGCAGTCATTTTCGTTATGTGTAAATTCATTAAGTAGGTACCAAAATGATTAGTAAGGTTTTGTACCAGCAGTCGAATTAGGTGGGCAGCAGTTATTAGTAGGGGTGTGTCAGTCCAGGTATTTCCCTAGAACGGTTACAGTGACAAAGATGTAACCGTTCCAAATTAACGGTACTGCCTACTAAGGGTAGTCAAATCCCACTCTCATGACATGGAAGAAGCAGACAGTCAAATCCCTATCTTCCTTCTTCCATGCTTATGAGCTCAACTTGCAATACAATAACTGCATTTTCCTTGAAAATTCGCTAAAAGGAAGGAATTTGAACAAGTGTTACAAAAGAGACAATTTATTATAATGATAGTGACCAAACTATTCAAGGAAAGAATAATTTTTCGTTACAGTTCAAGAACTTAACATGACAATAATAATACTGGAGACGACTTCCATGCTTACCAGTCCAGAAGATCCCTTCCCGCTCTAGAGCCATTCCATGATACTATTATATTCTCAGTTCGTGGAAATGGTAAGGGCGCTGCCAGTTACATGGAACACAACTGGGGACAAGATTACAGAGTACTGGAAACAAGTTACTGGGACAAGATCCATGCTTACTGGTTCAAATCCCTTCCCGGTCCACAGCTATTCTCCATGATATCTTATTGGTCCGTGGAATTGGCAAGGGGACTTCTTGGTACATGGAACTGAACAGTAAACAAGTTCCATCCTTCTGGTAAGAAAGATCCCTTCCTGGTCCAGAGCCATTCCATATCTTATAGGTCTGTGGAACTGGACCAGTAAGGGCTGAGTTTTTGTCACTGCATGGAACTGTTACAAGTTGATACTCGGTTACTCAGTCCCGGTACAGCTTGACCGACACACCACTAGTTATTAGGGATGGCCCGAGATTGTGGATTGGAACGGGCAATTCCATCCAAGGCGGGATCAGGTATTTTCGGCTAAAACGTGAAACAATGTTCCTACGATTTTCTGAACGCCTATTAAATCAATTCCTAATAATGTCTGTTTAGTCACCGATTTATCTTTCTGATCCTCGCTCTCCTTCATCCCTCCATCTGTGGGCAACACCTCAGATGGGAGGCAATGTAGAATGTAGGCAAATTTTCCCACTGAAGATTTGATCTTTGGTGAAGATCTTGAGTTACTGTTGTTCATCTGGCCCTTAGAAGGTGATAGAACCAAATGCTTCGCAACCCAAATAGACAGCAACTGGGGCCCTTAACTAAATGTCATCAAGAGCGATTCGTGGTAACTCAGAAAACTGCCGCATACAGCGTATGGACGGAATTTTGCATTCAATTTTTCGGATTTTATGTATCCTGAAAAGCAAAACAACTAATTTTGAGGGAAACAAGAAACTGGAGAGCCCTTCTTTTTGGTTTTGGGTGCTTTGAAATTTGTCAAAAAATGAACAACCTGTCACGCATGATCGCTGGATCTTTTGGTGCGGTCGACGATAGGAGTCCAGTCTACGCCCATCCGGTTCTCCGCCACCTGCAGGATCTGCGGCCTGAAGTAGTCGATGATGGGGTGGTAACTGTAGTTGATCCTCTTCGTCGGCGATGACGACTGAGACGGAACTTCGACGGACGGCCGCTTCTCCGTCGACGTCGGGGGCGGTGCTGTGAACGTCACTGTTGGCGTCACGTACGTGTTTTCGGGCGTCGAAAACGTGTTTGTCGGAGCGGCGAACGTGTTCGTTGTTACCGTATACGTGTTCGTCGGCGCCGTAAACGTGTTCGAAGGTGACGTGAAGGAGTTGGCGGGGATGGACTCGGAGTGGATGCTGTCGATTGGCAGAGCGGGGTGTCGGTTGTTGGGGGATGGCGGCATCAGAAGATGTGGATTATAATGTATCCTGTTATAAAATCAAAGAATGGATCAAAAATTATTTTAAATATTTGGCATCCCCATCAATACAATCTTCACAGCAAATCTGTAGATTGACCCAACAAATTACAGGTCAAACGGATGGGGAATGGGGTCCACTGAATTATAAAATCCTTCTTGGGGAAGAAGGATTTTATAATTCAGTGGACCCCATTCCCCATCCGTTTGACGAATACAATCTTTACTAATCATATTCTCTTTGGCTGTCCCTTATTCACAAAATTCTCTAAGACAGAACTCACATGGTACGTTTGTGAAACCAGTGAGCATGCCAGACTCACTAGATTGCAGGAAATCGTCACTTACCAAGGCATGTGAAATATGACAGTGATGGAACCATCTGGAGCAGATAACTGACTTATATTAGCCAAATTTACAAAGTCGCCGTTAAACTCCATTCACGCTCATTGTAGCCAAACTCGTACTCAGAAAATTCCTAGTGAGTGTCCCAGACTCAGGTATCGCGTTATGGGTTACACTCGTAAATCGAATAGTTTATTGTACTTACTACATTAACAATTACCCCTGTTAGGACTCACCTGTCTACAGTGTTGTTCCTGGTGATTCTTCTCAAGTTGTTGTCGAAGGGTGGGTAGCGCGAGTCGTCTGTGGCGATCGTCTCGCCCTCAAGCGGCAATGGAGGTCCTCTGTGGTGCACTGTGGGTCTTCTCTTAGGAGGTGAGTACGGTCGAACCCGAATTCCTTGCTGAGATTCAATGCATCAATAAATTAATAGAGTGATATTTACAGAAAAAATGAACCGTTTTGTAATAATTTGCATTTTTTAATTATGAATGACTCCCAATTCCCCCAGTTTCTAAGAGAGTTAGATCCAAAAAAGTCAGTCAAGTCAGCGTGACGCATAGCTTTCCTGTATCCACTAGGCGATTGCATAGATGATTCGATGCATAGTGATTGGATGCATAGTGATTGCACAATATCTACAATTTTTATTGAATTCGGATGAAAAATGGAATTTATGATTGTTGGGAGGATTTCACGCCTGTGCACGTGCAGAGGCATGCACAATCAATCGGATTGATGAAGTTCATAGGGGACCTTCTACCTACACCAGGGGCAGCGGTGTGGCTACGGTCGTCGGGGCGTCGTTGTTTGGCGCTGGACTTTAGACCGACCTCTGCGGGGGTCGTGGGTTCAAAGCTCATCGCCGGCAGCGTACGTATTTCGGCGACCGGAGCTCTCATTGCCCCCCTCATCCAACCCAGGGCGGTGAGGCCAATGGGAAGCCATGAGCGAAATCATCGGAACAAATTCCGATCTCCCCTTTGGAAAACAGCTGGTGACGTCCGCGACGCCAGGAATGGCAGTTGGACGAAAATCCAACCTGAAATGGTTGTTTACTTTTTACTTTACTCTACCTGCACCATCCCGTGCACAATCCCTGAAAATTTCATCGAAATTGGACAGGAACTTCATGTAATTTTGCTCGTTTCAAGGAATCTCTGGCAGGATAGATGCACAGAAGCAGACAAGAAATCAAAACTGTTCAGAAAGGTCTTAAATGTGAAATGAGAGTGGAAATTTATTCTTGAAAATTAAATAAAATGGAAATCTTTTTCATTTCTGAAAAGAGAAATGAAAAATGCATCCGCCATCTTAGTAGACCACAATTTTTCCTATTTAAACACGCCGCATTTGCTAAGTTTTCTATACATTTACAAGGTTCTTATGCGGCCCCTACACGATCAGTAATAATGTCATTACAGGTAATAACTTTACTGTTTCATTCCAGTTCTTTATTTCACTCTAACCCTAGACCCAGTGGCGGTTCCTGCCCCGAAACTCAGGGGGTGCACAGAGATCAGGAAAGGCTATCGAGAAGGGAGAGAATAGGTGATTTTCTCTGCCAAATAGAAATTTCAACGATATGCAAATGGGATAAATCTTTGTAACTTTTTCATCTTAAAATTGCAAACGGTACTAAATACGTAGGTGCAATAGACACGAAACATGTTCTCTAGTGGTTAACAGAAATTCTGAAATACTAATCATCAAAGGTTTAAACCCAAGAAATTCATCCATCTTATTGCAATAACTGAAATGTATATTTGCCCGTGACGATTCAGAACATCGTCCAATTCGGAAGAAAAATTAACGAGCCCCTTGAAAACTCCGATATTCGAAGAATCTTCCCTCTCATCATGCCCACGCACGGCTAGCTCGAAAACACCACAGAACTTGATAGGTACAATAAATGATTCGGGATAAAAAATGTACCTATTTTTCGATCTTATGACGATGTGCACTGTCGAGTTGTTGCATTATATTTTGACGACACACTATATGCAAATCTACCAGAGCGTTCTTATGGGAGACAGCCAATGCGTTTTTCAATTTTTTGGCTAAATGGGAGATCACTTATGCCGTCTTTAACTCAAGCCTCATTTCGGTTGGTAGAACAAAGTAGGCGAAATTGTCAGTTAGTCACTTCACACCCACAAAGCCAATCTACCTTCTTATAATAGTCGACATCTGCACGGTTTTTAAATCTGCACGGTTTTTAAATTTCAACGTCAGCTGGAGTCCAGGTAGAGACAGCAAGGGGCTGCCAGTTTCTCGAATGTCGCACTTTTCCACAATCGACAAACGCAAATAGTTTACTTTACTTTAATGTAAACTACTCATCGTAACACTCAAACGATCTCAACACTCCTAAGTAATCACAATACTTTGATCAAAACGGTGTGTACTGAAACGGTAGTAAACCAAAAATGTAAAACGGAATTCCCTCATCAGGTTTGTTTGTTTACTTATTTCTCTATAAGGAAATCCGGATTGCAGAGCTCTCTGACGGGGGAGCAACGAACCAATTCTGCTCAAGCTGACAAAATGTCCTGCTCTCTGATTGGTCAATCTCGCGTGCCTGCCTCCCTCGAAAGATGTCAAGATGACGTCACTTTCCCCAGAAATGGTGCAGAGGAAAGGTGATGCTCCAAACGGGTGTGATTGGTCAGAAAAGAGGGAGCTCCCGTCACAGTTTTCGCGCGTAGATTCAACTAGCACAGTACCTACGATCATGAGTTCTGTCCTAGCCAACTTGCTCTTCAAACGAAGAGGAACAAACTTTGAATTTTTTTTTTTTTTAATTGGCTGGGGGTGCACATGCGCCTATGCTCCTATCAGTATTATCACCGTCAGATGATCACTGTGGAGAACTTGTTCAACTGAGTAATGACGATGAACTGACGCCAACCACCCTACACTATAAGTAATAATGACAGTAACCCCTCCCCTCCAAGTAATGACGCCTCAATATCAGAAGATCTGAAATACTTAATCATCAAAGGTCTAAACCCAAGAAATGCATCCATCTAATTGCAATAGCTGAAATGCATATTTGCCCGTGACGATTCAAAATGCCTTCCAACTTGAAAGAAAAATTAACGAGCCCCTTGAAGACTCCGGGATTTGAAGAATCTTCCCTCTCATCATGTCCACACATGGCTAGCTCGAAAACACCACAGAACTTGATATAATCAATGATTCGAGATAGAATGTACCTATTTTTCTTAACCGTTTCGGTTTTTTGCATCAGACTAAGACGATATGCACTGTCGAGTTGTTGCATTATATTTTGACGGCCCAATATACGCAAATCTATCAGATCGTTCTTATGGGTGACAGCCAATGCCTCATTTTGGTTAGTAGAACGAAGTAGGAAACCAAAGCAAAATAATTTGAAGTCTTTCACACCCACAAAGTCAATCTATCTTCTTATAATATTCGACGTAAAACTTACGGTACGAATCTGCACGATTTTAAAATTTTAACATCTGCTGGAGTCCAGGTAGAGACGCCAAGGGGTGGCCAGTTTCTCGAATGTCGCACTTTTCCACGACTGACAAACACGAATAGTTTACTTTAATGTAATGCACCGAATTATTCATGGTACCTACAACACTCCTAAATAATCACAATACGTTGAACGAAACGGTGTACCGACAACGAAAAATGGAAATCCCTTATCAGTTTTGTTTGTTTACTTATTACTCGACAAGGAAACTGGGAAACCAGAGAGCCAGGAGCACAACTTCAATGCTGCTCCCCAAGGTCGCATTTCAAGCTCTCTTGTTGGTCAATCTCATGTGCCCTCCCTCGAAGCACGTCACCCTCCCCAAAAATGGAGAATAGAAAGGAGTTGCTCCAACCGCCGCTGATTGGTCAGAAAAGAGGGATCTCCCGCCATTGCTTTTGCGCATAGATTCAACTAGCACAGTAGCTATGATCGTGTCTTCTGTCACTAGCCAACTTACTCTTCAAACCCAGAGGAACTAACTTTGATTTTTCTTTTTTTAATTGGCTGGGGGTGCACATGTGCCTATGCTTCTATCAGTAGCCGCCCCTGGCACTTTGTATGTACTTATTTTACCTTGTTATTCGTATTAGAAGGGGGAGGTAGAGGCGGGGGTGGCAGTCGGATTACTGGAGGCTCGTCGTTAGCCACCAGGTTGGTGTCGGGATGATCCACTGGCGTGAAGGGGGGCGCCCCCGTCGTAGAGAACGACATCCCTCCGTAGCCCAGGACTTTGCAAGAACAGCAGGTCGGCACCTGAGAATCGGGAAACATTGATATGACACCTATGATTAGCTTGCATTGCAGTTCTAAATTCTGCTTTTTATTGGAACTTGGATCCCTAAACCATAGTGGAGCTTACTTGAATGAATTAATGAATGGAACGTGTATTTTTTCCTTCACAATGGCTAACAGACAGTTCTTTACACGAAAAAGCGGTTTGACTCAATCGAGTCGTCAACCTGGTTGGCAATAATTCTACCAGTTTACAATACAAAAGCACTTATATAAATAAATAAATTACTATTTCTACATTTTAGCATACAACAGTATATCAAAAACTTTTGGTATGTTTATAATAAATAAAAGAACATGGTCAGTTCGAGCCCCACAATTATTATATTATAATAATTGTGGGGCTCCTAATTTATCCTAATATCGTCGGTGAAACAGCAACAAGTCAATTTTTGGCCAAAATGAGTTAGGCATAATTCTCTGTAGAAATTCTTGTTCAGGATCGACTGGAGAAGTCAGTTTCTCTGAAAATTTCCTCCTAAGAGTTGTTTCATCGAAAAACTTACTTCTCCAGTCGATCCGGCTCAAAAATTTCTATAAAGAATGATACCTAACTCATTTTGGCCAAAAATCGACTTACAGCATGTTGCTGTTTCACCGACGATATAACATTATTTCCTAACTAGAGGAAGCTCCTGCTTGCATTGCAGTTCTAAATTCTGCATTTTATTGGAACTTGGATCCCTAAACCATAGTGGAGCTTACTTTGAATACGTCCATCGTCAAACCGGCAGATTCATCCCAAGTCAGCAACCTGTGGTAGTTGAACACCTGCTCACACGTAGAATCAATATCTTCTGCCAGGAACAAACACTGGCTGTGCGGTTGCCTGCATAAATTCGACAATAATTATTAGGTATTCTAGGACATTCAAATGTGTCAGGGATGTGATTTGGATTGTGTAGTTCGAGGTTTGCTACAGAATTATGTATATTTTATTCAAAATACGCCCTGGTATATTCGGACTAGTCATCTACAGCACAGTGGCGCAGTCAGTAATTTCAACAATATTGAAAATAATACATACATACAGAATTTAATTTCAGAAAACCCACTACTCACTTGCTGGTTACCTTCAAATCATGAAATGTTGTTGAAAAGTAGGTGTTTAGTTATTGAATTGGTGTTGTTATGGAGAAAACAAGCAAATATAAAGTCTGCCAAGTGGGTGTGGCACATAGCTTCCTTGTATCCATAATCCGACTGTATTGATGATCCGATGTATAGTAGTTAATCTCAAAACATCAATCTCTAAAGTACCTACCATGCACCACCCTAATAGGGTCAACACGTCAACCCGCACAATGGGGTATTTCAGTCAATTTTTTTTCTCAATAGAGTATGGCTCAGGAATAATGGTAATCGGGTCTGTTCGCCGAGAAAATGTTTTAAAAAAATCAGAGAAGCTAAGGAAAGTTGAAGATTTGAACGGTGTGACGTAGCTAGCCAATCGTGACGTAGCTAGCCAACTGTCTTTGAAAAAAGTATCCATGCACAGAAACCCTTGGAGGACGTCTTGGATACTACAAAATTCTACTCACACACGCGCGTGGCGTAGTCCTTGCCTAGTGTGTGTGCATTTATAGCGGCCCGCCTTTTTCAAACGTGTGATCTCTTTAATTAATTTTTCTACCACATGTTATAGTGTCATTGGGCTTAAAGTTGTAGTATATAGGTTTTCAAGGGTGCTGAATCCAAATTTGAGGTCAAAACCTGAATTTCCGACCCACCGAAATACCCCATTTCTGAATATTGTTGGAAAATGTAGATGTTATGGCTGCTACAAAGATTCCAAGTTTGCGCATGCGCACAAAATACTTTCGAATTGGGGGCTATGATTTTCATAGGGGACCATCTCCACGCCAACCCGTATAATTCCTGAAAATTTCGTCGAAATGTAGAAGTTATGGCGGTGGCAAGGATTTCATGACAGACAGACGCGGAACCAAAATTGTTCAGGAAGGTCTGAAACGTAAAACGCAAGTGGAAATTTTGATTTTGGAGAACTTTTTTTTCTATCTTGAAAAGTGAAAACAAAGCTTCCGCTACCTTGGTAGACTCGGAAGCAATAATTTTTTTAAACGCTGCAAATTATTACACAAAGGTTTATTATTCTTCTATACAGGGTGTTTCACGAAAAGGTTACACCCCCCTTCATTTTCGCAAAATACAGCGTAAAAAATTCCGACCAACGCAATTGTTCATGATTTTTTGTGTGGATCTCAGGAAAAATACTTTTGCGCGCAATTGACACTAACTTCATTTTTTCAAATGGAACCCCCCTTTTTTATTACAGATTTGGTTTTTCTGTCAAAATTCATGATAAAATTCATACCCGAACCGTTTTTTTTATTGCGCGCAACCTGGCTTTTTGAACGCTCTAAGTTGCGCAACTCCACAATTGCACAAAAATTAGGTTTTGGAGAACCCTAAGTGTGGCACATGTTTTTTCATCATTTTCTTACGCTGAATCACAGGGTGTCATCCGTTTTTCAATTTTACTGGAATTTTTCTAAATGACGGCCAAAAATTCGGTTGTTATTAGTGAAAAAATCGTTTTTTTTTATCGTTATGAGTTTTTAGGCAATTTTATTCAGTTCAAGCATGATCGTCTGCCAGTTTTTATTTTTAACTCCACCGTAGACAGCCTCAAGCCCGTGGTTCGAAAGGAGGTGAGAAAATGAAAAATAAACAGGATTTCGACCTCAAAACTGATCTTTTCGTGAAAGAAATGTTAATTTTCCTCTTGAAATCTTGGTCTTTCTCAAAACGGATGACACCCTGTGATTCAGCGTTAAAAAATGACGAAAAAACGTGTACCACACTAAGGGTTTTCCAAAACCTATTTTTTGCGCAATTGTGGAGTTGCGCAACTTAGAGCGTTCAAAAAGCCAGGTTGCGCGCAATAAAACAAATCGATTCGGGTATGAATTTTTCATGAAATTTGACGTAGAATCCGAATCTGTAATAAAAAAGGGGGGTTCCATTTGAAAAAATGAAGTTAGTGTCAATTGCGCACGATTGCGCGCAATTTTTTGCGCAAAAGTATTTTTCCTGAAATCCTCACAAAAAAACATTGCGTTGATCGGAATTTTTTACGCTGTATTTTGTGGAAATGAAGGGGGGTTAACCTTTTCGTGAAACACCCTGTATAGATCACTCGTCTGCAAAGAACACGGCTTTGCCATTGTTACCACCAACCAACTTGAAGAATTTTAAATGCTTGCATACGAGTCTGCAACACATTGGGACATTTTCATGTCAACCACTACACAACAAGTTTGTTGACAACACTACGCGTCAAAGTTTTCGTGACGATTTTTCAGTTCATGTGCCAAAGCAAAGACATGAAAATGTCAATAATAAACCAAAATCGTAGATTATTCGTCAATCATTACCTACCAAAACATCGCAAACCACACAATCGATGAACTTTTCATTCACCTGGGAAACCAAGTATCTGTACTTTACTCAGGGAAATTAATTGGAAGCTCCTCTGTCAGTACCTTCCTATAACACACATTTTAAATGATCCTCAATGATCCAATGGCCTCAATACACTGAAATGAAATAAAAACCTTTCTATCCGAAAAAAGTCGTCCTTTAACACGTTTTTTGCTCGTTTTGAAGTCGGTCAAAAAATCCGATCACGTTTGATTTCCTCGTGAAAAGGTGTGAAACTTCATCACAGCCAAGGAAGACCAATTTCACAATGAAGTTAGTGATAGTAATTAAAGAAATGGTTTTAAAGAACGTAATGCATACGATTTCATTAAAATAAGGCGAACGGCAGTAGCTAAGTTTACGATTGGTATAAAACAGTTGATATTCAATGGTGAAAGCATGACGTTATTTAATTACAGATATCTTTTTGCTACATAGACAGGTTATCAACCAAGGCACCACAACAAAGTAGGTACCACGTATTTAACGAGTTGAAATTTGTTGACTTCCACCAGTTTTTTCTGAATTCATTGCCAAGCATGAGTTTCATTGGTGCACTAGGTTTTCATCAATAGTCTTAAGTGAAAGTTTCAATTGAAAGAAAGTGTGACTTTCAAGAGATATAATGAAATAAAGAGGTTTGATTGAAAGCGTAAAAGTTTAATTTGTGTGGTAAGAGTACCAGCGCGAGTACTTCAATTAACCAGTCCTCTCGACACAAGAACAGAAACAAGTTTTCCATTTATTGTTTTTCAGATTCATTTCCCGGCCAATATTTAGTTCCTTCTAGAATCTGCCACGATGTAGCGCTTGAAAATGAGCGAAAAGCATAGGTATTCATTAATATTCCTCAATTATTCAGTGAAAGTGTACCCATTAGAAAAACTTCCTGTATGCCGCTATTGATAAAATTGTGAGAGGAAAACTTTCTTCTCTGTCTCAGCAATCAATTTGACGCTTTTTACGTATTTTTCCAGATTTTTATCCCCCACCTAGGGGCTCCAAATTCGTTTATCTATCCCTTGGACTTACGCCCTTCTAAAAAACGCTGCATATTATTACACAATGGTTTATTATTTTTCTGTATAGATCACTCGTCTGCAAAGCCACCAACCATCCAACATGAAGAAAAACATCGATCGTATTTCGGTCAGCTAAAATTTGAACGGAGATTAGGCCTCTTTTGCGATTCACACTCGTGTTTCTGATTTATCGTACGTCCAACCCGATACGTACGTCCAATTCTCGTAGGGAGCGAACGGTTTGTCATACAGAGCTCCGCGTGGTCTCAAAAAATTCTATAGAATCTTAAATTGAAGGAAAAACAATACCTTTATACCAAAATTTTTTGAGTAAGGGCGTTTTCAAAATTTCAAAATTTATTTTTGAACCCTTAGAAGTGACCTACATCAACCAACATCTTCGGGCACAACTAGACCCCAAATGGAGCCCACATACCAAATTTCATCAAAATCGGTCAATGCTAAGTGGCAAAAGTGCCGCGTACGGCGTACGGCGGACGGACGACCAAATTTTTATTCGATTTTTGGATTCCTCGTACCTTGAAACGTAAACTAACAAATTTTGAGGGAGGGTTAAACAATTTATTTCTTGGTCGATTCCAAAGGTTCATTATTGAAAATAATAAACCAAAAAGTCGTGTACAATCTCACTTTTTATGAATTTCAGGCTTTTTGAAACCATGATAAATAATTTATCATGGTTTCAAAAAGCCTGAAATTATTAAATTATTAATTTTTAATTATTAGGAGTAATTATTACTCCATTCATCATTGGTAACCAGGAAAGTCGTAAAATGATGAACACATTTGCTATAGAAATGAAAAAACGTCTGCCAAGTGGGTGTGGCACATAGCTTCCTCGTATCCATAACTCGAGTATGTAGATGATCCGATGCATAGTAGTTAATCTCAAAACATCAATCTCTAAGTACCTTTCACTACCCTCATAGGGGACCATCTACACTCTAATCTGGACAATCCTTGAAAATTTCATCAAATTCGGAAGAAAAATGTAAGTGTTATGGCCGTTACAAGGAAATTCACGTTTGCGCATGCGTAGTGGCTACTATCAGTCCGAAAGTAGTGATTTTCATAGGGGACCATGTAAATACTAATCTGTAATGTCCCTGAAATGTCATTAAAATCGGATGGAAAATGTAGAAGTTACAAGGAATTCACGTTTGCGCATGCACAGTCTGGGGATGATGATTTTCATAGGGGACCGACTATACACCAACCCGCATAATCCCTGAAAATTTCATAGAATTCGGACAATAACTTCGTATAGCTATGCGTGTTACAAGGAATTCATGACAGACACACAGACAGACAGACACAGAACCAAAATTGTTTAGAAAGGTCTAAAACGCGAAACGCGAGTGAAAATTTTGATTTTGGAGAACTTTTTTTTCATCCTTGAAATGTGAAAACAAAGCTTCCGCTACCTTGGTAGACTCGGAAGCAAAAAGTCTGCCAAAGGGTGAGGCACATAGCTTCCTCGTATTCATAACCCCGACTTATAGATTGATGATCCGGTGCATAGTAGTTAATCTCGAAACATCAATCTCTAAATACCTACTCTGCACTACCCTCATAGGGAACCGTCTCCTCAATCGAATTCGGTCGAAAAAGATGGTATGGCTGTTACAAGGGTTTTACTATCGATTCAGGGGCGATGATTTTCATAGGCGACCATCTACCCTCAAACCCCCACATTCAATTGAAAATTTCATAAAAATTGGAGTTTACAAGGATTTTATCACAGACAGCCTATCACACAGACAGACACGAAAAAACACGAAACCAAAATTGTCCAAAACGTAAAACGCGAGTGGAAATTGTGATTTTGGAGATTATTATTTTTTTTTTTTGACCTTGAAATATGAAAACAATCAATGTTTCAGCTACCAAAGTAAGTCCGGACTAAAAGAAACCGCCCTCCTAAAAGAAACCAGGATTTTCAAGGGCAATTTCTACCATGTTGAAGACGTCATTGGCAAGCCCTTTTAATTGCAAACAATGCGCCTAAAGTTAAAGAACAGAAAAATGGAAAAATGACAGTTTTGTGGACTTAGGTCTTTTAAAAAAACCGATTCATTTAGTTTGAATGAATCAGTTGCTCAATGTGGTTTATTCAGTCTCCAAGATGAGTGACAATCTGGTCGTCGACGGGCAGCGGCATTTATTTTCATACGTACTTCAAATTTTTATTTTGACGGTATTTCTTTGCACAGTTTTAGATTATGGTTATTACACAACGAGAACAGTTCATAACTGAGTAAATATCCCAGTAGCTCCGTGAAAAACTGAACTGTTTCATGGTGTTCCCAAACTAGCCCTCTGGGCACTTGGCGACATTTTCTTATACTCATAGTCAACATAAATTGGTAGGTACTTGCATGCATGTAGGTAGCACCTATGCCGTGAACATCATTCCAACAGATTTGATGTTTGATCGATTTTGATTTGAGATTACGTTCTTTCGTTCATTATTACCATCTGATGATTTTTACCATCTTATAATTCCTTATATTTCATTCTTCGTAGACCGGAGTGAACCTCCAAGACGCGATCGACCCTTTGGGGAATAATGAAGTAAATGAACCAAAACTCAAAGATATTCAGTTGAAATAAATTCAAAATATCCGCTTATTTCTGTTGAAGAATTTAAATGTTTTGTGGATATTTCAGTCCTCAGTGGTTTACTGTTCTCCCTCAAAACTCCTCTTACTGGGAGCAATTGCCGGACATTTACATGCCGCTTGCCGCACTGGCATAAGAAACAAGAAATGGAGATGGCCGGTATTTTCCTTGGGGATAGACGCGTCTACCCAAAAAAGGGTGGATATTGTCATAGAAGAGTTATAAAGTTTCTCAACCTCAGTTTAGACGGAATTGGCCCAGACTTTTTTGATAGGTCGCAGGGACTTCCGTAAGATGTATTTCTACATCTTGGGTCAGCGGTGCGATGGTAATATAGACCACCACATGTTTTATACGGAGGAGAAGAAAATGATGCCGAAATTTTTAATATGTTTTTTCTAGTGCTTCTAGACGTAATCTTACCAAGTTTCATCAGAAATTTTAGTAAAAATAATTACGGTCACTAATGTGTTAAGTAGGCAGAACCTACGATCTTATCTAAATATTTCCTCATTATTCCTCATTACTCATAATAATATATGTTTGTTTTTTCAAAACTGATTTCTCAAGGTCTACTTACGAACAGAGTTCTAGACGCAATGTTTGGGTGTAGTCTCCAGTATTGACGATGAATTTCCACTGGCCGCTTGTAGCTCTCGCTTTTTTGGGTCTCGCGTATTCCAAAGTAGAAGTGCACATTTGCTTCTTGTTCCCTTCACCTTCTCCTTGTCTCCTTCAATCATGAAATGATTAATTCTTCATATTGAAACAATCGGGTGTCGATTTTGAATCTGTTGTGACTACAACTTATTCCAGCTTGCAGTTCCGAAATAAAAACAAACTTTTTATGGTCTCGTCCTCGACAACAATAAACGTTTTTGAATACTCTCTCGCCCCCGAAAATCAAAATACAAACAGATACTCCCAGAGCTAGAGCTCTCAGGCATTCCTATATTCAAACTCACGTTGTTCATTTCTACCGAAACCATCAGCTCTTCAAACACTTACCAAAATCAAAGTGGTCAAGTCTAGGCCGAGAATCTCTTTAATCTACCCGGTACCATGGTTTTAAGAAACCAGAATGCCATCTCCTACGCGGTACAACTCGGTTTTGATAGACCTAAAGACCAATTCCTATCTGGTATTCTGGTTTTCATAAACCAGAACACCTCTTCTTTCCACACAAAGCCTTCTTCAATATTCAATTCCATAAATAAACTAAAATCAACAATTTTAGAGTCTGATAGAAACAGTAGTTTTCCCCAGTAGTAAATTCATTGAGTATTAAATTCTCGTTCTAAATTTATCCCAGTTCAAAATCACAACATAATTATTCTATTATGTTTATTAAAAAGCACGTATCAACCATGAAGAGTTGTATTAAAATGAATTTTCACGTTCAAGTTACTGATTCCTGATCCAAAACTACGCCTACCGTAACACCGATGTACGACTTCTGTGAATAGTATTTTGAACATTGACTACTTTATTTCAAGACCCAGACAGTAAATGAAATAAAACGACCACCACCATGTGGCTGTGGCACGTAGTTTCCTCGTACCTAACGTATTTGGTGAGTACCTACCAACTGGCAATGAGAGTACCAACCTAATGTCGATTTCTTGATCTACACTGAAGAGCACCAATAGGACTAAGAATTTGTTATTTCATGATCTAATTGCAATGAAGTGCGGAGAATATTCAAAATATAAATATTTTAGTTGTAAGTACAGGAAATTTTGAAAACTTGGTTCCAAAAAAAAAAGGATTCTACGCACACACCCTGTTGCTAAAATGAATCCAATCACACATGTTTCTATTCCGTAAGTTCCTGTATCAATCTGACTTTCACAGTGTTAAGCGAGTTTTCTTTTTACCTCATGATGATTGTAGGTGTTGATATTAGTTGAATTACAATGACGATTGCTGTTTACAGCCGTTAACTATGTTATATTTGACCAAGAATGTTGTTGACTTACACTAGGTATGTACGAATATACGATACACTCGTATGTACCTATAGTGTGAAATGAAAAATATAAATTTATCTATAACCAACAGCATAAAAAGCTCCGAATTCTAGACACCAGGAATCCCCCTTATTTGACTAAATTAGGCCTACAACAAGTGACTTAACTTAACCCTTTTATGTTTTTAGACCCGAGTTAGTTTGGCCATTAGTTATGTACCATTTCATCAGT
Source organism: Apolygus lucorum (assembly GCA_009739505.2). Classification (NCBI taxonomy): domain Eukaryota; kingdom Metazoa; phylum Arthropoda; class Insecta; order Hemiptera; family Miridae; genus Apolygus; species Apolygus lucorum. The sequence goes on along the minus strand of CM019183.2, from coordinate 56,845,702 downwards.
GTAGTCAATACTGATAACTAAGTATTCGTTACCTCTCCAATAGTTTGGGTTTTTGCTCCCCTTCCTTCAGCTGACTCGGCTCGTTCGTGAGAATTTTAAAAATGTCTTTGTTCGTCTCCCTCTTTAAGCTTTTCAATATAGCTTCCCTGAAAAACAAATAAAAATAAGTATGTTTCGTGATAATATTCATTACTAGGTACATATTTTTAAAAATTTTCTTAATGAGAGAAAAAACACTTTATTGAACATTGTAGAAGGCATAGTAAGAAAAAATTTGTTTTTTTGAACAAGTGGGAAATTAAGGGTTAACCTTTTAGCGCCTGCCTTTTAAATGACCAGGCGGCTCCCCAGTCCTGGATTTAAAGGGCCTGGTCGGACTGAGACTACTCGATTTATTTTGCATTTTCGCACATTTCCATTCCGCCTATCTTCTAAGAAGTATTACGGATTTAAAATTCGTTCAAATTTCACCAAATTTTGAGATAATGTTTGTTAAAATATATAGTATTCAATCATGTAAAAATATCGAGAATTGTGTTATATTCAACTGTTTTTCCAAACAGTTTTGTTCCAAAAATGAAGTGAAAATCAAAGCATTTCCACTTCAACACAAACTTCGACTTGACAAAAGAATAATAATTTGATGAGGAAATATGACACAAAAAGAATAAAAAATAAATAAAATAATTTTGAAGAAATAGCGCTGCTATATATTTGGGAATAATGATTTTCGTAGGGGACCATCTACCCTCCAACTCAGCACACATTTCATCAAAATCGGACAACAACTTCGTATAGTTTTGCCCATCACAAGAATTTCATGACAGACAGACACGGAACCAATTTTTCTTTTCAACCTTGAAAGTGAAAACAATGCCTCCTCTACCATGGTAGGCTCGAAAGCAAAATGTTCATTTTAGGATACCGGCTTAGGCACTTCCTCTAGGGTTTCAAGTGATTCACAAATAAAAAACATTATCATTTCATTACTCGGGGTAATCGTTGAGTTCCATGCACAGGTTGTTATTCATCGAAGTGCACGAAGAAGAAGCGACTGACGGCTTCTTCGTCGTGATGTTGGCGATGGTCCTCGGAGACATCTTCGGACCCGACCAGGACGGTCTCCGTTTAGGCATCAATCCTTGTTTTTCCATCACGACTGAAAAAAAACCATGATTAACATTGATGGTCCAAAATTGGGGAACTTTTACTTAAAATTTTACTTAAGGAATTTTCGAAGATAGTCGCAAATTCAGAGCAATTAATGGGTAGTTAAAATGGTAAGAACTATACCTACTCATCCTACCATACCTACTCATAGCCTACTCTCAATTAATAGCTGAAAGTTGTGATGTCTAATGAATTCCTCTACTTTCATCACATCAAAATTACGATCATTATGTTTTTTATTGATGAAATTATAGTGCAAGACAAGAAGGCATGAGCCAGGTACAGGTGATACCTCAAAAACTGATAGGAGAAGCGATATTTCAAGAGATGTGGAAAACTGGGTCAATAACAAGCTGACCTCAGCAGCTCCAGTCAACGGATTCGTAACAGAAGTACGTTCGCGGCTAATGTTTCTAAACTATGCTGAGTGACTTGCCATAACTTCGGTTCAGGTTTTGAAACCGTGAAGTATTTCTCTTGACGTCCATAGTTCATAGTAAACTCCTTTCTGAACCGAAGTTTCAAAAAACGTATTCGCTTCTTCAGGGCTACCAAACGAAGAACAGAGGAGAATGGCAGAAAAATAGTGACTATTTTGAGTACCTCTGACGGTATGCCGTAGTCCAGGTGCTTTTATGTTTTTCAATGCTCCAATGGGGAGTGCACCTGATTTTTTTAAATTTTTAATCGAAAGTAGACCTAATCCTGAGAATTTTGACACCAGCCGTCCTCTTTTTGGATGAGTAGATCTTTTTCTATGATTTTTCGAAGTTTCGAATGTTTATGACGTCACAGAAGGCTGGGGGGTCCCGGCCAGGCGGGAGGTGCGCGAGACGTCATAAACATTCGAAACTTTGAAAAATCTTAGGAAAAGGTCTTCTCACGCTAAAAAGTCGCGGTTGGTGTCAAAATTCTCAGGATGAGGTCTAGTTTGGATTAGAAATAACAACAAACTTAGCTTTTTTTAGTTCGTCCACAGTGAACAGGGGAGTGTCTGTTTTTTTAGGACGTCCCACAGTAAGACTTGGGCGTCCTTATGCGATCGATCTGGGGTGAAGTTGGACAACACTCAACAGAAAAAAAAAATAACCACACAGTAATCCGTTTTAGACCATTCTGAATCCAAATCCGCGAAAAAAAACCATAGGTGTATGTCTGTGTGTGTGTGTGTGTGTGACAAAATCTTGTGTCGTCTGCACAGCCCTTAGTTCTCAACCGATTTTCGTGGTTCTTTTTTTGTTCGATGCGGAATACTATCTAGTTGTGCACTACGTCGCCGGAATTTCGAATTTTGCCTTTTAAGGAGGGGAAAGGGGGGGTTAATGCTCAAAAAACGTGCGTTTTTGGGCATAATCTTGTGTCGTCTGCCCAGGCCTTAGTTCTCAACCGAATCTCGTGGTTCTTTTCTTCTTCGACGCGAAAAACTATCTAGTTGTGCACTACGGCGTCGGAATTTTTAATTTTGCTTTTTAAAGGGGGGAAAGGGGGGGTTAATGCTTAAAAAACGTGCGTTTGCGGGGGTAATCTTGTAAAATCTGCCCAGGCCTCAATTTCCAACCGATTGCGTGTTTCTTTTTTTGTTTGACTCAAATAACTTCCGAGTAGTACATGATTTTACCAGAGTACCAAAATTTGCAAGGGGAGGGGATGGGTGGGGGTATAATATTCACAAAATATCAGATTTTTCAATATTTCGGTTCCTTTACTGTTTACTAATTGTACCCAACCTTTGAAATTGAGGAAAAATTCTCATTATACCTCTGGATTTTCATGAATTATTCTCTGTGCCACCATGGAACTAATAGTGGTGCCACCATGGTGCCAGGACACCATAAACCGCATATTTCGTGGGTTTTTTTTTTGTGTTTCACCTTGAATACGGACGTTAAGCTCGACGGACTGCCTATTAAAACTAATAGATGAAAGTTCAATGTTACGACGTATTTCCGCTTTGGTGCCAGACTGGCACCATTGGTGAGTGGAAGGGGGGGGGGGGAGGTGAACTCGAATTCGCATGTTGGGTATTAGTCCAGTCAAATTAGCAGTTAGGGTTTGCATTAATTCCGGACAAAGCGAAACTTTTATGGGTGACTTGTGGGTGCCTATGGAACATGTTTTTAGTATATTCTACTAGATTCTCCTTGTGCTAACTTTTTGGTGCCCGAAAAACCGCGATTTTTCGGCACTTGTTTCAGTTTTTTGCCTATAACTCGTACACGATGCATCCTACGGAAAATTTTACTCTTTCCTTTATTAAACAGGATGAATTTCTGCGTCGAATGACCACCTGAAACGTTAAGATCGGTTCAGCCGTTTGGCCGAAATCGATCGTTGAAGTTTGGCGATTTTTCCCAAATTGGTTGAAAAATGGGTTACGCTCAAGTTTCAAGGCCTGTACATCAAAAACGGCGTATCCAACCAAAAAATGTCACATAATCAAAGTTGTAGAGAATCAAATTTTGTGTAAGAAAAGCATCCCCCCTTCCTCCCCCCTCCCACCCGCCCCTACCAAATGATAGAATAACGAAACAACTTCTGAGTAAACGAAATTATCAGTATTGAAAACGGTGTTGCAATCAAAAAATGTCATATAATCAAAGTGAAACGTCTGTTGTTCAACTTACTAAGGCACTGAGGTACTTGTAATACTAGAAAAGGCGAAAGAAAAAACATTCTCCTGGTCCTAACTTTTTGGTGCCCGAAAAACCGCGATTTTTCGGCACTTGATTCAGTTTTTCGCCTATAACTCGTACACGATGCATCCTACGGAAAATTTTACTCAATCCTTTATTAAACAGGATGAATTTCTGCGTCGACTGACCATCTTCATTTTTTAGATCGGTTCAGCCGTTTGGCCGAAATCGATCGTTGAAGTTTTGGCGATCAACCAATTTGGGAAACATCGCCAAACTTCAACGATCGATTTCGGCCAAACGGCTGAACCGATCTAAAAAATGAAGGTGGTCAGTCGACGCAGAAATTCATCCTGTTTAATAAAGGATTGAGTAAAATTTTCCGTAGGATGCATCGTGTACGAGTTATAGGCGAAAAACTGGAACAAGTGCCGAAAAATCGTGGTTTTTCGGGCACCAAAAAGTGAGCAAAAGGAGAATCTAGGAGATGTTTTTTCTTTTGCCTTTTCTATTATTATAAGTACTTCAGTGCCTTAGGTCGAACAACAGACGTTTCACTTTGATTATATGACATTTTTTGATTGCAACACCGTTTTCAATACTCATAATTTCGTTTACTCAGAAGTTGTTTCGTTATTCTATCATTTGGTAGGGGCGGGTGGGAGGGGGGAGGAAGGGGGGATGCTTTTCTTACACAAAATTTGATTCTCTACAACTTTGATTATGTGACATTTTTTGGTTGGATACGCCGTTTTTGATGTACAGGCCTTGAAACTTGAGCGTAACCCATTTTTCAACCAATTTGGGAAAAATCGCCAAACTTCAACGATCGATTTCGGCCAAACGGCTGAACCGATCTTAACGTTTCAGGTGGTCATTCGACGCAGAAATTCATCTTGTTTAATAAAGGAAAGAGTAAAATTTTCCGTAGGATGCATCGTGTACAAGTTATAGGCAAAAAACTGAAACAAGTGCCGAAAAATCGCGGTTTTTCGGGCACCAAAAAGTTAGCACAAGGAGAATCTAGTAGAATATACTAAAAACATGTTCCATAGGCACCCACAAGTCACCCATAAAAGTTTCGCTTTGTCCGGAATTAATGCAAACCCCCCCCCCCCTTTTTTGGCTAATTTGACTGGACTATATCGTAGATCATGGATTTTAAAATGCTCTTCAGATTCGAGGCTCCCACGCCGCTAGAAATGTTATGGTGGATAAGGGTGAGGTGGGGGGGTCACTATTTCTTGTCTAAAGTAGGTAATAAATAAATTACATCGAGTGAAACAGTTTTATCGCTTACCAACTGGTTAAACTGATCTAATACTTATCGAATGGGACGTCCCCTGGAATGCATGCATTACTAAACAATATGTTTAACACTTCTTTTTTAACAAAGAATCTGTATTTCTGGGAGGATGGGTTGGAAAGAGGCTAAATATTGGACTCCATGACTTCCTCATTCATGAGGCTCGTTCCATCTCGTCCATGGAGTTTTCCAGTCCCTATTTGTAGCCTCGACCCCATGTTTCCTCATTTATTTCTTCGATGATTAATTTTCAACTTCTGAAGGGATGGAGCGATTTTTAGGGGGATTTTCTCATCGATTCACCTCACTCTTTATTGAGTGATTCAGGCGTTACAATCAATTTTCCCTCTTGCGTTTCCCGGGGAATCATGTGTTTGTATTTATCTTCCGAAACCGATTACTGTCAAACGGCTGAACCGATCGTCACCAAATTTGGCGCTTTTACACACAGTGTGCTCGCCGGAAGAGAGTAAGCTATTTAGAACATTGTTTGACACTTGTTTTACAGTTGTTTGATTTTATAAAATCAGTCTTTTTGAAGAAATTAATATTTGATGTCAGTGTCGTAGGATAAACAGGAGAGAAGCCTATACGAGCGCCTATACGTATAACACACAGCTGATCTGACATTCCGAGTCCATGACTGCCACTTTTAGTGGTTTCCAAGAGGCTGTGACTTACAAAATAGTAGAGCCTTAGGACGAGCAGAAGAAAATTCAGATCTTTTGCTAGCACTGCTGATCTGACGTATCTGGAATATTTCATAGAACTTACATAGGTCTCCAAAAGGGCGTGTACCATCGCTCTAGTATGACGAGTACCTACCTATTACTTTCATCGTTTACACGCCTACTATGACTTCCCTGACTCATTTATTATCCCTTCTAGTGATATTCAAAGAGGATGTGTACTGAATTTTCTTGCTATACATTGATACTCAGTTTCGAGTAAGTTAATGTGAAAAACTTCAGGTATTTACCCATGGGATTGTTAGCGTTCCTTCTGCTGATTCCATTCAACGTAGGCGGCGGCCTTCTGATATTCGGACCTAGAGCGGCTCTGTGTGGCCCGTATAACTGGAACAATCCATGAAAAATTCATTATATGTGAAATTATTGTCATATACAAAAAAATCGATTGCATGCTCTACTTCGTCACATTTTATCCGTGTCAAGAATCCATTCAATGAACTCTGTAGGAGAAGTTGCAAACGCCAACAACAATCAACGAGTTTTTAAGGAAACGGAATTGAATATTGAATCTACTCAAATATGACTGACTAATGTTTTCAATCGCATATAAGCGCATTTTTCAATAAAACTTGAATAATTTCTTGATGGTTTTTTCAACTTTCTATGTACAGTGATCACCCGCTTATAGTGATCATTTGACGAAAGTTATCACTGTAAGTGGGGCCCACTGTACACCAATCAACTTATATCCGCTATTTCCATGTAGAAATTTATGTCTACGTGCATATTTAACAAAACAAAACAAACAGAAGACTATTCTGGGGATGGAGCCAAGCGCACGGCGACAAAAAATACTTTTTAATACTTAACAAATTCCTAATCTTTTAAAATAGTACGTTCATCTGACAAAAATACACCAGTGTCAATCCTACCTAGAAAAATTGTAAAGAAATTTTGGTAGGAAAAGACCACAAATTAATGTTTTCGACTTGCATCAAGCTCCCACCATTGAGTGAGTTCCACATCCAAAACTAAGTTGAACGTTACATGCTGATTCGAGGTTTGATTGTGGTTTTCGAATCGACTTATGGTCGTCTAGGAAAAGTAAGGTAGTAAAATGTATCTCACGTCGGAGAATGTGATATTGGAGAAAGTTCCACGATTGATAATAACGTCGAGTATCAACTACCTGTTCTAATGAGGCAGTTGATTTCTTCTCGACGTAACTTTCCAAAGATACCAATCGAACCAAATAAATATGGCGGAGGAATGAAAAGATGGCGGGATCAATAGGCGCTATTGATTACATCGATTATCTACCTGTAATAAGGAATACCGAAATAATGCGTAACATCAATTCCTGACCGCGGAAACATACTGAGGGTTGGGATCTTTTATCCTCAAAGGAATGAGAAAATCATGATTCCCACAGTAATTGAAATGATGAAAGCCATTGAAAATAATAGGCTTTATCAGCGAAATTTACTACATACAAACTATCAACATGAACTTCAGTGGTAAGCTGAATCAACTCCAATAACCTATCAAATAGGTTCATCAATTTTTTTAGACAGTGTGATAGTAAGATAATAATGTAGATTATCTGCCTACCGAATTTGACATAGTATCATAACAATAATGATTAACAGGACGTTTCCATTGGTTTTCTGAACGTTACGAGCGTGACGTAACAATGGTGTTTGCGAGCATCTCATCAAGGTATAAACAAAGAGGGTGGAAAAATAGTTTCGTTATGCCTGCAGATATAAGTAAAGTACTAGAAAACTCAAAACCTTCTTTGGTGAAAAAATGATCATTATTAAATAATCTGATTGTAGAACCGTAGGTCTACCGCCCGTAGTTTTTTTCCGCAGAAAAAATACTCGAAAACCAACGTTGCTCCTCATCGTTGACAATCAAATTATTTAAAAAAATGTTAATAACAGGGTAATCGTGGAACCATAAAACGAGGAATCATTGCTCCACTTTTCAGGATTTTAAGGTTTTTTAAGTTTAATTTAAACAGCTTCATTGAAACGAAAATCAAATCAAATGGTACCCCTGGTGGGACAGTGAGATGGAGAGTTAGAATGAATGAGACTAAGTCAGTGCATGTTGATTTCACGAATAAGAGGATCAACTATGTGCCAGCCTTTCTCGATAACAAGGTGATGACGTATGCCAATGAAGCGAAATATCTTGGAATGACGCTGGGTGCCAAACTAAGGTGGAAGTCTCACGTTAAGAAGAAAAAAGCTGAGCTTTTGATTAAATTCAGAAAAATATACTGGCTGATGGGCCGACGGTCAAAATTGTCTGTCCACAATAAGCTTATACTGTACAAGCAAGTCCTAAAGCCCGTCTGGACAACTGTGGGGGTGCACAGCCCAGAGCAATCAAGACATAATTCAGCGCTTCCAGAATAATGTACTGCGATGCTGCGTTGATGCATACAGCCTACTTTAGAAATGACAGACTTCACTACGAGCTGAAGGTAGAATCTGTCAATGAGGTCATTCGCAGCCAAGCCATGAACCACCTTATGAGGCTCCAAGATCATGTAAATGAGGATGTCATCCAGCTACTCAACACAGGTGATCTGCTTAGAAGACTTAGATCCACTTAGTGTGACCATCATGAAGTGCAAATTTCAGGACAATAAGAACTAAGTGAAGTATACCTTAGTTTTATTAACGTACACCAACTATGTATCAGAAGAATGTTGCTTATAAGTTGTAACTTGGTGCAATAAAACAAGTAAAAAAAAAAAAAAAAAATCAAATGGTACATTTATGAACTATCTATGAAACCCATTTATGTTGCGATGGTACAATCATGATAATCAATTTTTGATGAACCACCAGATACTATCTGTTTGAAAATGTAGTTAGTAGTACCCACAAACCTTCAGTACTAGCTTACCTAAATTTAAAAAAAAAAAGTTTCGTGAGCCATAAGGCGGGTATAAACCCGCTGGTCCAGTTCAAGTAGAGGTAGTACCATCGTAGGAAGTAGAGGTAACGATCCCAAGACTGCCAGCGAAAAAGACCGACGCGTAATAAGTTACATACGAGTAGGTAGGTACAGTTACTCGTACGCAGGCACCCATCCCCCACCCTCATTTTTCTTATATGAACAGCCTCATTGTCTTCAAAACATCCATTTAAAAAACCTATATTACGAACGATGAGAACCCGTTTACAGACAAAAGGTCATAACTCATAAGTGTGCCAAAAGAGAAAATTGCTTTTGAATACCAACTAAACCTCATATTTGTGAGGAAACTCAGTATCTTAAGACTGTTTTACGATAACACTAGAAAAGTCAAGTTGTTGAATCGATTGGTGACACTCCTAATTCATTTCATGTAGGTAAATGTAAGTGTTTGTGTGTGTAGGACTTACCTAACTATGTTGTTTTCCTGTGACTTCTTGTTACATTGGTATTAAATGAAGAATTGAGCAGAAAAAAATCGCACATTGTTTGGACAACTTGAGAAGGAAATCAGCAACTCAACATCGCGATCATTTTTTATTCACAACTAAACTGCATCATTCCTTCGTTCCACAATCACATTGCTCCATCTCATTTACACTTGCCAAAAGTCTTTCTCAGAATCAGATATATTTTTCAAAACGTTGCACATTATTAAGAGTGTCGATCGCCGTTCGTTGCTCGTTCCGGGTCATTATTTCCCTAAATTGCAGGGGCTCAAAATTTGAAAATTGTACCTAAATTTGTAATTTTCAAGGATTTTCGAAATCCATTAGTGCATCGGCCTAGGGAATTGAAAAACTAAAAGATTGCCTCCGGAATCATCAAAATCGAACAATTGCCAGAGAATTATGGAAAAAACCAAACTAAATAAACGGGTTTTTCCATATTTCTCTGGCAATTATTGTTCGATTTTGATGATTCCGGCGGCAATCTGTTAGCTTTTCAATTCCCTAGGCTAATTCACTAATAAATTTCAAAAATTCTAGAAAATTCCAAATTCAGGTACAACTTTTAAAGTTTGAGCCCCTGCAAAATTTGGAATTTTCAAGGATTTTCGGAATTCATTAGTGCATCGGCCTAGGGAATTGAAAAAATAAAAGATTGCCGCCGGAATCATCAACTGCCAGAGAATTACGGAAAAAACCAAACTAAATAAACGGGTTTTTCCATATTTCTCTGGCAATTATTGTTCAATTTTGATGATTCCAGCGGCAATCTTTTAGTTTTTCAATTCTCTAGGCCGATGCACTAATAAATTTCAAAAATTCTAGAAAATTCCAAAGTCAGGGACAATTTTCAAAGTTTGAGCCCCTGCAATTTAGGGAAATACTGACTCGGAACGAGGAACGAACGGCAACCGACTGAGACCCCCTTAATCAATGGTTCATTGTCTTTCTGTAAAGATCATCAGCTAAACTCGTTATCCCCGTTATAGTGTTAAACAGTTCCAGGCTGATCATCCAACGTGGGAGAAAAGGAGGAGTTTTTTTAGTGGGTTTGAATCCTACATAAACTTGAAGTCGCGGACCCTTCTAGGTATCTTACGAGATCTAACTCCACCTGTGGATCTTAAAGATTTTCTCACCTGCCTGCCGAAAAAAAAAACTCGTTATCCCAAAGCTGTGGGTGCTTTCAATACAAAATTTGATTCTTGGTTGTTAAGGAAGCACAACTGGGTGACATGAAATTTTATTCGAAGAAACACAAACGGGTAAAGATCACATTCGATCAGATGAAATTTGGCTCACTTCCTTCAGCGAACGTTCGTGTGCGATTCACTCTCGTGTTTCTGACTCATCATTCGTTCAACACAGATGAAACGGTGGGCTCAACAGGGAACGGTGGGCGGGGAGAGAATTTCGAAACCCCAACACCCGAAGTCATCTGATAAATTTCACGATAAACGCGCATTCAACTATTTTTGATCGCCTTTTCTAGAAATTGAACACTCTTAATACGGTGAATAAACGCCATGAACATTCACTAATTAGGTAGACGTAATTAGACGAACGGTTGGTTCCGTAGATCTTTGGGTGGTGTCCAAAAAATCTTCAACATTTCAAAAATTTTGAATTCATGAACAAACAATATATGTTTACGTACTTTGAAACGTAAAACAGTTGAGGGTGGTTGCATTTTTTTGCTCGATTCTAAAGGATTATCGATAATAATAAACCAAAATTTGTGTACACGCGTCCATCCTTGTGAACTTTCAATTATGGTACCAAGAACTCAGTTTAACATCCCACCAGCAATATAAAATCTACTAGTCATACCTATTATACGTTTTTTCTATCAACAGTAGGTTTGCAATAACATACACGCACTCTGGTACATGTGGAACACTTTCCAGTTAATATCAGGGAAGAAGTTTGACGTAACAAGTAGTTATAAATATTACGTTCTTCTGGTCGGTATTAATTCACTATAACATATAATTACGCTTACCCGTCAGTGTCTAGTAGGTGAAGTCATTACCATTAATACTGGGATCCTGGAAGAGCTTGAGTTTCCCCATTGAATTGACAGACTGTCCTTAATTGAAGATGATTAGATAGAGGTACCTCGTCGATAATAGTGGGATCGGGAATTCTTAAGGGGTCTTTCTCGCTTTCCTACTCTCCTTTGTTTCGGGGGGAAGAAAGTTCAACAGCCTCGAGTTTCGAAGATCATTCACGTCATCATTAGGGCAATGTGTCTTCGAGTAACTTTACAGTTGTAAACGCAAATATTTTATGAGGATCTTGCCGCCGATCTTTACTAGCGTAATATTTGCTGACAACTCGAATAATCTTTTCCAATAAAGCAGTGTTTACTAAATCAACGACATATTTTATGTTCGTACCAATTACATTTGATACCATAATGCCCTCCTCCACATTCCATTCATACCTATATCTGCGAAATGTCCGTGTCTGTAATATTATCGGCATATAAATGGGCCACAAACGGATATGTCTTGTAATTTTGGTAGATAGTGAACAGAAGTAAATAAAATGGACGAGGATGAATAACTTTCCTCAAGTGGGTACCCATCCAGTAGGTATAGATGATACATTTCCATACTTGAAGTATACCTTCTTGATGTTGTCAGGTATTTCTGTTTTCAAACAGCTACACACCTACTTAAATTGTAGTCATTATCAAAACAGGGTTCACGAAAATTAAGTATCTAAATCCATTTATATTGATCGATGACTCAAACGAAGATTCGGCAAACCAATGATTATATTTAAATATTGGTTGAGATGATTTGGTGACAGGTACTGGCCCTAAGGAGGATAATATCAATGTTTGTGGTGTCAAATTATTTTTCGTTTGATAAAAACCGTGAAGCAAACTGTCCATATCGAGAACCTTATCGTAAACTGTAGGTACTTATAGGTTCGAGAATGGTACCTATCTGAAGAGGTCCTACCACTACTCTCTCGAATTTCCCCAACCAAGTGCCAAATTATCCATTCTTCCTCCATGATTAGTCGACGAAGACGAAAAAACTAAGTGGAACCTAACTATGACGTCCTAAAACTTGAATAACTGCCAAATGCTTTAAAAACGACACTAGTTAAAAATTTAACCTTGATTTTGCCCAAATTAGGTATACAGTACAAGGAAACTAATTATATCCACACATTACGTATACCGTATTAGCAATAGGTAATATGGGAAACGATAGAAACGCAAGTAAAACGTCTACCAAGTTAAACGGGCAGTAAATCTCGCTCACAAAGAATAACAAGGCCGCACAAAATCTTACGTTTCGTTAATAAACGTTACTCAGGTCACTAGAAATTCTTATGATATGAGTTATGAACTTCACATTCACCTACTTCCTACTTTTAGGAAGAACCAATCGTTAAAAACTCATTCTTATGAAAGAAAATTGCATTAAAATCGTACATTTCTGAATGCTTTTATCCAAGGAGTTGGGACAAAGAGCCAAAATTGTTCAAAACGTTCAGAAACACAAAATGCGAGTAAAAATATTGATTTGGGGTGAACCACGTTTTTAGGACGTCCCACAGTAAAACTTGGCGTCCTTATGCGATCGATCTGGGGTGAAGGAGGACAACACTCAACAGAAAAAAAATAACCACACAGTAATCCGTTTTAGACCATTCTGAATCCAAATCCGCGAAAAAAACCATAGATGTATGTCTGTGTGTGTGTGTGTGTGTGTATGTGTGTGTGTAACAAAATCTTGTGTACTCTGCACAGGCCTTAGTTCTGAACCGATTTTCCTGGTTCTTTTTTTGTTCGTCGCGGAAAACTATCTAGTTGTGCACTACGTCGCCGGAATTTCGAATTTTGCCTTTTAAGGGGGGAAAGGGGGGGTTAATGCTTAAAAAACGTGCGTTTGCGTGCATAATCTTATAAACTCTGCCCAGGCCTCAATTTCCAACCGATTTGCGTGTTTTTCTTTTTGTTTGACTCAAATAACTTCCGAGTTGTACATAATTTCACCCGAGTACCAAAATTCGCAAGGGGAGGGGGTGAGTGGGGGATAATATTCACAAAATATCCGATTTTTCAATATTTCGGTTCCTTTACTGCTTACTAATTGTACCCAAGCTTTGAAATTGAGGAAAAATTCTCATTATACCTCCGGATTTTCATGAATTATTCTCTGTACCACCATGGAACTAATAGTGGTGCCACCATGGTGCCAGGACATGGTGCCATGATGCCATATTTTATTTATTCTTATTTCGTGTTTTTTTTTTGTGTTTCACCTTGAATACGGATGTGAACTTCGACGCACTGCCTACCAAAACTAACAGATGAAAGTTCAATGTTACGACGTATTTCCGCTTTGGTGCCAGACTGGCACCATTGTTGGCGTTGGGGTGGTGTGGGGGGGGGGGGGGGGTGAACTCGAATTCGCATGTTGGGTATCGTAGATCATGGATTTTAAAATGCTCTTCAGATTCGAGGCTCCCATGCCGCTAGAAATGTTGAGGTGGACAATGGTGGGGTGGAAACAGTATTTCTTGCCTAAAGTAATAAATAAATTACATCGAGTGAAACAGTTTTATCACTTAACAACTGGTTAAACTGATCTAATGCTTATCCAATGGGACGTCCCCTGGAATGCATGCATTACTAAACATTATGTTTTAAAAATCTTTCAAACCTTTGATAAGAATGTAGTACTAGGTACCCTCTGAAATGGAAGGGATTCTCAGAGGTTGTGTATTAGGGGCACTAGACGGATCGTTGGTAACTTTACACTTTCTCTTGCGTTTCGATGGTATCTTTAAGGATGTATAGTTGAGGCTCAGAACATACACCTATGAACGTCATCGTCACATAATCATCAAATTTAAAGTCGTACTTTGGTATTAAAACTTTGATATTTTCAATGCATTGGATCATCTAAACAATCGTGTTATGGTTACGAGGAAGCTACTTACCACACCTACTTGGCATTCACAGATAAACGTACACCTATATAAAAAGTAAGAATCAGTTTCCAGTTCTATTATAGAGAACGAGACATTCACTGATTCCCTCCGAGGATAACTTTCCAGTGACAGTATAACTTCCATTCTCTTACAACCCAAATTAGATTCGATGATGCCTTTCAAGGCAATAAAGATTGTATACGCTCGGTTATCGAATACCCTTTTAGCGGATAAAGTGAAGTAAACGGAAGAAAGAGCAAGACAGATGAGGTCTAAAGGGCATCACTTGTTTATAGTAGAACTCAATGACATTTGGTGATCGACTCCAAATTAAACTGGAAAAATCATAAAGAAAAGAAAAAAGAGGAAATTAAAATCAAATTCAGAAAGCAGTATTGGTTGATGGGAAGGAATCGTCTCTCTCTCCACAATAAACTGCTTATTTATAACCAGATCCTTCGTCCTATATGGACCTATGGAATTCAGTTATGGGGCTGTGCCAAAAAATCAAACATTAAAAAAATCCAAACCTCCCAAAATAAAATCCTGAGAAGTATAGTGCGTGCACCTTGGTACATGAGGAACGATGATATTCATCGAGACTTGAGGATGGAAACAGTCCACGAAATTATCGCAAGGTACTCAAGGAGGCGAGAACGCCTCCACAATCATGAGAACCTGGAAATGCTCTACGTTTTGGACAACGAAGATGAACTCCGGCGACTAAAGCAAAAATCACTGGACTTAGTGCTGTTAAAGTCCAATTATAGCTCAGTGTTGAAGAAAATGTTATGAGAAGGGGCTGGGTTTTACTGTAAACGGGCTCTCAAGGAGTGTAAAAATTGTATGTAATATTGATAGATGGATTGTATTTAATATTCAGTTGCAATAATAAATCATGTTAAAAAAAAAAAAAAAAAACGTCTGCCAAGTGGGTGTGGCACATAGCTTCCTCGTATCCATAACCCGATTGTATAGATGATCCGATGCATAGTAGTTAATCTCAAAACATCAAAACAAGTTAATCTGTAACATCCCTGAAAATTTCATTGAAATCGGATGGAAAATGTAGAAGTTATGGCCGTTACAAGGAAATTCACGTTTGCGCATGCGCAGTGGCTACTATCAGTCCGAAGGTGATGATTTTCATAGGGGACCATCTAAATACTAATCTGCAACATCCCTGAAAATTTCATTGAAATTGGATGGAAAATGTAGAAATTATGGCCGTTACAAGGAAATTCACGTTTGCGCATGCGCAGTGGCTACTATCAGTCCGGGGGTGATGATTTTCATAGGGGACCATTTACAACCTAATCCGCATAATCCCTGAAAATTTCATCGAAATCGGGTAGAAAAAGTGGACGTTATGGCCGTTACAAGGAAATTCACGTTTGCGCATGCGCAGTAGCTACTATCAGTCCGAAGGTGATGATTTTCTTAGGGGACCGTCTACACACCAACTCGCACAATCCCTGAAAATTTCATTGAAATTGGATGAAAAATGTAGAAGTTATGGCCGTTACAAGGAAATTCACGTTTGCGCATGCGCAGTGGCTACTATCAGTCCGAAGGTGATGATTTTCATAGGGGACCATCTAAATACTGATCTGTAACATCCCTGAAAATTTCATTGAAATTGGATGGAAAATGTAGAAATTATGGCCGTTACAAGGAAATTCACGTTTGCGCATGCGCAGTGGCTACTATCAGTCCGAAGGTGATAATTTTCTTAGGGGACCGTCTACACACCAACTCGCACAATCCCTGAAAATTTCATTGAAATCGGATGAAAAATGTGGAAGTTATGGCTGTTACAAGGAATTCACGTTTGCGCATGCGCAGTCGCTTCTATCAGTCCGGGGATGATGATTTTCATAGGGGACCGTCTACACACCAACCCGCACAATCCCTGAAAATTTCATTGAAATCGGACAATAACTTCGTATAGTTATGCGCGTTACAAGGAATTCATGACAGACAGACAGACAGACAGACACACAGACACACAGACACACAGACACTGAACCAAAATTGTTCAGAAAGGTCTAAAACGCAAAACGCGAGTGCAAATTTTGATTTTGGAGAACTTTTTTTTTTCGACCTTGAAAAGTGAAAACAAAGCTTCCGCTACCTTGGTAGACTCGGAAGCAAAATGAACCTACTAAACGTGCGACACAACTGGTTAAGGGCCCAAGGATGATTCCCTAGAGGTAGAAATGGAAGGATTATTAAAGATTCCAGTGGTAATCGAATCGGCAATGAAGATGGACACAAGGAATTTCAAATTGTGGTGTTAAATTGTTGATGTGAACATATAAAAATGCCAAGTGGGTGTGGCACATAGCTTCCTCGTATCCATAACCCGATTATATAGATGATCCGATGCATAGTAGTTAATCTCAAAATACCAATCTCCAAGTACCTTCCACTACCCTCATAGGGGACCATCTACACGCTAATCTGGGTAATCCTAGAACATTTTATCAGATTCGGATGAAAAATTAAGTGAGTAGATGTATGTGATTGGATCAAAAAAATACTTAGCCTCGGCTGGGATTTGAACCCGCGACCCCTGGGGGGACAGTTGAAGTTACGGCTGTTACAAGTAATTCACGTTTGCGCATGCGCATTCGCTTCTATCAGTCCGGGGATGATGATTTTCATAGGGGACTATCTACAACCTAATCCACATAATCCCTAAAAATTTCATCGAAATCGGGTGGAAAATGTGGAAGTTATGGCCGTTTTTTTTTTTTTTTTTTTTTCCTAACTCCCCTCAAAGACAAAATGTCTTTTTTGACGGAGGGGGCACGCCATAAAATAAAAATAAAAAAATAAATAATTAAATAATGGGGAGGACGCCCAGGACTCACCCGACGCCGGCCCTAGGGATGAGGGAAGTTGAGGAAGGTGGGGGTGGGAGAGAAGGATGAAGGGAAGTGCCTCTATAAAACGACCACCAGTTCAAATATGAGCCGAGCAGGACACGGGTGGTGATACCACGGAGTACGCCTACTGAGATGCCCAACTCACGCAACTCCGTGGCACTTTTCCCGCACCACACCCCGCGCCATGATAAGGTTGCAGCCATCACCCTGATGTTGTTGGGTGCCACTCCTTTTAGCTCCGACACCGCTTGCCGTAAATCATTTCTATCGTACTTTCTTATCTTAGCCCGCCAAGTCTGCTCCATGTCCAAGCTGCCATTGACAACTTGGACATCCAGGATAATGCAAGACTGGTCGGGCTTGACGGCAACGATGTCGGGCTTCTTACCCTGGTCACTTGGCATGTGATACAATCTCTCCCTCTCAACATCCCAGCCGCTAGATGACAAAGCACCTGCTATCTGCTTGGCGACCGCATCATGACGTAAAATGCGGCCCCCATGAGTCCGAGGACATTGCTGCACTACATGATACAGATGTTCATTTCCACTCCGACAGGCGCGGCAAAGGGTATCTGTCATCCCACGACTACCCCTCGAACACCGTACCGCAGTTGGCAGAGTTGCCATGCGGACGGCGTGGAAGTGTCGGTAGTCACGGGCCCCAATGCCCTCCGAAGCCCAATCTACCCATTGGGAAGAGACAGGGCTTTCGGAGGAAATTCACGTTTGCGCATGCGCAGTGGCTACTATCAGTCCGAAGGTGATGATTTTCATAGGGGACCATCTAATCACTAATCTGTAACATCCCTGAAAATTTCATTGAAATCGGATGGAAAATGTAGAACTTATGGCCGTTACAAGGAATTCACGTTTGCGCATGCGCAGTCGCTTCTATCAGTCCGGGGATGATGATTTTCATAGGGGACCGTCTACACACCAACCCGCACAATCCCTGAAAATTTCAAAGAAATCGGACAATAACTTCGTATAGTTATGCGCGTTACAAGGAATTCATGACAGACACACAGACACACAGACAGACAGACAGACAGACACACAGACACACAGACAGACAGACACGGAAGCAAAATTGTTCAGAAAGGTCTAAAACGCAAAACGCGAGTGGAAATTTTGATTTTGGAGAACTTTTTTTTTTCGTCCTTGAAAAGTGAAAACAAAGCTTCCGCTACCTTGGTAGACTCGGAAGCAAAAATGGTGATTGATTCAGAAACAAGATTTTCTATGGATTGATATTGTTGGAGTGTCAACCGAGTATTGCACCGTCAATCAAAGTTTTACATAAATAATTACCAACTACTTTAGTAACTAAGGAGCAGAAAGGATTTAGAAAAAGTGGGTGTGGCACATAGCTTCCTCGTATCCATAACCCGATTATATAGATGATTCGATGCATAGTAGTTAATCTCAAAGCATCAATCTCTAAGTACTTTTCACTACCCTCATAGGGGACCATCTACACGCTAATCTGGACAATCCTAGAAAATTTCATCAAATTCGGATGAAAAATGTAAATGTTATGGCTGATACAAGGATTTTACGTATGCGCATGCGCAGTGGCTACTATCAGTCCGAAGGTGGTGATTTTCATAGGATACCATCTAAATACCAATCTGTAACATCCCTGAAAATTTCATTGAAATCGGATGGAAAATGTAGAAGTTATGACCGTAACAAGGAATTCACGTTGGCGCATGCGCAGCTACTACTAGCAGTCCGGGGGTGATGATCTTCATTGAGGACCATCTACAACCTAATCCGCATAATCCCTGAAAATTTCATCGAAATCGGGTAGAAAATGTGGGAGTTATGGCCGTTACAAGGAAATTCACGTTTGCGCATGCGCAGTGGCTACTATCAGTCGGAAGGTGATGATTTTCATAGGGGACCGTCTACACACCAACCCGCACAATCCCTGAAAATTTCATCGAAATCGGACAATAACTTCGTGTAGTTATGCGCGTTACAAGGAATTCATGACAGACGGACAGACACACAGACACACAGACAGACACACAGACAGACAGACACACAGACAGACAGACAGACACACACACAAACGCGGAACCAAAATTGTTCAGAAAGGTCTAAAACGCAAAACGCGGGTGAAAATTTTGATTTTGGAGAACTTTTTTTTTTCGTCCTTGAAAAGTGAAAACAAAGCTTCCGCTACCTCGGAAGCAATAGCTTGACTTACCCCACTGAGATACGATGTGCTTCGTGCCTCACTCTTCACTTCATTTTTAACTTCTTTCTCTTTCTCCTGCGCTTCTTTGCCCATTCCTCTGAACATGGTCGCGATGTCCATCGAGATGGGAAGCATCAATTGAGACGTAAGGTTCTTCGAATCGGACACTGGCGGCAGGGGATCCTGAGGATCTGAAATTCATTACACTCATCATGAACATAATAGGTAGGAACCTACGCCAACAGTAAGTCATTTTAAATTACAGATCACATCAAAACCGTTGTACCTACATAAATTGAAGGAATTTAAATGGGGAACTAATGATTAACGAAAAAAATAATTGGCAGCATGATTTATGTTTTGAAAGTGTTGGTAAGGATGCAGCCAAAAGGTTTCCATTAGGTAGTGTTTAATTTGATTGTTTCAAAGTTTCTCATTCAAAATAGGATTCATCCTCAGAAAAACAAAGAGATGGTGAAGTTGTAAGGAGAACAGCAGGCGAGAAAAAGAAAAATTGTTAAAAAAAATTCTAACAATAAATAAAGTTGGTGAGCTAATAAAATGAAATTTGATTGAAAAGGCAAATATTTGAAAATTAACACAATTTAGGAATATTCAAAACGTCTCCTAATAAAATACAATAGGTACTCCAAATAAAATAGCATGCACATGAGACTAATACACAAATACGATACGGAGACAAATACAAATACGGATCTTCTGATCCGAATGTAAAATAATTTGTATGTTAAGGGGGTATCAGTCGGTCACCGTTCGTTTTTAGTATTTATTCAAATCGAAGGGGCAAAAAGTTGAAAATTTGTACTTGAATTGGAAATTTTAAAGGATTTTAGAAATTCAGTAGTGCACGGACCTAGGAAAAATCTGAAATATTGCCGCTGGAATCATCAAAATCGAACAATAATAAAATGGGAAAAACTTTTGAATAAACGGGGGTTTCCATGTTTTCCCCTTATTTCTTTGGCAATTATTGTTCGATTTTGATGATTCCAGCGGCATTATTTCAGTTTTTCAATTCCCTAGGTCCGTGCACTAATGAATTTCTAAAATCCTTAGAATTTCTAATTTAAGTACAACTTTTTATGTTCTAGCGCCTTCGATTTGAGTAAATACTAACCGGGAACGAGGAACAAACGGTGACCGACTGAGACCCCCTCAGAGGATCTTGAGCCCAATTTTGGATTAAGACTTATTAGAAACGAAGAAACAAAGAAAGCATAGTTTAAAATAATTTACTACTGCGCATGGGCACACGCAGGGGACTATTATTTGAGACCTGCCGTTCCAAAATCCGATAGATCCGCTATTTTCCAAAATGAGTTTTTTCGCGGAAATCAAAAGTCCGTACTGCCATCTATCTGTGTTTAGTTGGATGCGAGTCAAATCCGTTTGATCCCTGAGAAAAATGGCCACAAAGTTCGGGTGCCACGCCAAAATCCGATAGATCCATGTTTCCATGGTGATATGCCGCTTGGCAGCAAATTGCAAGCATAACCAATATTGCAGCCTTCTTCTTCAGTTCTCAGTGTTTTGAACAATGTTTATGTACATGGAATCGTTGTCCTAAAGTATTTTTGTATCTTGAAAGTCCGCAATACTTCTCCTTATTTTCAAAATGTTTGCTTCAAAAACTAAGTTTTTATGGTTTACAAGGTACTAAGCAGCTACAAGTGTGAATTATTTAATAGAATTAATCTATTTGGAAATAATAGTGATAAGTGGGGAAAAATGATTCACTTATTATTTTGCAAAAATTGCGGAGTCGCCACGTCAAAAACCGATAGATCCAACATTGAAATATGATTATCTCAAAGTGTTATTAACCCAGCAGTACATCACTGCAGTATAATATACTTATAGTATATATTATATATATTATAATGCCTGCCAGTATATATTATAATGCCTGATATTAATACCTACCAAGTGACGTTTACTGGTATTGCGATAAAAAAGTGGAGAGCTGCAATTTTAAATTTTTAGGTTTTTTTGCTCTCCTGTAAAATTCAGAAGAGTGGATTTATAGGATTTTGGAACGGCAGGCCTCATTTAGAGACTAACTCGCACAACCCTTGCAAATTTCATCAATTTATTACAATAATTACGCACACATAGTTTTGCCTGGGAGATATACATGGAATCGTTTTTAACACTTAATCCCTTTCCTACCATCGGTAGTGAGGAAGCAATACCTATTATTCCAATGTTGTGAGCTTTATGTGATACCTTTCAACAAACAGTTTATTTTCTGTTATTTTTTCTTCTTTTAAATAATAACCAGCTGAGGATGCAGTCATACTGGCTTGTGAGAGGTGAACCTTAAGTTTGCTCGTAAAACCTCAAATTCAAACGGCCGCCTGTATAAGAAGCTGCATTTTTTGTCATCTAAATTGTAATGGAGCCTTAAACCTCCTTAGAACGAATCCCTCTCAACTTCCAGTCGTTCTAAGTGGTCGCGTAATAAGGACGATAACCAGTCAGATAAACCGAGCGGTGACAGGTCCCGGTAAAAACTTGGGAGAACTTTCTCGGTCGCTTTCTTCGCCGGTTCTCAAGGCCTCAGAATAGTTCGCATCCAAGTGACTACCTAATTAGATACAGTCAGTTGCAGCGTCTGCACCTGCTATTGGAAGTTATTTCCTACAAAGGAATTGAATGCTTGCAGATTACAGTCAGATTACGGAACTGGGATGTAAAAGATGAACCTCATGGTGAGATTAGTCGGGATGCAGCTCAGAATGAAGGACTAAAGCTAAGATTAAGCGATCCAGTCTCTCAAACCTACAAAGAGGCAAAAAGGCTGGTCTCATAGGTGAATCTAGAAACCCCTCTAAAGGTGTGTTAAACTTCGTTTCGGAATTTTGGGGATTTCTAATACAAAATACTATCTACATAAATAAAGAAAAGTAATTATTCGAAATGATAATTAATTCGTTAATGATCAAAATGATTATCATCAGGTATTCAACTTCTTCTTCTTGACTCTACGACCCTTTGAGAGCCTTGGCCTGCTCAGTAATTTGTCTCCAGACTGATCTTTCCTGTGATTTTCTTCTCCACTGTCTCACTCCCAGCTCCTCAATGTCATTCTCCACATCCTCCAACCACTTCTTCCGCGGTCTTCCCCGAACTCGACGTCCTCCAGGGTTTCCATCTAATACTTTTCTTAAGGATCAGGATTCTCTGGATCAGCTCTCATCACGTGTCCCAACCATCGCAGCCTCGCGCTCTTCACAATCCCGACTATTCCATGCCTCTGGTAAAGCTCCAGTAGCTCCAAGTTTTTCCGGATCCTCCATGTTCCCTGATCACATACCGGCCCGAATATCCTCCTGAGAATTTTCCTCTCCCATACCTCTAGAGCTCTCATATCTTTGCTGGTGAGAACCCAGCACTCTGAGCCGTATGTCGCTATGGGGCGGATGACTGTCTCATACAGTTTGATCTTAAGATTTCTCGAGAGCACCTTCGACTTTATCAGGCCTTGGAGAGCAAAGTACGCCCGGTTCCCTGCTGCCAGTCTAGAACGAAGCTCTTTGGAGCAGTCGTTGTTGCTGGATATCATAACACCGAGGTACTTAAACTCTTTGGTGGATTCAAAAATAGAGCCATCTAACTTCACAAAATCAGGATAATTTTCCTCGCTGCGGGACGTCTTCATGTACAAGGTTTTGTCCTTGTTAATGTCAGGTATTCAACAGCTTTCTCAAATTTGTCATTCAGATTGAAGGTGAAAGGAACTCGAGTTACCACAATAAATTCTATTTACAGGGTGTTTCAGCAAAGTGACATTTTCCCATTTTTGACCGACTTCAACGCGCCGAAGGCGCGCGAAAGAGGAGGTACTCAATTCGGGTTGTCGTGGGACGACGATTTTTTTTTTTTTTTTTTTTGTATGTCCGAGTCGCTTGCATTTCTTTATTCTGGTACCAATCTGTCTGGTTCTTTTTGAAATTTGTTCTATAAGTATCCGTGGTGGTCCCGTTTCAAACAGATTTCATTTTGCTTTGTTAGAAGTATCAAAAATTTGTGAATGAAGTTGAAAAACGTGGGTCCCGTTTTCGGGAATATCGGTCCGCATTCACTCTTCTTGCCCTGTGACTTCCGACTGAGTCGATGGAGGACCATTTGTGTATAGTCAAATTAAAGGTCTGATTGTAAGCTTTAAAATGATATACTATATGAGGGGGGTTCCGATAACTAAAAGGTGCTGCGGTGATGAGAAAGGGGGAAATTATACTGGGTTATTCGCTCAGAACCTGCATGAGCCATATCAAACGTGTTTATCAATGCTCGAGTATGTGAGTTTTCCTACCAAATATGAAGGATAATCATAGTACTGTTATTTAGGTATTCTACCATGTGGGTGTAGCACATAGCTCTCTCAACACAAATAACACGATTGGGTAGGTAACAGTGTAGGGGATCGTCAGATCTGCATAGTGCCGTATCAAATATTAGGGATATAATTGTACAGTTAGGTGATGAGAGGGTATTCTACCAAGTGGGTGTAGCACATAGCTTCCTCCTCATTCATAATATAGTTGGGTAGGTAATGGTATAGGAGATCGTCAGAACTGCATAGTGCCGTACCAAATAATAGAAATAAAATAGTACAGTTAGGTGATGAGAGGGTATTCTACCAAGTGGGTGTAGCACATAGCTTCCTCCTCATCCATAATATAGTTGGGTAGGTAATGGTATAGAAGATCGTCAGAACTGCATAGTGCTGTACCAAATATTAGAAATGAAATAGTACAGTTAGGTGATGAGAGGGTATTCTACCAAGTGGGTGTAGCACATAGCTTCTTCCTCATCCATAATATAGTTGGGTAGGTAATGGTATAGGAGATCGTCAGAACTGCATAGTGCCGTACCAAATAATAGAAATAAAATAGTACAGTTAGGTGATGAGAGGGTATTCTACCAAGTGGGTGTAGCACATAGCTTCCTCCTCATCCATGATATAGTTGGGTAGGCAATAGTATAGGAGATTGCCATAATTGCATAGTGTCATACCAAATATGAGGTATATAGTACAACTCGGTAATGAGAGGGTATTCCACCAAGTGGGTGTAGCACATAGCTTCCTCGTCATCCATAATATAGTTGGGTAGGCGATAGTATAGGAGATTGCCATAACTGCATAGTACCATACCAACTATGAGGTGTATAGTACAGTTAGGTGATAAGAGGGTATTCTACCAAGTGGGTGTAGCACATAGCTTCCTCGTCATCCATAATATAGTTGGGTAGGTTATGGTATAGGAGATCTTCAGAAGTACATATTGCTGTACCAAATATGAGGTATATAGTACAACTTGGTGATGAGAGGGTATTCTACCAAGTGGGTGTAGCACATAGCTTCCTCGTCATCAATAATACAGTTGGGTAGGCAATAGTATAGGAGATTGCCATAACTGCATAGTACCATACCAACTATGAGGTGTATAGTACAGTTAGGTGATAAGAGGGTATTCTGCCAAGTGGGTGTAGCACATAGCTTCCTCGTCATCCATAATATAGTTGGGTAGGTAATGGTATAGGAGATCTTCAGAAGTACATTGTGCTGTACCAAATATGAGTTATATAGTACAGTTAGGTGATGAGAGGGTATTCTACCAAGTGGGTGTAGCACATAGCTTCCTCGTCATCCATAATACAGTTGGGTAGGCAATAGTATAGGAGATTGCCATAACTGCGTAGTGCCATTCCAAATATGAGGTATATAGTACAACTCGGTGATGAGAGGGTATTCTACCAAGTGGGTGTAGCACATAGCTTCCTCGTCATCCATAATATAGTTGGTTAGGTAATGGTATAGGAGATCTTCAGAAGTACATTGTGCTGTACCAAATATGAGGTATATAGTACAGTTAGGTGATGAGAGGGTATTCTACCAGGTGGGTGTAGCACATAGCTTCCTCATCATCCATATTATAGTTGGGTAGGTAATGGTATAGGAGATCTTCAGAAGTACATTGTGCTGTACCAAATATGAGGTATATAGTACAGTTAGGTGATGAGAGGGTATTCTACCAAGTGGGTATAGCACATCGCTTCTTCGTCATTCATAAATAGTAGGGTAGGTAATGGTATAGGAGATCGTCAGAACTGAATAGTGCCGAACCAAATATGAGGTATATAGTGCAGTTAGGTGATAAAGGGTTTTCTATCAAGTGGATGTAGCACTTAGCTCCCTCGTCAATCATGTCATGGTTGAGTTGTTGAATTGTGTTGTCAGAACTACCAAGTACCTACGATATATGAGGGAAGTCGAACAGTTAAGGGATA
This sequence comes from Apolygus lucorum, assembly GCA_009739505.2. NCBI lineage: Eukaryota > Metazoa > Arthropoda > Insecta > Hemiptera > Miridae > Apolygus > Apolygus lucorum. The sequence goes on along the minus strand of CM019183.2, from coordinate 56,820,085 downwards.
TGAGAGTAGACGGCTAAGAAGGAAAGTGACCCCAATACCTCCTGAAACTGATCCATAAACGGAAACTCATCTACACGTATGGAAATTGATCCGGATTACAAAATGTCGTCCACCCTATGGCTTCTAGTTCACCTTACTGAAATGATGCACAGTATTGAAGTAGATCTACATTGCGAAAACTGATCGAAAAACTGCGGGTAAATTAATTTCTGATTCAAATTGAGGACCACTAAAAAGTGAAAAATAAAAAATAATATAAAATGGAAAAATAATAAAATAAAAACCTTTTTAACAAAAAAATGGACCGACCTCAAAAATGATGTCCGTGAACACCAAAAAGGAAAAAATAATAAACTTAGCGAAAACACACTGATGTATTAGGTTGTTGGATATAAATATCTTGTCAACAGATGGTATGTTGGAATACCAAATATTATTTGTAATGTGATTCACACTCATTGTCACACTCATATCCTCCATCATACGATAGCAGTGACGTACTACCCAATAGTTTTGGAACACTTATCTCTACTCGTATTCATGTTTTGTAATACTCACCAGATCATGTGAGTATTACTTAATAACCACAGTGTATCCAGATAGGTAGGTAGGTACGCATTGAAGTCGCCGCCGTGCCCACCTGTAGACACAAACTAATCACCTTCCTTACTCGATGATCTGGTTAGCATTACAAGAGTAAGTACCTACCATTGAGTTACAATGTGCTCCCCAAACTATCAGGTACCTAGTACGTCTCTGATGCCATATGGGTATGATAGTAAGTGTGAACCTCCCTAGGAATGGTTGTGACGAGTAATTTGAGACTCTATTATTACATGAGACTGTTTATTTTATTGGTGGATATATTATATTGTAGCAACATACCTTCGGAATCGTTGTTACCTAATTAACGTTCAAAACCGTCCACAATTTTAGACAAAAAGATATATACGTTCATACTCGGTGTGGAAGCATGTCTGTGGATGGGGTATGTACCTATATTTCTGAAAACGAATAAAATGTTGGTAAGTAGAACATCTAGGAGACGTTTGTGTCTACAGGTGGGCACGGCGGCGACTTCAATGCGTACCTACCTACCTATCTGGATACACTGTGGTTATTAAGTAGGTAATACTCAAATGATCTGGTGAGTATTACAAAACATGAATACGAGTAGAGATAAGTGTTCCAAAACTATTGGGTAGTACGTCACTGCTATCGTATGATGGAGGATATGAGTGTGACAATGAGTGTGAATCACATTACAAATAATATTTGGTATTCCAACATACCATCTGTTGACAAGATATTTATATCCAACAACCTAATACATCAGTGTGTTTTCGCTAAGTTTATTATTTTTTCCTTTTTGGTGTTCACGGACATCATTTTTGAGGTCGGTTCATTTTTTTGTTAAAAAGGTTTTTATTTTATTATTTTTCCATTTTATATTATTTTTTATTTCGGTGGTAAGTAGTCACCTACAGTTCCTCAATAATCATTAGTGGGACCTACTGACAAGTAAGGGATTGTCAAAAATCTGTGCGTTTTAGGACCCTAAATCAGGAATGATGTAGGTACCACCTAGCGATAAGTTTAGGTACGAGTTACCTCGTATGTATGAAGTTACCTCAAATTCAAAAACGAAATAATATTTCGTATATTATTCTCTCAAAGATTCCCAGTAATGAGTGCAAAACGCAAGAGATGATAGCGGGCAATTTTAAATGTTCGTTAATAATTACAAAAAAATCTTGTATTAACGAAATATTGGGTAGATAGGTATGGTGATAATCAAGAGAAATATTATCTGTCGAATGACATAGAAAGGGCGAATTTTACATGAAATTTTATATTTGGGCCTTCTTAGAAGAATATTTAATCTATCGAATAACAGAAAGGCCGTATTGTACGTGAAATTTTGCATTTAGGCCCTCATAGAAGAGTTCGGATTCCCCACTCTTCGGGTTCGCAGAAGATTTTGCATGCTTTGGATCAGGAAGAGCAACGTAGAAACAAAACAGTGCACTTTTAGTTGGATACATTTTTGTCATTTTGAAACATATTGTTAAGTAATTTTATTTGAGTTAGGCTTCAGCCCAGATTAATCGCTTAAAGACGTCCAAGACTTCTGTAAGACATCCTGAAAAGTATAGGATAGAAAAGTACCTCGCTATTGGAAATCGATTTTCACCTACCAATTGAGATGCACCAATACAATAGGTATATTGGTCATATTATGACGCTAATGCGAGTGCATTAATGAGGTAGAGGTAGGCTGTGTAGTATCAATCCAGTTCTCCAAATCAAGAATCACACGAAAAGGGACATCCTTAGGCACTTTTAAAACATGTTTCGTTTCCTTTTGCGGTATTTCTAAACCTATTCAATTAGATACCGATGTTATTTGCTAAAATCGTGGGAACCTTGTAGGTTTTTTCAAGGGTGGTTTTGTAACCTCAAACTTGTGGGAACTGGGAGACCATCGAAGTTAAATCGGCAGTTCGACGGAAACCGCGTAATTCGAGAAAACGTTTTATCCTGACCTTGGAGCAAAACATTTGCGGTGGGTCTTGAAATTGAGCCATTCAGAAGGAAAACGATATAAAGTAAAACAAGATGAGCCAATTGTGGTGGACCTCAAATGATGAGTATTTTGAACACCGCAATCCAAGTTCGTCTTCAATTCCTATCTATTTTTCGCTTTACCTACCCGATGAATAAAGCCTTCGGAATTTTATTGGTTAACATCATAATTTTTAATGTAATTTTTGGTTGCTTTTTAATGTTACTTGTTATTTAAGGTTGATTTTTATTTCTCAATCTTATTTATTTTTTTAGAATAATTCATAATTTACAGTTAAGACCAAATGAAGGAAGAAACACTAACTTTTCCCCCTTTTGATAATAACTGTATTCAACCAACTTAGTAGTGATTTGAATGAATGAGAACAGGGTATAACAAAATCCTAAATTTTATAGAAAAACTTGACCAAAGAAATCTCCCAGAATTTAGGAGTTGGATCAGTTTCCCTTCTGTATCTTTGGGATGAGCTAAGAACCCGTATAAGCACAGTTTTTCTCGTGGTTCTAAGAGATATTTGATAGGTACTTTCGTCATAATTTAATTTTCTCTAAAAATCGAAAAATTCCGCGTTTTTTGGTCCTAATTTTTATTTTGAACTTTAAGCGTGCTTCAATTCTGGGATACAAACTTAACTTCCATTTGTTTTGTTACTCCAACATTTTGGATTTTTGATTGTGGAATGAGTCATAAAATGTAGCTATCATTGATCCTATTGCAACTTTACATAATTATGTATGAAACTGCGTAAAACGCTCAAATTAAGGAATTTCCACGAACTAGATTTTCAAAAATTTGCCTATCTAAAGACCCATAGCATTAAAGAAATGGTGGTGGCCCCACAAAAGAATTTGACAAGAGTTATTCTTTTCTCACACACATTTGAATGGTTTTATCTTTCAAGAACGTGATTTATTTAGTAAATTTAGAAGCTATATAGTGAAGATGATTAACGAATATTTCATGGGTATTTATTCGGAATCAGATCGAAATTTCTATTGAAATTGGAGGAGACAGTTTTTTTTGTCTGAAAAAACTCCTATGAGTCACAGCGGAGATCCAAACCAAGTAGCCTTTACCTGGACAAGTTCTGCTTCTGACAGACAGATTAGCATCATAATATTACCATTTTAAGATGTTCCCGGATTCCACTTAATTTAGATATGGAGATAACATACCAGCTAAAACCTGTGCCATGACCAGAGAGGCCAAGGCCAGCCTTTGAGGGGGCGTCATGAGCCTGACGATGGGGAGAACTTGACCCAGTCTCGTCTTCGCTCCAGGTTTTTTGAAGGCAGCTCCCAGGACTTTCTTGAGCATCGCTCTCCGTTCAGCTTCCGTCTTGGCGAATAGCGAACTGCTGTTTTCTTCATTGTCACTCAAGCTAGAGTCAGAAATAATGATTATAAATACAAGATTATAATTTCGGAAGGCTCAGAGGAGAGAATAAATATATTGATTGAACAATATTGATTGAACGATAACTTCACATTACTTTCCTCAATGGCTGCTACTGTATTTTAATCGATGCTGCCTAACTCCACCTAACAGAATGGCCTACCTATGGACACTAAAATTATCCGATATACCTCATTAAAACAGCATATCACCTTCCCTCCACATTACCCATTCAAATTTGCCATTATTACTCAATATTCAAACATTTTAATAAGCTATAACAAAATTAACTGAACTGAAATTAGAAAATACTAGAAAAGGGTTCATTCGTAGGGCTACATCAACACCATCCAATTTATGGAGGCATAGTGGAGTGTGTTATTTACAATTCTTTCACCTCTACCTCAAAAACCTAGGATGAAAATTTACAGGATTTCTTTCTTCGATAGGAAGATACAGTGGCAGATTCGAAAATTATAAGAAGCCAACCGAAAATCTCTTGTCTCCCACTCATCATCAGAGGTTTGATTAAAACTTTTAATTATTATTGTCTTTCAGGAAACTAATCAATAAAAATCCACAAGAAATATCAATTTCCTAAACAAAGAAGTTCTTGTTTTCATCACCATGTTACCCAGAAGCTACAATATTGTTAACATTCTACCTTCAAACATGTTAATAATAAAAATAATTATTAAAGCTTAAAAAAAGAAGTTTGAAACATTTATGAAATAATAAAATTAGGTGAAGAGATTATAATTATAATCCAAGTATTCTAGCCTCTATATAAGAAGGAATCATGATGATAGGAACTCAAAATTACCAAAAATCTCCAAAACACCTGAAACATTTCATTCTGCCAGATTGGCTTCGAAGATAATATTGAAACTAGCGAATCTTCGTTTCCCACTTTTGTAGTCGCTCGTATTGAGTAGGTAGGTAGTTGACCAAATAGTATCAGGTGGGGGATGTTCTTCGTGAAATTAGACGTATTATCGAGAGCTTGGTTCTCTAAACATCCAAATTCTTAAGAAACTCCAAATAACGTAATATTGTTTTGTTTACGTGGTAATGTTTGAAAAGATAATTAGTACGCACTTGTTTGAGGAAAAAAATCTCAAGAAATAGTTGGGAGGTCCTCTTCCCAATACTAGTATCTTCCAAATCGTATTTATGGTAAGAAGAAAAATGTCTTTAAAGGATTATAAGATCAATTTTCTACCTTCCCAACCAGAACATATCGGGACATGACAATTTCGCATGAAATTTAAGTTGAAAAATAATAATCTCCTGATTCCTCGTTTTGGCTACTTCTAGTCATCCACAAATGAAAGGCACGAAAATACCTTCCAGATCACGATGGGTCTCAAACGACCATTATCGATATTTTGACATTTTGTGTAGATCAGTTTTCTATGGGAGGTACGTAAGAATCAAAAATGTTGGAAGTAACAGATAATGTCAAAAGTGTAAATTTGAAGGCCACGCTTTCTACATGGCACTTGTTTTCAAGAAGTTCTTATATAGATCCTAGTGAAATTGAGGCTTCTGTGAACTAGATAGAGAAAATTCTGTTCTGCTGCTGTGTACTTATACTTACAAGGATGTAACAGCAACAATTTCTGCCCTAAATTAGGACCAATTTCACCAAGCTATCCTAAGCACGGTTGAAAATAATCACTGTTTCATCGAAGAGTCGTAAAGAATTTTAAATATCGATCAATTGTCACAGGTTTCACTAATGAAATCAACGATTAGGTATTCAACTTTTTGATTTTTAACCCAATAGCATCATGAAGGTATTTCCAATTTGGAAAATGTGATAACGATTGATAACGCAAGTGATGAAGTGCAAATTACTACACAATGGTTCTTTATTTTACCATCAATGGATAACTACTTGATGAATACTACCTACTTGTTGTTTATTCTTTCAACCTTTAAATTGTTTTTTTTTAACGAACCAAAATTGAAAAATTGAATTCATATCATCTGTAATATTGAAGTAACATCCAAATTGACTTACTCGTCCAAACCTGGGGCAGCAGGTTCATCGTCGTCGAAGGAAATGTCATCAAGATTATCTGCCAACGGCGATCCCAATGTCACCACCTGAAATCAAAGAGTTCAATGTTTCAATCTAAGTAAATTTAAGCGATTAATTACAACAACAAAAATACCATAAAAGAATCAGTTTTGTTGTGCACCCCTTGGACGTTTAAAGTCAAAATGATGCACCTAGTTGGTGTTTTATCTACCACTCACGGTACGTAGATAGCTACCGTGCTAACACCGGTAAGTTTGGAGATATACGTATACCTAAGCTAGGAGAAAGTGCATACTAAGTTTGGAGTATTATATACCTAAGCGATTGTTGTGAATTCAACTAGTGTGAAATTTGGCATAACGAATCGAATACAGGGAAATTTACTGACTGACTGAACTTAGTTTGAAACTGGTTTTGAGAGAGAGTGAACTTACTAAGAAAGGTGAAAAGGAAGGAAGTACTCGCGGAATAGCTACCCCGTTAAGTACCAGGAATTTACGTTTAACCCGGTTGGAGTTACCTAGTCGTTTCTGCTCTGTTAAATGAGTAAGTAGCTTGAGTTTTCATAATCGAATGGGCTTACCTAGGGTGTCAACCGTTGAGGTTATATCATATCTGAAATAATCTGTTATCTGAAATCATACTTCAAGGATCGATTCTACAGCTAATTTGCAACAAATAATGTCGTATAACATTTATTTTTACTCTTCTTAAAATCCGACCTTTTTCAGGAATATTGCGACTGATACAATGCGTTCCTGAGAGGAGTTAGTATGTCACTATTCGATGTAGCTACATCGAATGGTGACTTACTCACTTACTTACTGAAAAAAGTTTCCTAAAAGCACAAAAAGCACAAAAAACGTTTCCACGCATAAAAATTCCATTTTCTCCAAAAACTTACCCCCAAAAAAATAAAAACTGACTGTACCGTTGGAAAGCTGAAATCCTGGACTATTTTTAACGTTGAATGCCCGATGATAACGCTATATATTTAAGCAAAAATTATCCAAAAATGGTCACTTTCGAAAACTTTTTATTTTGATTTTGGCTTACTTTGTTATTTATATAAATGGCTTTTTGAAAATCGTTTCCCTCTAAACGGGTAGGAAATGTGAAGTTCTTTCCAAATATATCCTGATATTGAGTTAATGAACAAGGTCGAAAACATGAAAAAATGTCTGCCAAGTGGGAGTGGCACATAGATTCCTCGTACCCATAATCCGAAGTTATGGATGTTCCGAGGATTTTACATTTGCATGTGTGCTTAGGCTAATATAATAATAATATTTATGGGGCAACTGGGACCATGACTTTTGAAAAAAAAAAGTATTATTAATATTAGAGAGAAACGAAAACGTTAATCGGTACATAAACTCAAGCTACATTAACCTATTTCCGCCGACTGTGACATATATGTAACACAGTAAGAGGCTTCTTGCAGTTCGGTTTACAGCTACCCTAAGTTTCCGAGTAGTTTGAATTACGCTTAGTTATCAAGGAGAAGTGCCATACGACGGATTCTCACCGAAATTTTAGTCCCCGCGTCAATTTTGCAGCATTTACAAGCGTTTGTATCGGACCAAGTGCGCAGTGAAGAGAATTTCAAGACCCCGCCATGTTGTAAGTACTCTACATATATTGTTGTTGGTTTTTTTGTACCCTTGTTGGCGGTAATTCCTTCCTTAGGTTTATAAAAGATGATTCGAGTTTGCGAGTTTTATGACAATGTTGCTTTCCGGTACCTACTACTAGAAATAGTAGCGTGAGAAATATGTCACAGTCGTCATACGAAGTTCAAAAATGTGAACTTGATACCATGCACCCCAAGTTTTTTCCCTCCGTTATCACTTGTCAGGTACCTTGTAAGGTAGTTGTTTGCATTTCAGTTTTCAATCATTTCTATCAAAATCTACTCAGTTAAAACTCACGTTCACTCACAATCTTTTCCATTTTCAGTAACGTCGTGCAACTAAGAGGAGGAGGGACAAATTAGTGGAACTTGCCCATACATACATGAAGACTCGAATGGCACATTCATTTGCAAATGGGTTGGCAATAATGTCATTGCAGTGGGATCCACAGTTCATGGGTATCAGCCCACAACTATGGCAAAGAGATATTCGAGAGCTGAGATGAAGCACATAACAGTCCCTCAACCTTTCTGCATTACTAATTATAATACAAATGTGGGAGTTACAGATCGAATGGATCAAGATGTTGCTCGTTACAGAATCGGTATTAAAGGAAAGAAATGGTGGATGCCGTTATTCACTTGGCTACAATATGATTTTCATGGTGACCATCTACACCTGGGATCCGCATAACTGGAAATTTCATCGAAATCAGATGTGAAATGTAGAAGTTATGGTTGTCACGAGGAATTCACGTTTGCTCATGCGCACTGACTACTATAAGTTCCGGAGCGATGATTTTCATAGGGGACCATCAACACACAATACCTGAAAATTCCATCGAAATCGTTTGGGAAATGTTTTTTATCGTACCATAATAAATAGTGGGCGAATTCATGCAGTGATTTATAACTAGACGAGCCTTTCTGTTAGCTACAATTATTCTGAGTGATACTGAAATATCGTAATACTTATCATGTTCCTTGTATTTGATTTGAATTTATATGAAAATTGAACTACGAACTTCCAATACGATTTTTTAATCATTTTCGGCATTTATTTGAAAAATTGTTTTATTGACTTATTATGTTCCTGTAAATTGCCTTCATTGGTTCTAATTTTCAGGAAAAATTATAAAACTTATTTGATTTAGAAAATTCTGATTCCATAACATTACTTGATTTACCTGAATAATTGAATGACTTGTATCTGATTGATCTCTGATTTGTACTTTATTGATCTGAGATTTGTAATTGATTGATCTCTAATTCGGTATTCGGTTGTGTTTGAATAATAAAGTCATATTTGTTCCGTAAAACATTGATAATTTAACTACCAAGATTCTCACTGCCTGTGAAAAAGTTCACTGAAATGAATGTTTGGTGACGACTGTGACATATCGACAGTGAACTTGCAAAACCACGTAAGTCCGATTTTTTTTCGAAAATAAGGTTATTAGCTATTTGGATAGAATGAGACCCCCTTAATCCATCAAACGGAGCCAAACTGGCAAAAACTCGACTATCTCTTCTCTATGCACCAAAGTAATAACCTGTAAGTCTAGAACCTTCCACGATCGAAGTAAGTCTAACAGTTTTTCTCGTTATCCTGTAAAATTTCTGGAAAACGACTTACATGGTTTTGCAAGTTCACTGTCGATATATGTCACAATAGATTCTCCCACTCCTAGGACCCATATAATTTTTTTGACATTTTTCTCAACTCAAGAGAGCCTAGTCAAAACTAGGTAAGAAAATTTTGAATTTTCCAATTTTTTTAATTCTCAGCGGAAATGGGTTAAGTAGAGGAACTGCAATTACAATGAGCTCATCAAAATAAATCCATCCTGCTTTTCAACAGCATCGAAGCTACCAAATCGAGATTTCACTGAAGAAAACATGGCCCAGTTACCCCGACACACCTTTAGTGTTAAAGAACAAAGATAAGTGTTCAGGTAAAAAGACAAAGTAAATCAAGTAAATTTGAAAACACATAGCTTCCTCGTATCCATAACCCGATTGTATAGATGATCCGATGCATAGTAGTTAATCTCAAAACACCAATCTCTAAGTACCTTTCACTACCCTCATAGGGGACCATCTACACGCTAATCTGGACAATCCTAGAAAATTTCATCAAATTTGGATGAATAATTAAGTGAGTAGGTGTGTGATTGGATCAAAAAATACATAGCCTCGGCTGGGATTCGAACCCGCGACCTTAGGACTTCAAATCAAGACTTTATCCATTGAGCTACCGATGACCTGCAATGAACGGGATTTGAGATTCTTAGAGGAGACCATCCCTCTATGATTGAACCCCTCTATGAAAAACAATTCTCTGTGATTTTCATAGGGGACCATCTAAACACTACTCTGTAACATCCCTGAAAATTTCATTGAAATCGGATGGAAAATGTAGAAATTATGGCCGTTACAAGGAAATTCACGTTTGCGCATGCGCAATGGCTACTATCAGTCCGAAGGTGGTGATTTTCATAGGGGATCATCTAAATACTAATCTGTAACATCCCTGAAAATTTCATTGAAATTGGATTGAAAATGTAGAAATTATGGCCGTTACAACGAAATTCACGTTTGCGCATGCGCAGAGGCTACTATCAGTCCGGGGGTGATGATTTTCATAGGGGATCATCTAAATACTAATCTGTAACATCCCTGAAAATTTCATTGAAATCGGATTGGAAATGTGGAAGTTATGGCCGTTACAGGGAATTCACGTTTGCGCATGCGCAGTCGTTTCTATCAGTCCGGGGACAATGATTTTCATAGGGGACCGTCTACACACCAACCCGCACAATCCCTGAAAATTTCATAGAAATCGGACAGAAACTTCGTATAGTTATGCGCGTTACAAGGAAATCATGACAGACGGACAGACAGACAGACACACAGACAGACAGACACACAGACAGACAGACACACAGACACGGAACCAAAATTGTTCAGAAAGGTCTAAAACGCAAAACGCGAGTGAAAATTTTGATTTTGGAGAACTTTTTTTTTTCGTCCTTGAAAAGTGAAAACAAAGCTTCCGCTACCTTGGTAGACTCGGAAGCAATATGTGTAAATGAGGTGCATAGTCTTGGTAGGTCAAGCTCGTGTTTCCGCAATCGTTTCTTGTTTAAGGTAGACGAATATACCTCATTTTGCCCTACGTTATTCTGGAAACCACTACTGGTTTATAATGTATCAAAATTTGATATGGGTTTTTCGTCGATTGATGATAGATTTATTTCATTCATGGCGGAGGACAATAAGTCCTTTCCAGGCTTCTAAGTTGGGAACTTTTACTTCCTTTTGATAGGACTTTCACTAATTCAGTCTTCCAGTCGTCCATAAGTAAGGATGAAGGAAGTAATGTCTCATCTGTATCAACGCCAGCAATTACATGAATCAAACCTGAATGTGACTCGAAGGGCCGTAAATTGTCATATTCCAGAAGTTTGCAGTTTCCTCGAAACTTTCTCTCAAGCAGTGACCGCTGACTACGAAACATCCCGGTAAGATGAAAGGGGAGAGGACGATTTTATTCGGTCATGTGAAAACTTAACCGCTTCCGTCGATTTGACCGCGTTGCGTCACAGAACGGAATGCTGTAAGAAAATGCGGGGCATTTTCCGAATGGTCGCATCATCGGATGTGATGCGCCAAGTCATCTGTTGCGCAAAGATGTCGTTTCATAAAGTGAAGATGCGTGTGATGTGATGTCATAATGTTGAAGATGGAATAAATCAAGGAAGCATCGTAAGGCCGAAGAGGAATTGAGGAGTTTGATTCCCAAAGGACTAAAGACCATTTTCATCGAAATCGAGTTGACCCTTTCCCAGGGTTTTAGGGGGGCAGTTCTTCACAAAAATGCGATCGTTTTGGAGCAAAAGATATCTATTCCTTTGAAAAACGAGGATGAATATTCCGTTTAATTTCAAAAGGTACTATATTCAGCACAATGGCGGTCTGTTAACCGTTTTGTTTCAAGAAGTACTCTATCCACTTCGTTTGACTCCAAAAAGTACTAAATGCCACGTTTTGTTTTAATAAGTACTATAATATAAATCTGATATTTCAAATTTACTTTTTTCTTTTCAAAAATATTTATTGTAATTTAGAAATAAATTTTAAAAGTCTGCCAAGTGGGTGTGGCACGTCCTCGTATCCATAACCCGATTCTATAGAGGATCCGATGCATAGTAGCTAATATCAAAACATCAATCTCCAAGTACCTTCCACTACCCTCATAGGGGACTCTACACGTCAACTGGCACAATCACTGAATATCGTTGGGAAATGTAGAAGTTATGACTGTAACAAGGAAATATACTTTTGCGCATGTGGAGTGGCTACTATCAGTGTGGGGGCGATGATTTTCATAGGAAATCATCTACGAGCCAATGGGGTATTTCAGTCAATTTAAAAAATTTGAAGTAGAGGGGGACGGTTCAAACACAAGTGAAGAATCTTGTTTATAAAGGCTTTAGAAACCAAAAGTACCGGATTGAGACCCCTCCTCTCTCGGATTTTGGATATTTTTTAGTCAAAGGAAAGGTTGGTAATTATAAATGCTTGCATACGAGTCTGCAACACATTGGGACATTTTCATGTCAACCACTACACAACAAGGTAGTGAAGTAAGGTTGTTAGTTCATGTACTCAAACATCAAAATAAGAAAACAGGTGATTGTTCTCTACTCAACACAGTGAGTCTATTTTATTTATTTATTGGTCGCGTGAGCAAGACTTGCTTAGTTTTCGTGACGATTTTTCAATTTATGTGCCAAAGCAGACATGAAAATGTCAAAAAAAAAATTGACATTTTCATGTCTTTGCTTTGGCACATAAACTGAAAAATCGTCACGAAAACTAAGCAAGTCTTGCTCACGCGACCAATAAATAAAATAGACTCACTGTTTTGAGTAGAGAACAATCAACTGTTTTCTTATTTTGATGCTTGGGTACATGAACTAACAACCTTACTTCACTACCTTGTTGTGTAGTGGTTGACATGAAAATGTCCCAATGTGTTGCAGATTCGTATGCAAGCATTTCGAATCGAGTTTTTCAAAAATTCTAACAGGGCTCTAGGAATTTTCACAAGAGCATGGGTCAGGAATAACCGTAATTGGGTCTGTTCATCGAGAAAATGTTTAGAAGAAATTAGGGAAGCTAATGAAAGTTGAAGATTTGAATGATGTGACGTAGTAACTTGTTGTAATTAACTTGCTGACCTTGGATCGAGACATTCCACTAATCCCGTGCGGTCTCGAAAGCCTCGTAGCCTTGGATACTACAAAATACTACGCACACACGCCTGCGGCGTAGTGTGTGTGCGTTCATGGAGGCCCGCCTTTTTTTCAAACGTGTGATCTCTATTTAATTTTTCTACCACATGTTATAGTATCAATGGGCAAAAAGTTGGAGTGTAGAGGTTTTCAATGGTGCTGAATCCAAATTTGAGGTCAAAAACCTGAATTTCCGACCGACCGAAATACCCCATTAGAGCAATCCTAAAAAATTTCATCAAATTCGAATGAAAAATGTAGATGTTGGAGCAGTAACAAGGATTCAACGTTTGCGCATGCGCATTCGAAGAGGTTTACTGTCAATTTGGAGGCAACGATTTTCATATGGGACCATCTACACGCCAACCTGCATAATCCCCGAAAATTTCATCAAAATCGAATGAGAATTGTTGAAGTTATGGCTGTGGTAAGGATTTCACGATTGCGCATGCGCAGTGGCTACCGTCAGTCTGGGTTTGATGATTTTCATAGGGGACCATCTAACGCCAACCCACACATTCTCTGAAAATTTCATCGAAATCGGAAGAGAATTGTAGAAGTTATGGCTGTGGCAAGGATTTCATGGCAGACAGACAGACACGGAACCAAAATTGTTCAGGAAGGTCTAAAACGTAAAGCGCGAGTAGAAATTTTGATTTTGGAGAACATTTTTTTCAACCTTGAAAAGTGAAAACAAAGCTTCCGCTACCTTGGTAGACTCGGAAACAACAATAATAACACACAACTTGTGAAACGATAATAAGGGAATACTGGTGCTTGTACCCATAGAAGGTAGAACAGCTGCATTGTTGTAAGACCAGCGTATTCTACGTGTTTTTCAACGTATAAATACCAACTTAAAACGCTTGCATACGAGTCTGCAACACATTGAAACATTTTCATGCCCCCCTGGTAATATCAAACTGTAAAGTACCTACCTACCTAACAACTTCACTTCTGATGGTCATAATCATCATTGTGGCGACTTGGGACAAATATCGTTGCAACAAATATCGTTGCAACAAATATCGTTGCAACAAATATCGTTGCAACAAATATCGTTGCATCAAATTTCGTGACGATTTTTTTTTTATGTGCCATATGAAAGACATGAAAATGTCAAAAACACTTTCAGTCCTCCATTATACCGCAAACCTTTGATTCAGTACCTTAAAGTATTTAAAAAGAACCTACCTACCTAAATCATCAGACTTCAGAATTGTACAAAATCCAGAAATCTTTTCAAAAATTTTCTATTTTATTGTATCTTTTGGGCTGCGAATTTCTACCATAACCTACTTTTCTTTAATTCATTGAAATCCAGAAATCACTGGTTAGTTTCTGCTGAAATAATTACGATTATTCTCGACGAGTAAGAAAAAATAATATCACCCATCTGGAGCCTATATAATAATTATTAATGAAATCATGGAAGCTAGAACAATTGCATTGAAGAAAAAAGTTTACCGACCACAGGCTTACCAGCTATTATAAATTATAAGTGTATGATAAGCGGGTTACATTTCTGTTGGTCTCCTTTCCCACTCTCCGCCCTCGTTATTCCCAACGAAACTGCATGCAACCCCGGATTACGCCCTTCGCTTTCAAAGGTTCTTCCTGCAATGTAATAAGTTTCGATTACCTCAACCCAGCGGTTAAAAGAAATAAAGTCTCGTTCTCACGTCCGTCCCGAAGCTGGCGGGTTCTCAGAGTTCGCAGGATCAGTGCGTGAGATCGCCCAAGGAAGAGTTGGTAGGTACCTAAGTACAACTTTCAGGGGACCACCTTACCGTGCAACTATCTCCTATTGTAATTTCAAGGCTTTATCTAAGTACTCGAAGAGTAGCGTTTTTTGTTTGTTTTTTCTAACTTAATCTCACGTTGTCACGTGATATATCTCTGGGGAAGATGAAGGACACGCCTGGGAAGCCTGTTTTGGGATGTTCAGAGTACCCACCGATACTTCGGTAATCGCTATGATTACTACCAGCTTTGTCACTGAAAGGATTAACCTGAGCCTAGAACACCTCTTGAGGCTTACACTGTGCTTAACAGTTTTCTGTTATTTTAGAAAATCTCGTTTATCTGAAGTAGGAGTGAAATAAGCAGAAAATTATAGTACCTACTTAACCTACTATAAACGCAATAATTATTGAAATTGTAGAACAATAATTCGCAATGATTATCGAGATTAGCTCCTCTTCTGTAAACAGCTTGTGTACACTTTACATCTTGCAAGGTTTTTTTGTCAGGAATTTCACATGTATTATTTGAAGTTCTTTCCTCAGGCT
Source organism: Apolygus lucorum (assembly GCA_009739505.2). NCBI lineage: Eukaryota > Metazoa > Arthropoda > Insecta > Hemiptera > Miridae > Apolygus > Apolygus lucorum. The sequence goes on along the minus strand of CM019183.2, from coordinate 56,804,832 downwards.
AGGGCCTTATATTTCTACCCTTTCCATAGCAGTCCACGTTACCACCTTCCAAACCTCAGGCAGAGCTCTTCTTCGCTTCTCACTCCTCCATCACTAATAACTTGCATTTGATGTCGGTTAAAATTGAGACGGATGAAGAAATGAGCGAACAAGTCAGTGTTTTACAATAACAGCTAATTTGAGGGTTTTAAATTCTTACAACTTAAAAAATAAAATAAAATATGTAATTTTTGAAAGATATCTGGATTTTGTCTAATTTGGAAGTAACTTCAAAAACGCTGCAAATCATTGTTCAAAGGTTTATTATTTTCTGTATAGATCACTGGTTCTCCATTAATAGCACCTACCACCATCTGTTTTCTCCCTTGACCTTCCCTCTCAAATTTCAGCTTCCTGCGTTCAATAGGATTGAAAATGGCTACGGAGCTCACTCAGCTGATCAGTGATCTGAGGAGTGAAGAAGATCTCCTCGAATGCTGGAGATGCCTGGAAGAGCACTTCCATTCAATAGGATTGAAAATGGCTTCGGAGCTCACTCAGCTGATCAGTGATCTGAGGAGTGAAGAAGATCTCCTCGAATGCTGGAGACGCCTGGAAGAGCACTTCCATTCAATAGGATTGAAAATGGCTTCGGAGCTCACTCAGCTGATCAGTGATCTGAGGAGTGAAGAAGATCTCCTCGAATGCTGGAGACGCCTGGAAGAGCACTTCCATTCAATAGGATTGAAAATGGCTTCGGAGCTCACTCAGCTGATCAGTGATCTGAGGAGTGAAGAAGATCTCCTCGAATGCTGGAGACGCCTGGAAGAGCACTTCCATTCAATAGGATTGAAAATGGCTTCGGAGCTCACTCAGCTGATCAGTGATCTGAGGAGTGAAGAAGATCTCCTCGAATGCTGGAGACGCCTGGAAGAGCACTTCCATTCAATAGAATTGAAAATGGCTTCGGAGCTCACTCAGCTGATCAGTGATCTGAGGAGTGAAGAAGATCTCCTCGAATGCTGGAGACGCCTGGAAGAGCACTTCCATTCAATAGGATTGAAAATGGCTTCGGAGCTCACTCAGCTGATCAGTGATCTGAGGAGTGAAGAAGATCTCCTCGAATGCTGGAGACGCCTGGAAGAGCACTTCCATTCAATAGGATTGAAAATGGCTTCGGAGCTCACTCAGCTGATCAGTGATCTGAAGAGTGAAGAAGCCTTTGAGCAATGATTTGCAGCGTTTTTTACCCACCAACATTTTTTTTTACCTACCAACTTTTTTTAACCTACCAGCTAGGTACTACCTACCACACCATACTGGCTCCACACCTTCACAATCAAGTTTATTAGAAAGAACTAAACGCTTCACACTCGATTCTAAAAACAGAGAGCTTCATATGGAAATTTGATTACTGGTTGCTAAGGAAGCAAACCTGAATGAATACAAATCGAAAACTTGGCGCTTTGCGCCTCGGCGGGGGGCTCCGCCCCCCTGCACCCCCCAGTTTATTTCTTTTTCCATGAAAATATGAACTCATAGGAAATCATAGGAACACAGAATGTGTTTTTGCGATACTAGTCATCCGTTAAATAAAAAACAACAATAATAAATGTGGAGTTGACATTAACATGACAACCAATAAACATATTACCAGATGTTTTTTCTGTCGCTTTTTCGTGACGATTTTTTTTCGGTAGGTCATCGCAAAAACACATTCTGTGTTAAAAACAACAATAATAAATGTGGAGTTGACATTAACATGACAACCAACAAACATATCACCAGATGTTTTTTCTGTCGCTTTTTCGTGACGATTTCTTTTCGGTAGGTCATCGCAAAAACACATTCTGTGTTAAAATGAACAGCAATCGCATTTCAGTCGGATACAATTTGAATGGAGATTAAACCTCCTTTGCGATTCACACTCATGATTCTGTTTTATCGAAGGAAAACCTTCAAGTACTCGTAGGGACCAAACGGTTTGTCCTACAGAGCTCCGGGTGGTCTCAAAAATTTTTAAAAATTCAATACTATTTAAAATTGGTGAAAAAGCGATACCTTTATTTCGAGAGTTTTCGAGCTAGGGCACTCTTGAAAATTTCAACCCTTAATTTTCACCCCTTAGAAGTGACCTACATCAACCAAAAGCTTCGCGGCACAACTAGACCCCAAATGGAGCCTACATACCAAATTTGAACCAAATCGGTCCAGTGTTGCTAAGAAAAGTGCCGCGTACGGCGTACGGCGGACGGACGGAAATTTTTTTATTCGATTTTCGTATTCTACGTACCTTGAAACGTAAAACATCAAATTTTGAGGGGGGGTTAAAATTTTTTTTTTCTTGCTCGATTCCAAAGGCTTATTATTGAAAATAATAAACCAAAATGCCGATGATTCAGGTGGGTAGGTCCTTTTTAAAAACTTAAGGTACTGACTCAAAGGTCGTCGATATAATGGAGGATTGAAAATAACGATTTAAGTTGGAAATATATGTTGAAAACTACGTAGAATACTCTGGTCTTACGACAATGCAACTAGTCTTGCTTTATCTCACTTTGTCACGTGACATATCTCTGGGGAAGATGAAGGACACGCCTGGGAAGCCTGTTTTGGGATCTTCAAAGTACCCACCGATACTTCGGTAATCGCTATGATTACTACTAGCTTTGTCATTGAAAGGATTAACCTGAGCCTGGAACCCCTCTTGAGGCTTACACTGTGCTTAACAGTTTTCTGTTATTTTTGAAAATCTGGTTTATCTGAAGTAGGAGTGAAATAAGCAGAAAATTATAGTACTTAACCTACTATAAACGCAATAATTATTGAAATTGTAGAACAATAATTCGCAATGATTATCGAGATTAGCTCCTCTTCTGTAAACAGCTTGTGTACACTTTACATCTTGCAAGGTTTTTTGTCAGGAATTTCACATGTATTATTTGAAGTTCTTTCCTCAGGCTAGGGCCTTATATTTCTACCCTTTCCATAGCAGTTCATGTTACCACCTTCCAAAACCTCAGGCTCGCTCTTCTTTGCTTCTCTCTCCTCCATCACTAAATATTTACATTTAAGTCAGTAAAAATTGAGACGGATATGAAGAAATGAGTGAAAAAGTCAGTGCTTTAAAATAACAGTTTACTACATTCAATTTGAGGGGTTTTAATTCTTTTTTAGCTTGAAAAATATAATATAATGGATAATTTTTGAAGGATATCTGGATTTTGTCTAATTTCGAAGTAAGGTCAAGAATGCTGATGATTTAGGTGAGCCTTTTAAAATACTTTAGGTACAGAATAAAAGGTCGTCGATGTAATGGAGGATCGAAAATGATGTTTTCAAGTTGGTAGTATACGTTGAAAAACACATAGAATGCGCTGGTCTTACAACATTGCAACTGTTCTAGCGTCCATGGGTACAGGCACCAGTTGTACCTTATTATTGTTTGACAAGTTGTATGCTTTATTTTTTGGTAACCGTCGCCAATACGTAAACCTGCTTATTTCGACAAAACTTATTAAAATTCAGGATTTCAATGATTTTTAAAAATTATTTTTATTGTACCCAGATATTCCAAATTTACAGCCTAAAAGATAGAAAGAATCTTTTTTGAAAGAAGATTTTGTTCAATCCTGAAATAAGGTCAGAAATTCTAATTATTTAGTAACTTTTTATGTAATTTTCGGTGTATGTACGTGATTCAAATCATTGGTCATCGATACATGAAAGATTGAAAATTTTGGCTGTCGATCTAAATAAAAACGATTAAAAAAAAACACACTTCTTAAATCACTTCTTTTAATGAAATTAATGGAGTCTGTAGAGCCTAAATTATGTGTAAAGAGGAGTCACAACTGTAAACTTTACATATTCTTTAATTTTTAACAGTTTACCTCTTTACTCTTAGAATGAGTAAATATTACAGTTGTAACTCCCCTTTACACGTAATTTGAAGCTCTGCAGACTCCATTAATTTCATTTAAAGGAATAGTTTGTTGGTAACTGGGATTGACTTAAAATATACAACCAACGTTTGGCCAACTAGATGAAAATTGCAGAAATTTAACGATCTACAGCTGAACCGATTTCAACTCTTTCATTTAGGTAAGTTACTCAACAATTGTTGTAGGAAGCGCCTTTCTTGATTAATAGAGACAACTTAACAAATATCTCAAAATCAGTTAAAAAATTTATTTCGAAACAATGACCGTTCCTTAAGGAAATGGCCAAATTAAGGAAACTAATAAGTTCCCATGTTTTTGGATAATGTAAGCCCCTCCATCCACAGACACTGGGTTATCTTCCTTTGTAAAATATCCACGTCCATAGATATTTTACAAAGGAAGATAACCCAGCATCTGTGGATGTAGGGGCTGGCTTACATTATCCAAAAACATGGGAACTTGATAGTTTCTTTAATTTGGCCCTGGTTACATCTTCATGATGTTACTGGACAGGCTTTCTCCATAATTATTGGCGGTAGGTACTAGACAGAATCTCGTGCTCAAAATTTGTACAATTACTTAAAATTTAAATTCTGAGTTGATTAACACCTTTTTTGAAGGAAAACTTCCTATTATTCCTTCCAATCTGATCTCGGGGGCAGTGAAACACCCCTATGTTCAGTCACAGTGGGAACAAAGGACACTCAGTTCTATGAACTCTTATTTGGGATGCCCAAATCTATTCAAGAAGTTCCCAGCTTAGGTGGAATTATTTGAAAAACTCAGTTTAAAAAAAAAAATCAAAAACATTCTTCAGGGCTTTTTGAACAACTTTGGTTCTGTGTCTGTCTTGGTCAACCAGGTATAACTACTCAAGGTATAACTACTCGAAATCATGATCCAATTTTGAACAACTTTGGTTCTGTGTCTGTCTTGGTCAACCAGGTATAACTACTCAAGGTATAACTACTCGAAATCATGATCCAATTTTGAACAACTTTGGTTCTGTGTCTGTCTTGGTCAACCAGGTATAACTACTCAAGGTATAACTACTCGAAATCATGATCCAATTTTGAACAACTTTGGTTCTGTGTCTGTCTTGGTCAACCGGGTATAACTACTCAAGGTATAACTACTCGAAATCATGATCCAATTTTGAACAACTTTGGTTCTGTGTCTGTCTTGGTCAACCAGGTATAACTACTCAAGGTATAACTACTCGAAATCATGATCCAATTTAGATGACATTTCCAGGGTTGCTCCGGGTCAGCCTCGAAATTATCATCCCTTACGAATTTTATGAACATCCGACAAACAGCAGCCTGTCTCGGTTAAACGTGATTTTTTAAAAACATAAATTTCTTTTGGTCTGATTGCTTAGTTTTTCTCAAACTCGAAGGGAAATTTGTGGCTGGGCCCTAGAAAAGTACACATTGATTTCACCATGATCAATAGGAGCTGCGGTACATTTGAAAAAGCGAAAAATTAACAAAAACATTGCGAACGACTACACAATTGTGCTGCTTTTTGTCAGCTCAAAAACCCAGCAACATGATCGTGAAAACCTTACTTCGTTCTAAGGAATTCATCAGTGGCACTGCTCAATAATAAGCATTTTCACTCACTATAATTTTATTGACTACTGTAATTCTATAAGTCCTGGTATTTTATGTGAGGATACTATACTGCCATACCAACTTGGCAGATTTCTTTTTCAATTACCTTGTTGACAACTTTAATTTCAAGTGACTTATTGAATGTCTGGAATCAATTGGATTCCAAAGCCACCCAAACGCCTCTCAAGTTTTCAACTTCCCAAAGAAGTGAAAAGCCGAGCAAAATCGTGAGAATGAGGACGGATGGAAGCTCGTCGAGGAGACGAAAGGAAAAGTGGTTTCCTCTTTTAACTGGACGAATGAGCTTGTGTTTTGTCATTGTTCTCAGCCACTGGACATGCTTTCTCGCTCAAATGCGCCGCACAATTTATGGTCGATGCGGTAGGTATAGGTAGATCAATACCATTCAAGTCGAGTCAAAAAACGCTGCGACTGATAAATGGGACTCTTTCTGTTTCTAATCTGCCAGATGTGGATCTAACGGAGAGAATTCCAAAAATGTGCAACCGTCTGACGTCTTTTGGAATTGCTCTCTCGTTTCCTCAAGTACGAACCGTTTTTAAAGAAGGAATAAGTATACGAGATGACGGAACAGAAAATTCAGAAGGCTATTTTGATTCAATAAGTTCTTAGTCATTTTGCAAACTCAGTCACTAGGTAAAATACAAGTCCCCTCGTATGCTTTTTTTTCGAGACAGGTGATTTTTTATAAGTTTATATTGTTAGCGAGTCTGCGAAGGTAGAGGGAAGCAGTTTTAACTTTTCTAAGTTGGAAAAAGATGTTCTCCAAAATCAAAATTTCCTCTTTTAGGCCTTCTTGAACAATTTTAGTTCAGTGTTTGTCTGTCTGTCATGAAATAATTTGTGATGGGCAAAACTATACGAAGTTATAGTCTGATTTCATTGAAATGTTTAGAGAATTACGCAGGTTGGAGTGTAGATCCCCTACAGATAGAGTCCCCTATGAAAATCATCAAACCCGGACTGACAGTAGCCGCTGCGCATGCGCTAACGTGAAATCCTTACCACAGCCAGAACTTCTACATTTATCATCCGATTTCGATGAAATTTTCAGAGATTGTGCGGGTTGGAGTGTAGCTGGTCCCCTATGAAAATTATCACCCTGAACTGATAGTAGTCAATGCGGATGCGCAAATGTTAATTTCTTGTCACACCCATAACTTCTACCTTCTATCTTTCACTCGATTTCCAAGAAATATTGAGGGATTTATTTAGCGGTCATTTAGTGCTGCGCACGTGCGCAATTCGCAACGTGGTCATATTTGAAATTGTTGGGAAAAAAAACTTGCAGATTTAAAATAATAATAATAATTTGCCACAGAAATTACGGTTTTAGACAGTTTAGTCTTTTGTCTGGTCGGGCACTCTGTATATTATGTGGCACAATGAGTACTATTACTATTATAGTGGCATACCCCAAAAAATTGAACGTTGATTTTGCGCGACACATGAATGCAGAATCTCTTCCTCTTGCACGTGCAACATCGACTAAAACTTCGATTCCAGCTGTTTTCTGGCGAGGAGGTTTCTTCGATGTTGCTCGAGCAAGAGGAAAAGATTCTCAATTGTTTCGTGGCGCTAACTTCTTTTAATTTTTTTCGAATCTTCAAGAATCGTTTTAGAATTTTCCAAAACAAATTTCAATGGAAAAAAAATAAATAAAATAAAATCCTCGTATCCATAACCCGATTGTATAGATGATCCGATACATAGTCCGATACATACTCGAAACATCAATCTCTAAGTAACTACCTTGCACTACCCTCATAGGAGACCATCTACTCGTCAATCCGCACAATCTTTGAAAATGTCATCGAAATCGGTTCAGAATTGTAGAAGGCTGTGGGAAAGATTTCATGACAGACACACATACAGACAGACCTGGAACCAAGGTTGTTCAGGATGGTCTGAAACGGAAAACGCGAGTGGAAATTTTGATTTTTGAGAATTTTTTTTTTCAACCTTGAGAAGTGAAAACTGCTTCCGCTACCTTGGTAGTCTCGGAAGCTAAAAAATTCATGCTTTCAAAATGATGATTTTTTTTGAAAATTCGCTGAAATTTTATTGTGGAGGATCTGTGTTTTAAAATAATAATTAGTGAATGTTTTGAAATACATTCGCATTATGTTGTTTTTCATGAACTTCCCAACTTCGCCGCCAGAGTGAGTTGTGAGTAGTGAGCAGTAGTGATGGCACCTCCTGTGATTCACGTTGAGGTCACGCAGAGGTGCCTTCTCGTCACGAGGAGTCGACGGGAGTCACGAAGAGCGACAGACCTGCTGACCCACATCTCCGGCGTTTACCCCCCAACCTGCCGTCTCCCTCGCGGGTTGAACCGGTCTCGTCGCTGCTCCGTCAACTCGAAAGACGACCGCCCTTGAAGGCCGTCCAACAGGTGGTCACCTCAACTATCTCCTGTCTTTTTAATTTCCTTTCTTCTACTCAATCACTGCTTACTTAGGCTTATACCTGATCATCACCGATTATCAATCCCACAGGGTACTCACTGACAGGTCAATCTTGTGTTATCCGCACCTACCACACGTCAATCTTCCAGGATACTTATCTACCATACGACTATCGAACTGGATCTCCACCTACCACAGGTCATTTTTGTGGTATCCGCACCTACCACACGTCAATCATCCAGGATGCTTATTTATTTATTTATTATATCAAGTACTTACTGGCAAGCCCAATTCAATACAATAGTGTACAAAATGTTCAACTATCTGCAGATAGTTAAATATAGGAAATAAGACAAATAAGGAATTAACGACTAATTATAGCACACATGAGAGGTGACTTTAATACTGCGAGGGACTTTAATACTGACTTAATACTAGTGACTTTAATACTGCGAGGGAGGAGTTAAAGAAGTCAAAATTTGGGTGAAGAGACAAAAAAGATTAGTACTGCGTGGTAGACGGTAGAGAGGGCGATTTCGCTGGTAATTGTAGGGGAAAACGTAACATAGAAGAGAGGAGATGAGCGGGCAGCTTCGCGTGGAACATGGAAGTAGATCCTTGAGAGCAATGAGGGGCAGTTAATCGTTCCATTTGTGACCATGTACAGCATAGCGAGATCGGCGGATGTACGCCGGGTTTCTAGTGTACTCAGCTTACACTGCTCCAGCAGGGAATCATAGTCGACCTCCGCAGATGGGATACCCAATTTGAAGGCAACGTAGTGGAGAAACTTATGCTGGACCCTCTCCAAACGATTTCTGTGCACGGCATTATGGGGCGACCAGACATTAGACGCGTACTCAATAATGAGGAATTTCACCATGTTGGAATTTCCTATTTTTGACCCCAAAATCGGATTCAGCACCTCGAAAAACCTCCTAAGCCAAACTTTCAGCCCGAAATTCCTAATTTAAGAATAAACAAAACAGTGTAGAAAATACGAATGTTTGAAAAAACCGGGAAAATGACGTCATCCTGGAATAGTTCATTTATGGCCGCTTGAAGCGCTGAGATCGAGAAATCTAGTCCCCAGATGCAAAATTTCACGAAACAGTAAAGTTCGAAATCGAAAAACTGAAGAAAAAAATAGAAAAAGCAAGATGGGGAAAATTAGGTTTCCCCTGTTTTTGTTTGATAAATTTTCTCTTAGAAAACACGATTTTGTCGTCCCAATGGGCAACACTGGAAGGAGACGGCGATCCGAACAGCCCAATCAGCGAGCGTTCCCGCTTCACGTCCGTTTTCCCGGTTAGTTTTGAAATCAAAAATTTTGATTGTCTCCCAAAAATAACAGGAGACTTATTTTCCGAAATCAGCCCGATTTTCAACTATCCCACACCATTAACTATTCAGGAAAAATGCAAACAGAAATCGGTGAAATTCCTCATTGGAAGAATGAGCGCCTTGTACAGGGAAACGATGGCTGGAAGACTAGTAAATTTCCTTGTGTTCCCTTGTGTGATGCTTATCTACCATACGACAATCTAACTGGATCCACACCTACCACAGGTCAATCTTGTGGTGTCCACATATACCACAGGTCAATCTTGTGATATCCACACCTACCACACGTCAATCTTACAGGAAACTCATCTACCACACGTCAATCATACAGGATACTCATGTACTACTCACCAATCATACAGAATACTCATCTACCACACGCTAATCATACAGAATACTCTTCTACCACAAGTCAATCTTATAGGATACTCACCTACCACACGTCAATCTTACAGGATACTCATCTACCACACGCCAATCATACAGGATACTCATCTACCACACGTCAATCATACAGGATACTCATCTACTACTCACCAATCATACAGGATACTCTTCTACCACACTCCAATCATACAGGATACTCATCTACCACACGCTAATTATACAGAATACTCATCTACCACAAGTCAATCTTATAGGATACTCACTAACCACACGTCCATCTTACAGGGTACTCATCTACCACATGCCAATCATACAGAATACTCATCTACCACACGTCAATCTTACAGGATACTCATCTACCACACACCAATCATACAGGATACTCATCTACCACAAGTCAATCTTACAGGATACTCATCTACCACACGTTAATATTATAGGATCAGCACCTACCAAACGTCAATACTACAGGATGTATACAATCCAGGGTCCTTTTACTTACATAGTTACAGGTAAAAGGGTGAAATCGGATCCCATTGGTAGACAAAGGGATGGAAATATCCAATCAAATGAAATTAACAATGGAAGGATCAATTCAAATCCATCAGCTCAGATAAGTGAAATGATCTGGAAAGATGAACTAATGATTTCTTTGATCCATCAGTTCTTGTTTGTTATTGATGATGACCTAACCTTCGAAATTGTTAATGTTTTATGGTTGATTTTTTCTTTCATTCACGTAAGTGGGGTTCTTCACAATAAAAGTCTTCGAAAGCGTCTCAACATTGTTAATTTAACAGATTAAATTACTGAGGCGTCCCTGAAAAGTTGATCGAAATTCGACAGGACTGTCAAAGGACAGTCGAAAGGACTGTCAATTCGTATAGTTTTGCTGGTTACAAGAATTTGTGGTCATTCAAGCTCCTCATGGAGGTCTAAAACGTAAAATACGAGAGGAATTGGGCAATATTGGTTTACGTTTCAAAGTACGTAGAATCCGAAAATCGAATAAAAATTCTGCCGTTAGTTCACATGGACCGATTTTGATGAAATTTGCTATATGGGCTCCAATTGGGGTCTAGTTGTGCCACCAAGCTTTTGGTTGATGTAGGTCACTTCTAAGGGTTGAAAAATAGGGGTTAAAATTTTGAAAACGCCCTAGCTCAAAAAATTTTGATATAAAGGTATTGTTTTTCCATCAATTTAAGATAGCATTGAATTTTTAGAAACCACGTGGAGCTCTGTAGGACAAACCGTTCGCTCCCTACGGGAAGTTAAGGGTTGGACTTATGATAAATCAGAAACACGAGTGTGATTCACCAGAGAGGTCTAATCTTTGTTCAGATTTCTTCTGACCGAAATGCAATCGCTGTAGATACGTGATGGGTAGGTAGTATCTATTGTTGGTAGACAGTGATAATGGCAAAGCCCAGTTCTTGCAGATGAGTGATGTATATAGAAAAATAATAAACCTTTGTGTAATAATTTGCAGCGTTTTTTCTTCCTATTGCGATAATCATAATAGCCAGTGAAAATCGAAGCTATACTGCCCTCCCAACTTGGCTGACTTTTCTGGGATGCGTTGTCGATTCAATTTCTAAAACGGTGACATCACGGAGACCGCAAAAACATGGGACACTCGATCCCGTCCACCTTTTCGAAGGAATCAAATTTCACTTTTTCGAATGGAAGATTCGGGCGACTGCAAGCTCAGCTCAGCCTCCTCTCGTTTGAATACCAGACGAGAAAGCAGTGCCATTTCTATCCGGACCGGTTTGTAAAAGTAGGTACCGGTTCCACGGGCGAAATTGACGCGTTGAATCATACCTGCCCGCGAGCCTGCCTTCTGCCCACATTATAAATAAACAACTTTCAAGGAGCTGAGGCCTCTAAAAGTTACCGGGACTCACAAATATTGACATACATTTCGCCGTCCGATGAAAATATCTCGTATCTAAAAAAAGCGATGAATTTTGCAAAGAAGATGCTCAGAAAGTTCCGAACGCACAAAGAAAGAATCACAAATTTCTTCCTTCTTAGGAGAAACAGTCGATCATGGACATGTCCTCCATTTAAATTTTTTTTAAAGAAAAAGTAACGTAAACAACCATTTCAGATTGGATTTTTGTCCGATCGCCAGCCCTGGCGTCGCGAACGTTATCAGCTGTCTTCCAAAGGGAAGATCGGAATGGGTAATTCTCAGAAAAAGCTCAATTTTCAAGGCTCAAACTTTGAGAAAGTGAACCGTCTCCAAAAAATTCAAAAAAATGCATGAAGTTTCCTGGGAACGTTAAAAAGAATTTGTAATGCAAGACAGAGCTCAATTCACAGTTTTTAGTCTCAAATTTCAATTTTGAAAATTTATAGTGCGGCGGTAATGAGAACTTGATTTTTTTTTAAGTCGTTGGTATTGAGAATAACGTATTAGTTTCACAATTCTGTGTAAAAAAAATCCATCAAGTTTCCTTGGAACTTTAAGAAGAATTTGTAACGCAAGATAGAGCTGAATTCACAGTTTTTAGTCTCAAATTTCAATTTTGAAAATTTTTAGTGCGGCGGTAATGAGAACTAATTTTTTTTAAGTCATGGTAATGAAAAGCGCAGTTGGTATTAAGAATATGGTATTAGTTTCACAATTCTGTTTCTACCTTTCAAGCAATCAGCTTGTCCAGTTGGTTGGATAAGATGATTATATTGAAAAATCTCCATTTTTATCTTTTGTATAGATTGATAGGGAGGGAATAAATAAACTAAAATCTATGAAAATCAGAATAGTATCAATGTATTCCAAGTAGGTAAAGAACTGTAAAAAAAACTAAAACACTCAGTCAAATGACATTTAAAAAACTCTTATCAGTCTACAACATAATATATATCAATCTTCAACTTTTTATATTAATTAACTTGACAATTTTGTTAATATTCGTCACATAATTAACTTAATTACATCACAGATTTGTTTCATTAACTGGATAGTAAGTAGACAAATATTTTTAAGAAACTCTTGACCATACTCTCTTCCCTGCGTCTTCGATCAGCCTCCCTTTTTTGTTCACACAATTGTTCCGCTGTGTAAAGTGTAGGGCGAGTCATCTCTGAGGGTTACCTAAGGGAACGATAAGAATTTTTTTATTCTAAGGGCTTAAGACAATATGGAGATAATAATATCAGAATTCGAAAACCTAAAATCGTTTTATTTTTAAAAACTGTCAATAGATACCTGACGTAGAAAATAATACGAGGGTGGATCAAATATAAACGGGACTTTATTTTTTTTTAAATTTTATTAGTTAGAAAATAAAAAGCGGGTATATGTCACTTTTCTACATAGTCTCCTGCTTTTGTGACACATTTTTCCCAGCGAATAGGAAGTTTTTTAATCCCAGCATCAAAAACGATGAAGGTTGCGTCTGAAGCCAATTGCGCACGAACCCCTCGACCCCCTCATCATCCTCGAATCGCTGTCCGCCTAGGGCTTCTTTAAGTGGCCCAAACAAGTGAAAATCACAGGGCGATAGGTCAGGGCTGTAGGGAGGATGATCAAGTGGAGTCCAATGCATTTCTTCCAATTTTTGAACAGTTAGAGCTGCAGTATGGGGCCTTGCATTGTCGTGGAGGAGGATGACGTCACGAATTGGTTGATTCCGTCTTTTGCTGCGATATGCAGCCCTCACCTGAGTCAGCAGCTCACAATAGTAGGCAGCATTGATTGTTCTTCGCTCATGCAAAAAATCAATGAGCAAAACGCCTCGATAGTCGAAAAAACAGTTGCAAGGACCTTGCCAGCAGACAGTCGAGTTTTTGCTTTCACTGGGGCTGTCTCCCCCTTCCTCCGCCACTCAATACTGGCTTGCTTCGATTCGGGTGTGTAATGATGGACCCATGTTTCGTCGCAGGTGACGATGCTAGCCAAAAATGCTTCCCCTTCTTCCTCAAACCTTGCAAAAAGCCTCTGACAGACCTCCAAACGTCTCAACTTCTGATCTGCAGTCAAAAGGCGAGGGACCCATCTGGCACACACTTTACGGAATCCTAGGTGCTCTGTAATGATCGTTTGGCAGCTCCCATAACTTACCCCTACCTGCTCAGCGATTTCGGAGACAGTCACACGTCGATCATCTTCAAGAATGTCACGAACCGCTTGAATGTTCTCATCCGTAATGCTGCTCCGGGGACGACGATCGTGTTCCTCATTCTCTACTCGTTCTCTTCCCTCCTGAAACTCTTTGTGCCAGGCAAACACACGGGTCCTAGAGAGGGTTTGGTCCCCGAACTGGGCAGTCAACCTTTGAAAATTTCCGAAGGTTTGACTCTTTCACGGGTAAGAAATTTTATGATAATTCGTTGCTCAATGGAAACGGGCACCTTTTGTTCAGACATCGCGATAACTACTCATGAAAGGTTGTAAAGGGGGAGACGCCCCCCTCATCCACCTTCTAATGAACCTGTTCAAACAATCTCGAAGTGACTTCTGTCAACCGTCGGCGCTCAGAGGTCAGAGTCCCGTTTATATTTGATCCACCCTCGTATAATATATACTTCATCTTCATCTTTAAAATACTCAACTAACAACATTTTCTCGTTACCACACGCCTTTTATCATTACCACTGAACTTTATTAAGTTAGTGGTAATGAGATGGTTTGATGTGTGGTAATGAGAATTCAAAATTTGAGAGCTTGCCATTTTCGTTCTCTACATACTATATTCCTCATTCTACGCCGTTTTAGAAGGCAATTAGTAGGCTACAAAAAAATGCGATCTATAAAAATTAGTCACCAACATTGTAATGATAACAATAAATGTACGCACCTGACACGTGACCTTTAACAACCACCCCTGCTTGGCGGGGCCCCCCCTAAATGGCGGATGCGAGTTCCCTGGCGCTCTGCAGTACTGCCACAACGATTCTCGTCGAAAGTTGGCCAAAATGTCCTGTTGGTCGCTATGGGAGGGAAAATCTTGATTCTTGTGCGGTAATGAGACTTTTCACCATTACACTTTTTGAAATAAGTTATTGGCATCACCAAATAGATTTAAAAATCACACCACTCTGTTTTTGATGAGATCTACATGTAGACTTTCAGTTTCATTCGTTTTTTCACGCAATCAATATTTTCCAAGGCCTAGGAGAAGACTTTTGTAGGCAAAAATAAAATCATTACAGGTGGTGGTAATGAGAATTGAGCCTTTCAAGACAAAAGAAAAGGTATTAATTTCGGATAAAAGTAAATTTTTCAAGAGGTTCTAGTAGGCAGAGGCGGGAATAAACCCAATGAAAAAATTAGAAAAAAAAAACTAGGGCGCACATTTGGAGAAACCCTACCATAACACTATTATTGAGCGTTTTCTGAGAATCACCCGAATTGGTTCTGATGATTTCGCTCATGGCTTCCCATTGGCCTCACCGCCCTGTGTTGGACGAGGGCGGCGATAAGCCCCAGACGCACAAACGCACAAACCCGGCAGCGAAATTCGAACCCACGACTCCGGCAGAAGTCGGACCAAACTCCACCACCAAAGAACGCGCGCCCCAGCGCCCACAGCCAAACCGGAGCCCTAAATTAATAATTCGCAGGGGTCTATCCAAAAATGGTCCTCAATCTATTCAAAATGTGTGACTTTGCCGATTATTATCCGCCGTCATCTCTGTCAAACCTGCAGGACTAACTGAATCCGGTTGTCTCCACAAAATAATCATTCTCTCATCAAGAGAGTCTTCTTGACTTGTGACTCGGTGAAGTTGAAGTGGACGACGGAGGAAAGCTGACTCATCTACTCTCACCGCTCTTACGGCAATCTTCACTCTCATGTGCCACTTCGGTAAATGATAGATCGACTTTACTGATATCCGGACAATCTGAACATCCGTTCGGTTATTACAATTCACAGTGACAACTCAGAAAATCACCACCTGGTCTTAGAAGTGTGTCGAGAGACATGATAACATCAGAAGCTTGTTTTCACCTTCGTTTTGTGAAAAAGTCGAAATATTACATTGAAATCTTCTAAATTCGTTGGTTTACACGGGAGACATGACAAAACAAGCTTGTTTTCACCTTCGATTGGGTGAAAAAGTCGAAATTTTATGTTAAAATCTTCTAAACTCTTTGGTTTACTCGAGAGACATGACAATTTCAAAAGCTTGTTTTTACCGTCGATTGGGTAAAAAAAACATCTGCCAAGTGGGTGTGGCACATAGCTTCCTCGTATCCATAACCCGATTATATACATGATCAGATGCCTAGTAGTTAATCTCAAAACACCAATCTCTAAGTACCTTCCACTACCCTCATAGGGGACCATCTACACGCTAATCTGGACAATCCTAGGAAATTTTATCAAATTTGGATGAAAAATTAAGTGAGTAGATGTATGTGATTGGATCAAAAAAATACTTGGCCTCGGCTGGGATTCGAACCCGCGACCCCTGGGGGACAGTTGAAGTTACGGCTGCTACAAGTAATTCACGTTTGCGCATGCGCAGTGGCTACTATCAGTCCGAAGGTGATGATTTTCATAGGGGACCATCTAAATACTAATTTGTAACATCCCTGAAAATTTCATTGGAATGGGATGGAAAATGTAGAAGTTATGGCCGTTACAAGGAATTCACGTTTGCGCATGCGCTGTCGCTTCTATCAGTCCGGGGATGATGATTTTCATAGGGGACCGTCTACACACCAACCCGCACAATCCCTGAAAATTTCATGGAAATCGGACAATAACTTCGTATAGTTATGCGCGTTACAAGGAATTCATGACAGACACACAGACAGACAGACACGGAACCAAAATTGTTCAGAAAGGTCTAAAACGTAAAACGCGAGTGGAAATTTTGATTTTGGAGAACTTTTTTTTTTCGTCCTTGGAAAGTGAAAACAAAGCTTCCGCTACCTTGGTAGACTCGGAAGCAATATAATGTCGAAATCATCTAAACTCATTGGTTCACTCGAGAGACATGACAACTTCGAAAGCTTGTTTACACCTTCATTTGAGTGAAAAAGTCGAAATAGAACGTCGAAATCTTAAAAACTCATCGGTTTACTCGAGAGACATGACAACTTTGAAAGCTTGTTTTCGTCAAGCGGGTGTAAACAAGCTATTAAAGTTGTCATGTCTCTCGAGTGAACCAACACTAGTTTTGATGGTTTCGACCTTCTTTCTCAACTATTTCACTCGATTGGAGGGGAAAACCGGCTTTTGAAAATGTCTTGGCTCTTCTGAAAACCAACTAGTTTCGTCCATCAGTTGAAGATGAAATCAAGCTTCTGGAGATGAGTTGTCTGTCGAGTGAACGATTTCCGATGGTTTCAATATTCTTCTGATCAACCTTCTCACAGATTAACACGTCTCATACATTATCTTTTAGTACAGTCCGTGAAAAGAATATCTATAATGTTCAAAAACCGACAAAAATGTTTCTTTGGAATATTGCTCATTGATGCCCATCCTACACCTTTCGTTAGGTATCACTGGCAATTTGGCTCAGTTTTTATTTGCTTTCGTCGTTATATTCTCGAAAACTACCGAAACCGCTCATTTTTGAAAACCTCGATTGGTTTCTTTCTTTTTTCATAAACACGCAGAGTATAGACTTTCATTATGGAGTATAGGCATGTTTAGCGTGAATTTTCTATCAAAATCACTTTAAATTTCCTTCGAAAGTATTATTACATTCCATTTTTTTCAGAAATTTAACTGTGTTGGACATATTCGATATTTTTGCCAGCTGTCACGGGTTATTCTGTACCAGTTTATTGCTTCGGAAGCTTTGTTTTCACTTTTCAAGGTTGAAAAAAAAAGTTCTCCAAAACCAAAATTTCCTCTCGTGTTTTACGTTTTAGATCTTCCTGAACATGTTTGGTTCCGTGTCTGTGTGTCTGTCGGTCTGTCATGAAATCTTTGCCACAGCCATAACTACCACATTTCTCATCTGATTACGATACATTTTTCAGGAATTATGCGAGTTGGGGTGGAGATGGTCCCCTACGAAAATCATGGCCCCCGAATTCAAAGTATTTTGTGCGCATGCGTAAACGTGAAATCCTTGTAACAGCCATAACTTCTACATTTCCAACAATATTCAGAGATTGTGCGGGTTGACGTGTGGATGGTCCCCTACGAGGGTAGTGGAAGGTACTCGATGTTTTGAGATTAACTACTATACAATCGGGTTATGGATACGAGGAAGCTATGTGCCACACCCACTTGGCAGACTTTTTTGGTCCCTGTAGTGTGGAACGATGAACAGACAAGTTGAACAATTATCGACGATAACCATCGAAAAAAAGAGAAGGGTGTTTCAAGGAAGTGGAAGTTACAGATTTGGTTTTAAAAACAATTTCTCCTCACACTACCTATCGCTTCCACAATCTTCGAGAGTCTCCTTTGTCTCGATGGTCGTCTACATTCCAATTTCTTTTACAATTTCCGTGTATTTCCGGTTCAACCTGGTTCTCACCGATTTTTTTCTCTCAAATTGGTGGTCACGTCAAATCAAGATCAAGGATTGATTATCGCGGCTTCCTCGTAATCTGGTGGGTTACCCAGCAACGTAGATAGGTAAGGTTAGGGGAAAGGCGCCTAATTCTAAGATGGCTCCTAATTTGGTACATCGAGATATCTGACGAACCACCACGTCTACTAGCTAATCTGAGAAACAGAGTCAGTTTGCAACTTAGACATCCCACAGCCAGTAGATTCGGCCATCATTGGCACCAGTCTAGTTTTTCCCAAAATCTGTTAATCGCAATCACCTGCGATGATTTCAGTTAATTCTTGAGTGCATAGGATAAATTGAAATAAGCATTTAGGAACAACATACAAATTATTTGATAAGGTCATTTTGATCAAAATATGACAATCTTAACATTCTGTGCTATTATAATATGCTGTATTATACCACAACACCAACAAGAAAGAACACCATATTAAGGTGTTCTTAAATGGGGATAGAATTTTTGGTATCCCAAAATTCATGTAGGGAAGCGACTGATTCTTAAGCCCTCAACCAATTAATTTCAATCAAAGATAATTTTATATTTCGTCAGCCGTCCCAATTTTTGTTTGATTTTTGGGTGTTGGTTTGAAAGCTCATGGTATTGATATAGAATTATGGGCTGGACATGATTAAAATCATAACACTTAATAATAAAGAGATGTAAGAATTGAAGTGGATTATCAAAAAACTACTATTAGAGCTACCTTCATTTATAAATTCTGACCATTTGAAAAAAAGTTCTTTCGAAGTAGAATCTTAATTACTTTTGATCCCGCCACCAACGCCATTTATGTTTTGAGAATCACACTAAGGGGCCGTCCACCATAGGCTTAAGGCCAATTTTATAGTCTCAGATGGTTTGACTATAATTTCTATAGTTGCTCATAATTTCAGATGGTTTAACCAAGAAAATTATTATGAAAGAAGGAGAACATCGTTAAGACCACGCAGGCCGTGCTGTTTTGATAACATTTTTGGGAAATGCATTGTTCCAAATTAGGCAACTTTTCCCCAAGGATTGAGAAATAATGTTATTTCACAAAATGTAAAACTAGATCTCCCGCGTGCA
The DNA here is from genome assembly GCA_009739505.2 of Apolygus lucorum. Taxonomy (NCBI): domain Eukaryota; kingdom Metazoa; phylum Arthropoda; class Insecta; order Hemiptera; family Miridae; genus Apolygus; species Apolygus lucorum. Next base: position 56,785,562 of record CM019183.2, on the reverse strand, counting down.
ATTTATTAGTTTTTCCAACTGGGAGTAAATAACAGGATAAATTGCTCTTCGATTCAGCAAAAAGTCTGCCAAGTGGATGTGGCACATAGCTTCCTCGTATCCATAACCCGAATATGTAGATGATCCGATGCTTAGTTGGTAATCTATCTCTGGCACCTTGAATTGAAAATTTCATCGAATTCGGGTGGAAAATAAAGGAGTTATGGTTATTGCAAGGTTTTAAGGTTGTGACGACCCTACATTTTATACGGGACAAACCAATTGGTTCGTTCCCGATTTGTTGGAGCTACGCCTTTAGATATATATATATTAGATAGAGATATGAATCGATATCCTCTTCGGGCCGGCTGATTAATCTAATCACTGGTTTGAAGGGGTAGGGTCGTCACACCCTCCTCTGACTAACTTATGAACAATTAGGTGAATTTCAATCTGAAATTCAACCTATATTGTTACATGGTAGCAGAGCGAGGTTTGGTGGAAATGCACTGAATTTATTTCATCATTTCCCCTCCACTTTTCCTTTGGTATTCCAGAAGGAATCACTCAAAGAGAATTCCAGGAGGAATCTCTACATTAATAAATAATATTAATAAATTCAATCCCTTATTAAACTTCGCCAATCCGGCAATTAAATTCAGTAGGCTTTGCCATTCTGGCATTTTATTAATTTCACTTTCGTTTTTCTTTTATATAAAACTTTTCTGCATTTGCCTTTTCAATCATTTCACTTGAATGTTTCGCCGTTCGTATTCTTTATTTAGTTTGCTTTCTCCTCAGTTCCATTGATTTATTCTTTTATGTATAAATGGCCCATTCGTGGCATTCTTCTTCTTCTTCTTCTTTCAATAGTACCATTACGATGGAGGAATTCCCTTGAAGCTTCCAGATGTCCTTTCCTGGACTTCATACTATTTTTCAGTCTCTTTGACTTTTTCCAAACATACTTCTGTTTGAAACCCAGAAGTATGTTTAGGGAGAGGATTGTGACGACCCTACATTTTATACGGGACAGACCAATTGGTTTGTTCCCGATTTGTTGGAGCTACGCCTTTAGAGATGTCCGATTCATAGAGATATGAAACGATATCCTCTTCAGGCCGGCTGATTAATCTAATCACTGGTTTGATGGCGTAGGTTCGTCACACCCTCCTCTGACTAACTTATGAACAATTAGGTGAATTTCAATCTGTAATTCAACCTATATTGTTACAAGGTAGGGTAGGAACCTGTGGCTGATTCTATGCAGGTCTACACACCAACCCGCACAATCCTAGAAAATTTCAGAAAAATCGAACAATAACCTTGAATTCGATCTTTTATAAATTCAATTCAACTTTTTATAGATTCAATTCAACCTCTTACAAATTAAATTCAACTTTTTACAAATTTAACTCATCCCAACCCTTCTTACGAGGAACAACATCCTATTCCCTATCACCCTTTGGGTGGTAAGGAAAGTAGAAACAACACTTTCAGCTTATCTAATGTAGCAGTTGCTCTGACTGACATGCTCCTCGTTTTACTTACCTCAGCTACATCACCTAAGCTGAAAATGTTCTTTCTACTTTCCTTACCACCCAAAGGGTAACAGAAAAGATTACTTTCTCATAAACAAGATTTTTATAGATTAGTTCTTGCGTTACAGATTACATTTGAATTTTTAGAAATTTAATTCAAACTTTTATGATTTCAATTGGACCTTTTACGAATTCAATTCAACCTCTCATAACTTTAATTAAAATGTTAAAAATTCAATTCAACCTTTTATAATTATAAATTAATCTTTTAAAAATTCACTTCAACTTTCTACAGATTCAATTCAACCTTTTATTAATTCAATTCAACTTTTTATAAATTTAAATCATCCCAACCCGTCTTATGAGGAAAAATATCTTTTCTTTCTTCCCTTAGTGTGGTAAGGAAAGTAGAATCAACATTTTCAGCTTAACTAACATAACGGTTGCTCTGACTGACGACGTGATGGATATACTCCTCGTTTTACCTGCCTCAGCTACATCACCTAAGCTGAAACTGTTGTTTCTACTTTCCTTACCACCCAAAGAGTAACAGAAAATATTACTTTCTCAGAAACAAGATTTTTATAGATTTAGTTTTTGCAGATTTAATTCAACCGTTTTCAGATTCAATTCGACTTTTTAGAAATTTAATTCAAACTTTTATGATTTCAATTCATCCTTTACAAATTCAATTCAACCTCTCATAACTTTAATTAAATGTTAAAAATTCAATTCAACCTTTATAATTATAAATTAATCTTTTACAAATTCACTTCAACTTTCTACAGATTCAATTCAACCTTTTATTAATTCAATTCAACTTTTTACAAATTTAAATCATCCCAACCCGTCTTATGAGGAAAAATATCTTTTCTTTCTTCCCTTAGTGTGGTAAGGAAAGTAGAATCGACATTTTCAGCTTAACTAATATAACGGTTGCTCTGACTGACGACGTGATGGACATACTCCTCGTTTTACCTGCCTCAGCTACATCAGCTAAGCTGAAAGTGTTGTTTCTACTTTCCTTACCTCCCAAAGGATAATAGAAAAGATTATTTTCTCATAAAAGGGCCTTTTACAGAATCAGTTTTTAAAAGATTTAATTCATCCTTTTGCAGATTTATTTCATCCTTTCACAGATTGATTTCACCTTTTACAGATTCGATTCAACCTTTTACAGATACAATTCAGATTTTAGAAATTAAATTCAACTTTTCATAATTTCAATTCAACATTTTATCATTTCAATTCAATCTTTTACTGATTTATTTCAACCTTTTATAATTTCAGTTCGAACCTTTACAGATTCAATCCAACTTTATTCAAATTTAACTCATTCCAACCCGCCTTATGAGGAAAACACTACAAATTATTACCAAAGGTCTATTTTTTTCTATATAGATCACTCGTCTGCAAAGAACACAGCTTTGCCATTGCCACCAACCATAGTTACAACCTACCTAACACATACCTACTTCACAGCCAGGTTTATTTGGAAGAAATAAAAGCTTCACTTTCAGTTCGAAGAAATAGTTGAAATTGCCTTAATTATTATGAAATTTGATTACTGGTTGCTAAAGACGAAAAACTGAGTACAACTAGAAGAAGCGAACAGCGACTGCATTTAGGACAGCTAAAATTTGAACGGAGATAGGCAATGTTTTGCGATTCGTACTCGTGTTTCTGATTATCGTAAGTTTTTCCTACAGAGCTCCGCGTGGTCTATAAAAATTCAAATCTATCTTAAATTGGTGAAAAAACTATACCTTTATTTCGAGAGTTTTCGAGCTAGGGCACTTTTGAACATTTCAACCCTTAATTCTCAACCCTTAGAAGTGACTGACAACAACCAAAAGCTTAGCGGCCCCTAAATTAAGCCCATACACCAAATTTCATCAAAATCGGTCCATGGTAACTACGGCGTACGGCGGGCAATTTTTTGTTCGATTTTCGGATTCTACGTACCTTGAAACGTAAACCAACAAATTTTGAGGGGGGTTGACAATTTCTTTTTCTTCTTCGATTCCAAAGGTTTGTTATTAAAAATAATAAACCAAAAATTTCTCCTTTATCCCTTTGTGTGGTAAGGAAAGTGGAAACAACACTTGTAGCTTAACTAATATAACGGTTGCTCTGACTGACGACGTGATGGACATGCTCCTCGTTTTACCTGCCTCAGCTACATCAGCTAAGATGAAAGTGTTGTTTCTACTTTCCTTACCACCCAAAGGATAATAGGAAAGATGTTTTTTCTCATAACAAACGTTGAGATGAGTTAAGAATGTAAAAAGTTGAATTGAATTTGTAAAAGGTTGAATCAAATCTGTAAAATCAGTGGGATCAAAGGTTGAGTAATTTATCTGAATCTACTTTTCGTCGAGGAATGTTACATCGGATGCAGGTGTGATGGCCTAGAAATGGCTGACCAGTCCTCACTAACGGACGCCCTTGTTCCTGGCTAGATTAGGTACCGGTTCGAGAGTTATCAGAATGAAAATAATTACGGGAGAAGACGAATGGGTAATCCGAGCCGACTCGAATGGAACGTTACTGTTAGGGAACGTGCAGGTAGACATACAGACAGACAAGAAGATTCTAGAAAGACTTGAAAAACATCAAAGTTACAGAAGATATGTTGAATAAGTGTAATGTGGGCCAGTAGGTGGTAAAAATTCCAGAAAGACGAGCGTGAATTTGCTTAGATTTAAGGGAATTTTCGGAGAAAAAATATTGAAAAGGCCTCAAAAATACCTATACAAAAAGTAAATTTAAATTAATTTTTGTTTTAAAGTCAACTTTGGTTTATTTTTTTCATAATGAACCTTTGGAATCGAACAAGAAAAACATTTTTAACCCTCACTCAAAATTTGTTGGTTTACGTTTCAAGGTACTCCAAAAATACTACTAAGGTACTCCAAAATCGACTAAAAATTTGGCCGTCCGTCCGCCGTACGCTGCACTTTCCTCCTTAGTTACCATGGATTGATTTTGATGAATTTGGTGTATGGACTTCATTTGGGGTCTAGTTGTGCCCTGAAACTTTTGGTTGATGTAGGTCACTTCTAAGGGTTGAAAAACAAGGGTTGAAATTGTGTTGTTTTCTTCTTCTTCTATTGTTGTATTGTTTGAAAAAGTACTGTTTTTCCATCAATTTAAGAAAGTATTGAATTTTTAGAATGTTTAGAGACCACTCGGAGCTTTGTAGTACAAACCGTTCGCTTCCAACGATAAGGTTTGGACTTACGATAAATCAGAAACACGAGTGTGAATCGCAAGAGAGGCCTAATCTCCATTCAAATGTTAGCTGACCGAAATGTGATCGATGTTTTTCTTCCAGCTGGTTGGTGGTAACAATGGCAAAGCCGTGTTCTTTGCAGACGAGTGATCTATAAAGAAGATAATAAACCTTTGTGTAATAATTTGCAGCGTTTTTTTCTTTGTTTTTGAACAATTTGGGCACATGTTTGTGCTGAGTTCTCTTCGTGTACAATTCGCTGCATCCACAATACTTGCAATGCATCAATCGATCCTACAACTAAATTGCTACAGCTTTTTCCTAATGGCACTTTTTTGATTATTATTTTCATTAATGAACATTTGGAATCGAGCAAGAAAAAATCGACCCCCTCCCCCCCCCCCCCTTGATGATCCTTGTTTCAAGGTACGCAGAATCCGAAAATCGAAAAAAATAATAGGCCTATTATGAAATATAATTAAGATTCATTCAACTTCATAAAGGTTCCTAGTTGGTCTCTACACACCTTTCAACGCCTGTATTTAGTACTTCCCGTATTTAGTATCGCTCCCCGCATCAATGCATATATGTAGAATCATACTACGCATGTGTATAAGTAAAATCCCTTTAAACCCATAACTTCTACTTCTTTCATCCAAATTTGATGACATTTTCAGAGGTTGTTCAGATTATCATTGATCTCCTATGAAAATCGTGGCTTCGGATATTAGCCTCTCTGCATGAGCAAAAGTAACGCCCTTGTAACAGCCATAACTTCTACATCTTGTAATGGTCCCATATGAAGGCAGAGGAAGGGACTTAGAGATTGATGTTTTGAGATTAGCTACATTGTATCGTACCGTCTATTCATCGGGTTATGAATACGAGGAAGCTATGTGCCACACCCACTTAGCGGACTTTTTCTTCGTGTTTTCATTTTTGGGGACACTAAAATGGTCGTAACTCCCTCATTTTCCATGTTAAATCGGTGGAGTGTTAAAGTCAAGCTCCTGACTAATGTAGAAAAACTGGACACTACAATAGTCTTTCTGCCTTACCTCAAACTTCAAAAGCCATGTTCTTTGCAGGCGAGCAATCTTCATTGAAAAATTATAAAACTTTGAGTAATACTTCGCAGCGTTTTTCAATATCTTTTTGGTTTACTATTTTCAATAATGAACCTGGGAATCGACCAAGAAAAACATTTTTTTAACCCCTCATCAAAACTTGATGTTTTATGGGTATTTTATTAGTGTATGGGCTCCATTTGGGGTCTAGTTGTGCCCCGAAGCTTTTGGTTGATGTCGATCACTTCTAAAGGTGAAAATTAAGGGTTGAAATATTCAAGAGTGCCCTAGCTCGAAAACTCTCGAAATAAAGGTATGTTTTTTCACCAATTTAAGATAGTACCTACCTATTGAATTTTTAGAATTTTTTGTGACCATCCTCTGTAGGAGCTCTGTAGGACAAACCGTTCGTTCCCTTAAAAAAACTTGAATGTTGGTTGAAAAAATTAAATGTAAATAAATTAAAAATGTAATAAAATTAAAATTAAAAATGTAAAAAAAATAAAAATTAATTGAGTTTAAAAAATTAAAATGTATGTTAAAAAAATGTGTTGGACTTATGATAAATCAGAAACACACACAAAGTGAATCTCAAAGAAGCCTAATCTCCGTTACAATTTCAGCTGACCAAAATGCAATCGCTGTTGTTTCTTCGAGTTATACTTCAGTTTTGCGTCCTTAGCAACCAGTAATAAAATAATTAGGGAAACCGCCCAACTCCCAGTTTCCTCGAAATGAGTGTGAAGGGTTTATTTTCTTCCAAAATAAACTTGATTGTGAAGTAGGTACGTGGTAGGTAGGTAGTAACTATGGTTGGCAAGCCGTGTTCTTTGCAGATAATATATAGCATTCACAGTTTCAATTAAACCTTTCGCGAATGAATTAGACCTAGGTACTAGCTTTTCCGTGTCAAATTAAAGGTTTTCCATTTCAAAATAATGATTTTCCATATCAAAATAAAGATTTTCCATTTCAAAATGAAGATCGTTAAGAGAAATAAAGTTCACTGTAGTTCCCCTATGAATTGGCAGGATTCATATGGCTGGTCCCCTATGAATTGACAGGATTCATATGGCTGTCCCCTATGAATTGACAGGATTCATATGGCTGGTCCCCTATGAATTGGCAGGAATCATATGCTGGTCCCCTATGAATTGACGGATTCACATAGCTGGTCCCCTATGAAATTGGCGGAATTTATATGGCTGGTCCCCTATGAATTGGCGGGATTCAAAAGGCTTGGTCCCCTATGAATTGACGGGATTCACATAGCTGCGTCCCTATGAATTGACTAGGATTCATATGGCTGGTCCCCTATGAATTGGCAGGAATCATATGGCTGGTCCCCTATGAATTGACGGGATTCACATAGCTGGTCCCCTATGAATTGGCGGGATTTATATGGCTGGTCCCCTATGAATTGGCGGGATTCATAAGGCTGGTCCCCTATGAATTGGCAGGATTCATATGGCTGGTCCCCTATGAATTGACGGGATTTATATGGCTGGTCCCTATGAATTGGCGGGATTTATATGGCTGGTCCCCTATGAATTGGCGGGATTCATAAGGCTGGTCCCCTATGAATTGGCAGGAATCATATGGCTGGTCCCCTATGAATTGACGGGATTCACATAGCTGGTCCCCTATGAATTGGCGGGATTTATATGGCTGGTCCCCTATGAATTGGCGGGATTCAAAAGGCTGGTCCCCTATGAATTGACGGGATTCACATAGCTGGTCCCCTATGAATTGACAGGATTCATATGGCTGGTCCCCTATGAATTGGCAGGAATCATATGGCAGGTCCCCTATGAATTGACAGGATTCATATGCTGGTCCCCTATGGATTGACGGGATTCACATAGCTGGTCCCTATGAATTGGCGGCGGATTTATATGGCTGGTCCCTTATGAATTGGCGGGATTCATAAGGCAGGTCCCCTATGAAATTGGCAGGATTCATATGTCAGGTTCCCTATGAATGGGAGGAAGGTCCTCTACGCATCGGAGGATGGTCCCACCATTTCATAGGGGACCAGCAATGTGAATCCTGCCAATGCATAGGGGACCATCTTCAGTGAACTTTATTTCTCTTAACGATCTTCATTTTGAAATGGAAGATCTTTATTCGAAATGGATTAATTTGTTTCAGAAAACCTTGAATTTGACGCGGAAAAGCTGGTAGGTCTAATTCAATTTTCGGAAAGTCTAATTCAATTGAGGAGAGTTTTAATTCAATTCGCGAAAGGGGGTTTAATTCAAAGTGCGAATGCTATAGAAAAATAATAAACCTTTATGTAATAATGTGCAGTGATTTTCTCGAACATTTGTTATTTTTTCTGCTTAAACAAGGACTTCTTCAGGAGACCACTAAAGCTTAAAACATGATTTCCATAAGCGGGTAAACCATATTTTAGATTTACTAAGAAATTTGAGGGGGAAATGGAGTTTAAATGCAAAAAAAAAAAACAACAAAAATGTTATTTCAACGAAAATTAAGGGGTTTTATTTCATATTCAATTTTATGATTTTATCTTATTATGTTTTTCATGTTGTTTTATGTGAAGGTGCTTGACTGCCCACCCCAACATGGCAGATGAATTTTGCACATAATAATGATGGAAAGAAGCTGTTGGCTTACCGTAAGGAATATGAAGAGAAATGTGAAATTCATGTCGCAGCAGCACTTCACTGAAACACTGACGGGATCGGAAATCCGAAAAATTTTCGTCGCAAGTTTTTCGAAAACCCGGTTAGTGAGAAGAGTCGGAGCGCGAGGCATGACCGGGCGGAAGGAACGACGGAAAGAGGCGGAGGACGGCGCTGACGGGACCCGAACGGACTCGGAGGGTCGCAGGCGGCGGCGGGGTCCCACTTCCAGGTACGGAGGCTACCTGGTGAGGAGGAGCCCCCCCCTAGAGGCGCCTTCTGGGAGCGGCTCGAGGGGCGGAGGCCCAAAAAACACAACAGTTAGTGTCGTGCAGTATTTGTATATTGATGTATACTTATTTATTGTAGAAATGATTTTATTTAATGCTACACAATTAATTATAATATATTTCTACAGCTAGTGAATAATCTATAGCATTTACAAATTCAACTCATCATTTTTACAAGTTTGACTTATCCTAAAAGATCTTAACTATTTATTGAAAAGCTTTTATTTATTTTTCACCTGTCCCCGTTGTATGTCAGTCTGTCATTAATCAGATCTTGCAAGTTGAATTTTATCCACTTCCCGGTATCCGATTGAGCTGTGAAATTTTGCATGCATGTGTAAATTGCATGATGATGCAATATTATTAACTTTCTGAGACTCAAATTCCAATTCATAGGGGAACATCCTCCATCTATACCCCAACAAACATAAAACCCCAACCGTACGTGAACGTTACCGATCGGAGGGGGCGGGAGACGGGACGAGTCGAGGCGAGAGTTTACGGAGGGGCGGGAGGGGGAGGAATCGGAGGCGGGAGGAGTCAGAGGAGTCGGGGAGTGGAAGATTCAGAGTCCGTGAATATCCCCCCAGCTTTTGTTTTAGTCGCTAGATTAAAACGCTGCAAATTATTACACAAAGGTTTATTATTTTTCTATATAGATCACTCGTCTGCAAAGAACACGGCTTTGCCATTCTTAACACCAGCCAACTTGAAGAAAAACATCGATCGCATTTCGAGTCAGCCTAAAATTTTGAACGGAGATTAGGCCTCTATTGCGATTCACACTCGCGTTTCTGATTTATCGTACGTCCAACCCTTAAATTCTCGTAGGGAGCGAACGGTTGGTCCTACAGGGCTCCGCGTCGTCTCAAAAAATTCTATTAAATCTTAATTGATGGAACAACAATACCTTTAAATAAAAATTGTTTGAGTTAGGTCGTTTTCAAAATTTCAACCCTTGTTTTTCAACCCTTAGAAGTGACCTACATCAACCAAAGTTTCAGGGCACAACTAGACCCCAAATGAGGAGGACTTATCAAAACTGAACATCTCAACTTCTGGTCAAGAATCGTTTTTTTCTCTGTTTCGGGCTGATGCTCGTGATTTCTAGAAGTTGTCCAAACCATATCTTTCAAAAGTGGTTATTTCCTATCGAAATAGTCAATCGAAAACGTGTGTTCGTTTTCAAAACTAAACATCTCCATGCACGAAAATTCCCCCAACGAAAGCAAGTTTGGGCCTATCAAAAGTGAACATCTCCTCATGTTAGGCAAGACCCATTTCATTTGGTTTTTTTCAAAAGTGATCATCTCCAAACGTCTTCGAATGTACTTGTTTTGTCGATTTTTGTTTCCCCGTCACTCACCAGATAGCAGCATACCCTTGTACGTCGAATACCTAGGTTTCTCTGCTACTCAACAGGTCGGACGACAATGGCTACGCGCCACGCCACTTCGCGTTGCCGCACGCGTTTATGTAAACAAAGAGAAGTGAAACGTGTGTTGTTGACATTCTTAGTTTGTTTTCGTGCTGGTTTCTTCCACATTTTCACATCCGATTTCGATTAAATTTTCAGGGATGTTACAGATTAGTGTTTTAGATGGTCCCCTATGAAAATCATCACCCCCGGACTAATAGTAGCCGATGCGCATGCGCGAACGTGAATTGCTTGTAACAGCCATAACTTCCGCAATTTCTACCCCGATTTCGATGACATTTTCAGGGATTACGCGGATAGGTTGTAGATGGTCCCCAATGAAAATCAAAGGCCTTAAAATTACAATAGCCTCTACGCATGCGCAAATGTAAAATCCTTGTAACAGCCCCGCACATTTTTTGCTCTCGCGTGTGACGTGAGATTCTCAAAACCCATACACCAACCCCCTTTACAGATCAGTGAGCAATGCCTCTGTACTCCCGCCCAGGTGTCCCAGGTTCGACTCCCACTCAAGCTTAACAATTTTTTGATCCAATTACTACGCACTTAGGTACATTTTTCGTCCGAATTGATGAAATTTTCTAGGATTGTCCAGATTAGCGTATAGATGGTCCCCTATGAGGGTAGTGAAAGGTACTTGGAGATTTGTGTTTCGAGATTAACTACTATGCATCGGACGATCTATATAATCGGGTTATGGATACGAGGAAGCTGTGAGCCACACCCACTTGGCATTCTGACTAGGATCCATTCCGTGGATGAATAAATCACAAAAACTCACTAGATTACGTTTTGCACAAGACAGAGGGCGCGAGGGCCGGTGTTTACCTTAGTGAGAAGATGACTTACCGCTCTTTTGTATTCTTATCTGATAAGTATTGTTGTTGTTTATACATTTCATTGGTTTTGAACAGGCTAGAACGTCCTACGTCCATGATATTCTCACAACGGACATTTTAGCCTAGTACGATCAACTTTTCTAATGCTATGTACTAAGCTAAAACGTCTTATGTCCCTGATTTTCCTCTCCATAGGAAGTTTAAGCCTAGTAGGACTTAACTAGGACGTTTAGCCTAGGATGGGTATGTGAAACTTGATAAATGGACATAGGACAAATCGATTATTGAAGCCTTTTCTGTGGACATAGGGCGTTCTAGCTTAGCTCAAAAGGTGCCACCTGATCGAGAGCTACAACACGGTGTCCTCATCTCAAAAAGTGCAAAAATGGACATAGGACGTTCTTACTAAGGAGGGCAGAGTATACCTATAATGTTCCTAAGGTATTTTTACATAATAAATATTACTTCCGTTTCATTTTAAATTTGTCCTTACTAATCTTCAAATTCCCAAGTTTTCCTGGTTATATCAAAACTTAACATCTCCAGTGTCTTCATCAAAACTGAACATCTCCAAAATACTTTCCCCTGTAACTTAGGTTAGGTTCAATGATATAACGACGTGGTTAAGGGACTTGAGTAAGGATGAGGATGAGATACATTGGTATGTTGATTTCATTTACAAGTTTACACAGCAAACAGTACATGTTTTTTGACTCTTCTGGAAATTTCTCTGAAAGTGGAGATTGTTCACTTTTGATAAGTCCCTCCTCAAATGGAGCCTACATACCAAATTTCATCAAAACCGCGTCAATGCTAAGTGGTAAAAGTACGGCGGACGGAACGACCAAATTTTTATTCGATTTTCGCGATTTTACTTACCTTGAAACGTAAACCAACAAAGGGGGGGGGGGGGTTAAAATTTTTATTTCTTGGTCGATTCCAAAGGTTCATAATTGAAAATAATAAACCCAAAACGGAGTTGAGTAGAACGTTGTATATTTCCACGTAAATAATGAGTTACAAGTTAAATCGATTTCGACGGTTAGATCAGCATCAGTAACAAACAATAACAAATAACAAACAGTTTTGTTTATTACTGATGATGACCTAACCGTCCAAATCGATTTTAACTTGTAACTCATTATTTACGTGGAAATAGACGACGTTCTTCTCAACTCCGTTTTTTATCATGGTTTTTATGGTTCATAATGGTTTTTTAAAAATTGTTTTCCACAATCTCATAGCGAGTGATTTTATTCGAGCCGAAAATTCTAGTCAATAATAGTGAAAATCGTAATAAGTACTCAGATAATTTTATTCAGTACTCAAAAACTCAGTATATTATTTAGTACTCTAATAATATAATGATTATACAAATTTGAGCATTATATAAATGACGGCCGGTTCGATGACTAGAGACGAGATTTCACGTACTTTGAATATTCAGTTTTAATGGAAATTACCATTGATGTTCTCCAAAATCAAAATCTCCACTCTCCTTATACGCTTTAGACCTTCCTGAACAATTTGATATCTCGTCTGTCATGAAATCCTCGTAATGGGCAGAACTACACGAAGCTATTGTCCGATTTCGAAGACATTTTCAGGGATTGTGCGTGTTGACTTGTAGATGGTCCCCTATGAAAACCATCACCCCAGATTGAAAGTACCCTGTGTGCGCGAGCAAACGTAAAATCCGTGTAATAGCCATAATTTCTATATTTTTCATTCGAATTTGATGAAATTTTCAAGGATTGTTCAGATTGCTATGAACATGGTCCTTTATGAAAATCATTGCCCCCGGATTGACGGTAGCCACTGCGCATGCTCAAACGGAATGGGGGGTGCGCCTGATTTTTTTAAAAGTTTGTAATCGAAAGTAGACCTCATCCTAGAATTTTGACACCAACCGCGACCTTCTAGCGTGAGAAGACCTTTTTCTATGATTTTCAAGTTTCGCATCTTTATGACGTCACGCGCCCCTCCCCCACTCCACTCCACTGTGACGTCATAAACATTCATAACTTTTGAAAAATCATAGAAAAAGGTCTTCTCACGCTAGAAGGTCGCGGTGTGTCAAAATTCTCAGAATGAGGTCTAGTTTAGATTAAAAATAACAATTAACAGTTTTTCCGACCCATGCGCACACCCCATACTCTTCAGAGAGCGGAAGAAATTTTCAGAGATTGTGAGAGTTGACCTGTAGATGGACCCCTATGATGGCAGTGCAAGGTACTTGAAAATTGATGTATTGAGAGAAGCTTCTATGCATCGGATCATATATAGGGTAAATGCCACCAGTAGTAGACACTCTTAATAAAAAATTTTCGTTTTTTCTGGTTGCAATGCGTTAATTTTTATTGTATTGGTTTTTGCCAATTTTATTTTACTAAATAACTCTTCGTTTACGTAAATACATTTTTAAATGTCACTGTAAGTTTATATTAAAATGTTTTTTCGTTTAATTTTCAGAGAGCAGGTTTTTGCACCAGTAGATGACACCAGTTTGCCTGAAGTAGACAGGGTTATACACCACTAGTAGACAGTTCACTTTAATACAAACTTTGTATTTCATAAAATCATTAAAAACGAACCCAGCTTTAATCACAGCTTGTAATTATTGTTTAGAAATCTCATTTCAGTCTTTAATTACTCAGCTACCTTCTTTTCATACTAATATAAAACAAACTACCTAGGTATATTTTGGACCAAAAATACATCATGGTGGTAGTAGGTACCCTATTTTAGACAAAACAAACTACTTAGGCAGATACTATTTGTTTAAAACTAAAACAACGCGTCATGGTGCCTACTACTATGGTTGTTAGGTAACTTTAATCACAGCTTCTCAAGTATGGTAAATGTAAGAATGAATTGTAGAAGCTAAAAGGAGAAAAAAATGAAAATTATTGTACTACTGCTATGAGCACTTTTTGTTTATTTTCAATAATGAACCTTTGGACTCGACCAAAAAAAAAAAAGGTTTTAGCACCCCCTCAAAATTGTTGGTTTACGTTTCAAGGTACGTAGAATAAAAATTTGCCGCAACTGTTGAGGAAATACATGAAATAGCACGTAGAAATCAAATTGGTGCAGATTATATGTAAAAACTGTTTAAGAACTTCATAAAACCAAACTTACCTCCTTAGCAGATGTGGCAATAACAGCACCTCAACTAAGCCGCGCTAACAGATGCTCTATTATTCTTACATGGCTGACTTGATGATCAATGTCTTTCTGGTGGGAACGCCGCAGATAATTAATATTTTTTAAATTGGTGCCAATTACAAACCTTTTTGATGAGCTGGGTTCTTATTTTTTTCAAGTTGAAGTTTCAAGTGTCTACTTTTGGTTGCAGTGTCTACTACTGGTACATTTACCCTACAATCGGGTTACGGATACGAGGAAGCTATGTGCCACACCCACTTGGAAGACGTTTTCTAGAGTGATGATGGCAGGTACACTGGTGATCACTGGTACAGTAACCTATATCGAAGCAATGACGGCCTCCCCTACTACATTACAGGTTTCTGGTGTGTGAAGTACCTATGGTTTCTCCTAGTAGGTACCTACTTTGTGAAGTGGAAGTAGACCGCCTCGCGCACGGAAATCATTTCACAACGGGACTTCGAATCTCGTCGCGTCGAAACGGACTCCAGAAAAAGGGGACGAATAATTATTGTGCCGAGCGATTGTGTCGAGGAAACGGAGAAATAAGAGGCGAAGAGGTCGCTCAATTATGCCTAACGGTGTTTTCGGACCGATCCTGGAAGTCGGATATGGGTCAGTGGGGACTACACTATTCCCTTCCTTGGATGGTCCTCAGAGCTTGGGCAATGTATCACTGACACTCGGCTTCCATCGATGGACTTTCTTTCGACCTTTGAGAGGTATCGGGGGTAGAATTTACTCAATAGGCTCGTTGGCTCTGATTTGCGGTCGAAATCACACTTGAAAGCGCTCAGTGATAGGTGGACTGTGTGGCACTTATCGAACCACATCATCAGTACCTAGTGAAGGATTCAGGAGGGCAAATCCTCATTATTATGCAGAATGTTGACACCTCGTGGTCTGAGAACCTTCTGGGATTCTTTTCGTTGACACTAATTACCAACAAAATGGAATTATTTATATAACTACAGTTATTATAATAAGCAATGGATCTCAAACCGTTGTCATTTGAAAAA